>CM061141.1:168584976-168755192 GCA_030789695.1 Scilla litardierei
GATGTCGATCTCCTGATTCCAATGGGCATTTAACGAATTTTTCTAAACTCGAAAATATTTTCAATAGTTTATTGAAGATATGGATGTTTGTATTAAATGCTATGATTTTTGTGGCCTAATTTTGTCTTCTCTTATTTTAGATGAAGATGGCGATCTCCCGGTTCCAACGGACATTTATGCGGATTTTTCTGAGCTCTGTGATATTTTCTACATTTTCTGTAAGATATGGACTATATATTAAATGAAATGATTTTTATGGGCTAATTTCGTCTTCTATTATTTTTTTAGTTGAAGATGGCGATCACCTGTTTCCAACGAAATTTTTTGCATATTTTTCTGAGCTCGGGGCTATTTTCTATATTTTTTGGAACATAAGGATCTTCATATTTTTTTGATATGATTTTTGGTGCCTAATTTTGTCTTCTCTTATTTTCCAGTTGTTCATGATGATCTTTTTATTAAATGATAGGTTTTTTGGCCTTATTTTGTCTTCTCTTATATTTTTAGTTTAAGATGACGTTCTCCCGGTTCCAACGGACATTTTTGTGGATTTTTGACATAGATGCTATTTTCTATATTTTATGGAAGATATGAATCTTTTTAATAAATAATATGATTTTGGCCTAATTTTGTCTTTTCATATTTTTAAATGAAGATGGCGATCTCCGAGTTCCAACTGACATTTTTATATATTTTCTAAGTACGACGCAATTTTTCTACATTTTAAGGAAAATATGGATCATTTTATTAAATGCTATTTTGGGCTTAATTTTGTCTTTTCTTATTTTTCTGTTGAAGATGGCGTTCTCTCTGTTCATACAGATATTTTTGCGGATTTTTTTTGACGTAGAAGCTATTTTCTACATTTTCTGAAAGATATGGATCTTTTTATTATATTATTTGGGGTTTAAGCCTAATTTTGTCATCTCGTATTTTTCAGATTAAGATGGCGATTTTCCAATTCTAACGGACGTTTTTGCATTTTTAGCTACTGGTTATTTTCTAAATTTTCTATAAGATATGTATCTTTAAAATAAGAGATATAATTTTTCTAGCCTACTTTTGTCTTCTCTTATTTTTCAGTTGAAAATGGTGATCTCCCTGTTCAAACAGACATTTTGCAGATTTTACTTAGCTCGGAGCTATTTTCTGTATTTTCTGGAAGATATGCATCTTTTAGTTAAATGATATGATTCTTTGCTTAATTTTTCCTTCTCTTTATTTTCAATTGAAGATAGCGATCTTACAGTTCCAAAGGACATTTTTGCGGATTTTTCTGGGCTCGGGATATTTTCTGCATTTTCTAGAAGATATGGATCGTTTTATTAAATGATATCATTTTTGGCCAAATTTTATTTCCTCTTATTGTTTATTTGAAGATGCCAATCTCCCTGTTCCAACAGGTATTTTTGGGGATTTTTGTGCTCTGTGATATTTTCTATATTTTATTGAAGAAATGAATCTTATTAAATGATATGATTTTTAGCCTAATTTTGTCTTCTCTTATTTTTCAGTTGAAGATGGCAAGCTGCCAGTTCCAACGGACAATTTTGTGGATTTCTCTAAGCTCGACACTATTTTTCTACATTTTTGTGAAGTTATGAATCTTTTTATTAAATGATATGATTTTTGAACTAAATTTGTCTTCTCCTATTTTTCAATTGAAGATGGAGATATCCCGATTCCAATGGACAATTTTGCATATTATTCTGACCTCGGGGCTATTTTCTAAATTTTCTAGATGAGATGGATTTTTTAAAAAAATGATATGAGTTTCGGCCTAATTTTGTCTACTCTTATTTTTCAGTTGAAGATGGCGATCTTTCAGTCCCAACGAACATTTTTACGGATTTTTCGAAGCCCGGTGCTATTTTCTACATTTTATGGAAGATATGATTTTTTATTAAATGATATGATTTTTATATCCTACGTTTTTCTTCTCTTATTTTTCAGTTGAATATTGCGATCTACCGATTCCAGCGGACATTTTTATTAATTTTTGTCACCTTCGGGCTATTTTTCTTCATTTTATGAAGATATGGATCATTTTTTAAAGGATATGATTTTTGGCATAATGTTGTCTTCTCTTATTTTTCAGTTGAAGATGGCATGCTCACGGTTCCAACGGAGATTTTTGCGAATTTTATCTTCACATATTTTTAGATGAGGATGGCAATTTCCAGGTTCCAACAGACATTTTGCGGATTTTTCTTATCTCTGTGCTATTTTCTTCATTTTCTATAAGATATATATCTTTAGATTAAATAATATGACTTTTATAGCCTTATTTTGTCTTCTTTTATTTTTAAGTTGAAAATGGCGATCTCCATGTTCCAACAGACATTTTTGTGGATTTTTCTGAGCTTGGTGCTATTTTCTTTATTTTATTGAATATATCGCTCTTTTTATCAAATGATATGATTTTTAGCATAATTTTGTCTTCTATTATTTTTCACTTGAAGATGTTGATCTCCCGCTTTCAACGGACATTTTTGCAGATATTTCTGAGCTTGAGACTATCTATATTACAATTGAGGGCAGATTTTGAATTTGTCCTATGTGGCAATGTCACATCAAGTTTTGGAGTGAAATTTTTGGGTTGAAGAGAAATTTGTTGGGAATACACAAAAACATTGAAATTATGAATAGCCTTTTAATATTAGTTATGAAAAAAATGTTGTGCACACACACAATTTCATCTTGGGAATGGACGCGAGCTGTGGGATAATGAACGCGGGAGATGCTGCCAACTCATTGATCCGCGTTGCAAAACCCTGTAAAATTTCGATCCCATCTGCTGATATTTCAGAGGAAACTAATAATTATTGATGTTTGTTTAAAATTAGTGAGTCCAAGATTTTTAAATGAACAGTGTCCCACGGGCACGGGTTATATGTATATGAAAGGCGCCCGCGCCATTTTTTTACCGCGCCATTTTTTAACGCTGATTTGTTGTTCCGCGCCTAAGGCACCCGCTCCGAAATTGTTGTTTTACGTCGAGTTTGTTGTTCTGCGCCGAAGGCACCTACATCGAATTTGGTGTTCTGTGTCGAAGGCGCATGCGCTGAATTTGTTATTCCGCGCCGAAGGCGCCCGCGCCATTTTTTAACGCTGATTTGTTGTTCCGCGCCTAAGGCACATGCGTCGAAATTGTTGTTTTACGTCGAATTTGTTGTTCTGCGCCGAAGGCACCCACGTCGAATTTGGTGTTCTGTGTCGAAGGCGCATGCGCTGAATTTGTTGTTCCGCACCGAAGGCACCCACGCCGAAGGCGCCTGTGCCCCTAAATATTGTAAGCTAATTTGTTTTCTTTTAAATTTTGGCTTTGAAAAAAAAATTCGCGGAACAAAGATTTCGCAAGGGAAAATCTTAAATGAACCGTGCCCGCGGGCACGGGTTATGACTAGTTTTTCTACATTTTCGGAAAGTTATAGATCTTTTTATTACATTATAAGATTTTTTGGCCAAATTTTGTCTTCTCTTTTTTTAGTTGAAGAAGAAGATCTCCGATTTCCAACAAACATTTGTGCAGATTTTTCTAAGATCCGGGCTATTTTCTAAATTTTCTAGAAGAAATGGATTTTTATATTAAGTGATATGATTTTTATAGCCTAATTTTGTCTTCTCTCATTTTTCAGTTGAAGATGGTGGTTTCTCAGTTCCAACAGATATTTTTGCGTCTTTTTTAAGCTCAGGACTATTTTTCTACATTTCTAAAAAGTTATAAATCTCTTTTAAATGATATGATTTTTTAGGTCTAATTTTGTCTTCTCTTATTTTTTTTCTTTGAAGATGTCGATCGCCCGGTTCCAATTGACATTTAAAGGATTTTTCTTAGCTTTAGGCTATTTCTAAATTTTCTGTAAGATATAAATCTTTATGTTAAATTATATGATTTTATAGCCTAATTTTGTTTTCTCTAATTTTTTTAGTTAAAGATGTCGATCTCCCGGATCCAATGTCCACTTTTGTACATTTTTCTAAACTCGAAACTGTTTCCTACAGTTTATCGAAGATATGGATCGTTTTGTTAAATGATGTGATTTTATAGACTTAGTTTTTCTTCTCTTATTTTTAGTTGAATATGGTGATCTCTCGGCTTCACTGGAAATTTTTGTGGACGCTCCGGTCTATTTTCTACACTTTCTATAAGATATGAGTCTTAATGTTAAATGATATGATTTTGATGGCCTAATTTTGTTTTCTCTTATTTTTCAAATGAAGGTGGCAGTCTCCCGGTTCCAAAGAACATTTTTGCAGATTTTTCTTAGCTCTGTGCTATTTTCTATATTTTTCGTAAGATCTGGATCTTTTTATTAAATGATATGATTTTTAAGTCCTAATTTTCTCTTCTCTTACTTTTCAGTTTAATAGGACAATCTCCGGTTTCCAACGGAAATTTTTGCGTGTTTTTCTGAGGTCGTGGCTATTTTCCAGATCATTTGGAAGGTAAGGATCTTTATATTAAATGATATGATTTTTTGGCCATATTTTGTCTTCAATTATATTTCGGTTGAAGATCGCGATCTCCCGGTTTTAACAGACATTTTGGCGGAATTTTCTTAGCTCCAGACTATTTTTCACATTTTTTGGAAGATATGGATCGTTTTATTAAATGATATCAGAGAAGACAAAATTAGGGCAAAAAATGTCCGTTTAAATCGGAAAATCGCCATCTTCCACTGATAATGTTTTTATATATCATTTTCTAAGCCTGTGCTATTTTCTAGATTTTATGAAAGATACGGATCTTTCTATTAATTGATATGATTTTTATAGCCTAGATTTGCATTCTCTTATTTTTCAGTTGAAGATAGCAATCTTTTTTATTAAATGATATGATATTTTGGCCTAATTTTCTCTTCCCTTATATTTTGGTTGAAGATGGCGATCTCCTGGTTCCAACGGACATTTTTGCGAATTTTTCTGAGCTCCGTGCTATTATCCACTTTTTGGAAGATATGTATCATTTTGTTAAATAATATGATATTTTGGCCTAATTTTGTGTTCTCCTATATTTTGGTTGAGGATGTCGATCACTCGGTTCCAACGGACATTTTTGCAGATTTTTCTAAGCTCGGGGCTATTTTGTACACTTTCTAGAAGATAAGAATCTTTATATTAAATAATATGATTTTTATATCCTAATTTTTCTTCTCTTATTTTTTTCAGTTGAAGATGGCGATCTCCCAGTTCCAACGGACATTTTTGTGTATTTTTCTGAGCTCCAAGCTATTTTCAACATTTTATTAAAGGTACATATCTCTTTATTAAATAACAAGATTTTTGTGGCCTAATTTTGTCTTCTCTTATTTTTCAGTTATATATGTCGATTTCTCGGTTCTAACGGACATTTCAGGATTTTTCTTAACTTTTGGGGATTTCTACATTTTCTTGATATAATTTCTTATTAAATGATATGCTTTTTGGCCTAATTTTGTCTTCTATTTTTTCCGTTGAATATTGCGATCTCCTGGTTCCAACAGACATTTGTGCAAATTTTTCTAAGCTCGGTGCTATTTTTTACATTATGGCAGATATGTATCTTTTTATTAAATGATATGATTTTTGGCCTAATTTTATCTTCTGTTATTTTTCTGTGGAAGATGGAGATCACCTGGTTCCATCAGACATTTTTTGTGTGATATGAATTTTATATTAAATGATATGATTTTTATAACCTAATTTGGTCTTCTCTTATTATCTAGTTGAAGATGGTGATCTCCCGGTTCGCACGTACATTTTTGTCTATTTTTCTTAGTTCGGGGCTATTTTTCTTCATTTTCGGGAAGTTATGGATCTTTTTATTTAATAAAATGATTTTAACTTAATTTTTTCTTCTCTTATTTTTATTAGTAGAAGATGACGATCTCCTAGTTCCAACGGACATTTTTGAGGAATTTTCTTAGCTCTGGGTTATTTTCCACTTCTTTCAAAGATATGTATCATTTTATTAAATGATATGATATTTTGGCCTAATTTTGTATTCTCTCTTTTTTTAGTTGGAGATGGCGATCTCCCGGTTCCAACTGATATTTTTGCAGATTTTTCTGAGCTGGCGGTTATTTTGTACACTTTCTGGAAGATAAGAATCTTTATATTAATTGATATGATTTTTATATCCTAATGTTTTCTTCTCTTATTTTTTGTTGAAGATGGCGATCTCCTGGTTCCAACAAACATTTTTGTTGATTTTTCTGAGCTTCAGACTATTTTCTACATTTTATTAAAGATATGGATCTCTTTATTAAAGGACAAGATTTTTGTAGACTAATTTTGTCTTCTCAATTTTTATCAGTTGAATATGGCAATCTTTTGGTTCCAACGGACATTTTTGCAGATTTTTCTTAGCTTTGGGCTTTTTTCTATGTATTTTGGAAGAAATGAGTCTTTTTATTAAATGATATGATTTTTTGGCCTAATTTTGTTTTCTCTTTTTTAGTTGAATATTGCATTCCGCCGGTTCCAATGGACATTTGTGTAGATTTTTCTGAGCTCGGTGATATTTTCTACATTTTATGGTAGATATATATCTTTTCATTAAATGATACGGTTTTTGGTCTATTTTGTCTTCTTTTATTTTTCGGTTGAAGATGGCGATCTACCGGTTCCAACAGGCATTTTTTTCGGATTTTTCTGAGCACCGATATATTTTCTATATTTTCCAAAAGTTATGGATCTTATTATTAAATGATATGATTTTATAATCTAATTTTGTCTTTTCTTATTATTTAGTGGAAGATGGCAATCTCCCGGTTCCAGTGGACATTTTTGTCGATTTTTCTGAGGTTGGGCTATTTTTTTACATTTTCGAAAAGTTAAGGATATTTTTATTAAATGCTATGATTTTTTGACCTAATTTTTTCTTCCCTTATTTTTCAGATGAAGATGGCGATCTCCTGGTTTTAACGAACATTTTGCGGATTTTTTTGAGCTCTGGGATATTTTCTACATTTTCGAAAAGTTATGTATCTTTTTATTAAATGATATGATTTTTATGGCTAATGTTGTCTTCTCTTATTTTTAAGTTGAAGTTGTCGATCTTCCGGTTCCAAGTGACATTTTGCGTATTTTTTAAGCTAGGTGCTATTTTCTATATTTTATGGAAGATACCGAACTTTTTATTAAATAGTACGATTTTCATAGCCAACATTTGTATTCTCTTATTATTTCAGTTGAAGATGGCGATCTCTAGGGTTCGACTGACATTTTCGCGGAGTTTTCTACATTTTTCGGAAGTTAAGTATCTGTTTAAGAAATGATTTGATTTTGGGCCCTACTATTGTCGTCTCTCTTTTTAATTTGAAGATGGTGATCTCCCGGTCCCAAAGGACATTTGGGCGGTTTTTTTAGCTTCAGGCTATTTTCTAT
This sequence comes from Scilla litardierei, assembly GCA_030789695.1. Taxonomy (NCBI): domain Eukaryota; kingdom Viridiplantae; phylum Streptophyta; class Magnoliopsida; order Asparagales; family Asparagaceae; genus Scilla; species Scilla litardierei. The sequence continues at coordinate 168,592,348 of CM061141.1, forward strand.
ATTTTTGTATAATATGAATCTTTATAGTAAATAATATACTTTTTATAACCTAATTTGTCATCTCTTATTTTTCAGATGAAGATGGCGATCTCTCGGTTCCCAGGGACAAATTTTGCAGATTTTTCTGAGCACATGGCTATTTTTGTACATTTTCGAAAAGTTATGGATCTTTTTATTAAATGATAAGTTTTTGGCCTAATTTTGTCTTCTTTTATTTTTCAGTTGAAGATTGCGATCTCCCGTTTCTACGGACATTTTGTGTATTATTCTAAATACGGGACTATTTTCTAAATTTTCTAGAACATAAGTATCTTTTTATTAAATGATAAGGTTTTTGGCCTAATTTTGTCTTTTTTATTTTTAGTTGAAGATGTCGATCTCCCTGTTCCAACAGATATTTTTGCGGATTTTTATATGGTGGGTGCTATTTTGTACATTTTTATAAATGATTTGATTTTTATTGCCAACGTTTGTCTTCTCTTATTTTTTTCAGTTGAAGATGGCGATCTCCTGGTTCCAATGGACATTTTTGCGGATTTTTCTTAGCTTGAGTATGGTGTTCTACATTTTTTGAAAGATATATATCTTTTTATGAAATGATATGATTTGTTGGCATAATTTTATCTTCTCTATTTTTTCAGAAGAACGCGACAATCTCCCGGTTCCAACTAACATTTTTCTAAACTCCGGTTCCAACTAACGGTAATCTCCTAATTTTATCTTATCTATTCTATAAGATATGAATATTTTTTAAATGATATGATTTTTATTAGCCTAATTTTGTATACTTTTATTTTTTTTGTAGTAGATGGAGATCTCCCGGTTCCAACAGAATTTTTTGCAGATTTTTCAAAGTTTTGTGCTATTTTCTACATTTTATGGAATATATGAATTTTTATTAAATGATATGGTTTTTTATATCCTACGTTTTCTTCTCTTATGTTTCAGATGAATATTGCGATCTATCGGTTCCAGCGAACATTTTTACTGATTTTTGTTAGCTTGGGGCTATTTTTCTTCATTTTATGGAAGATATGGATCATTTAATTAAATAATATGATTTTTTGGCCAAATGTTGTCCTCTCTTACTTTTTTTAGTTGAAGATGGCGTTCTCACGGTTCCAACGGTGATTTTTGCGGATTTTTTTTGACCTTAAGGCTATTTTCTACATTTTCTGGAAGATATGGATCTTTTTATTAAAAGATATGAATTTTAGGCCTGATTTATTCTTCTCTTATTTTGCAGATGAAGATGGAGATCTCCATGTCCCAATGGACATTTTCGAGTATTTTTTCTGAGCTCCGGCCTATTTTCTAAATTTTATGTAAGATATGAATCTTTAGATTAAATGATATGATTTTTATGGCCTAATTTTGTCTTCTCTGATTTTTAAGTTGAAGATGTCGATCTCCCGGTTCCAACGACCAATTTTGCGGATTTTTCTAAACACGGAACTATGGTCTACAGTTTATTGAAGATATGGATCTTTTTATTAAATGATACGATTTTATAGACTAAGTTTGTCTTCTCTTATTTTTTACTTGAATATGGCAATCTCCCAGTTCCAACGAAAATTTTTGCAGAATTTTCTGAGCTCAGTGCTATTTTCTACATTTTCTGTAAGATATGGATCTTTGTATTAAATGATAAAAATTTTAGGGCGTAATTTTGTCCTCTCTTATTTTTCAGAAGAAGATGTCAATCTCCCTGTTCCAACAGACATTTATGCGGATTTTACTGAGCTCTAGGCTATTTTCTACATTTTTTTCTAAGATAGGGATTTATATATTAAATGATATGATTTTTATGGCTTAATTTTGACTTCTCTTATTTTTCAGTTGAAGATGGCGATCTCCCATTTCTAACGGATTTTTTTGCGTATTTTTCTGTGTTCGGGGATATTTTCTATATCTACTGGAATATAAGGATCTTTATATTTTTTGATATGATTTTTGTTGCCTAATTTTGTCTTCTCTAATAATCTAGTTGATGGTGGTGATTTTTTTATTAAATGATATTATTTTTTGCCTCATTTTGTCTTCTCCTATATTTCAGTTTAAGATGGCGTTCTCTCGGTTCCAACAGACATTTTTCCGGATTTTTTTGACATAGAAGCTATTTTCCATATTTTCTGGAAAATATGGATCGTTTTAATAAATTATATTATTTTTGGCTTAATTTTGTTTTCTCATATTTTTCAGACCAAGATGGCGATCTCCGGGTTCCAACTAACATTTTTGCAGATTTTCTAAGTTCGGAGCAATTTTTCAACATTTTATGGAAGATATGGATAATTTTATTAAATGATATGATCTTTTGGCCTAATTTTGTCTTCTCTTATTTTTCTGTTGAAGATGGCGTTCTCTCTGTTCCTACTGATATTTTTGCAAATTTTTTGACGTAGAAGCTATTTTCTACATTTTCTGGAAGATATGGATTTTTTATTATTTAATTTGGATTTTAAGCCTAATTTTTCTTCTCTTATATTTCAAATTATGATGGCGATCTCCCAGTTCTAACGGACCTTTTTGCGTTTTTTCTTAGCTATTGGCTTTTTTCTAAATTTTCTGTAAGATATGTACCTTTAAATTAAAAGATATGATTTTTTTCTAACCTGATTTTGTCTTTTCTTATTTTTCAGTTGAAGATGGTGATCTCCCGGTTCAGACAGACATTTTGGCAGATTTTACTTAGCTCGGATCTATTTTCTATATTTTCTAGAAGATATGCATCTTTTAATTAAATTATATAATTTTTTCCTAATTTTGCCTTCTCTTATTTTTCAATTGAAGATATCAATATCTCTGTTCCAACGGACATTCTCGCGGATTTTTCTGAGCTCTGTGCTATTTTTTGCATTTTCTGGAAGATAGTGATCATTTTATTTAATGATATGATTTTTAAGCCTAATTTTGTATTATCTTACTTTTCAGATGAAGATGGCAATCTTCCTGTTCCAATGGATATTTTGCGGATTTTTCTTAGCTCTGGGTTATTTTCTATATTTTCTGTAAGATATGGATCTTTAGATTAAATGATTTGATTTTTATAGCCAAATTTTGTCTTCTCTTATTTTTTCAATTGAAGATGACGATCTCCCGACAAACATTTTTGCTGATTTTTCTGAGCTCAGCGCTATTTTCTATATTTTCTTGTAGATAAGGATCTTTATATTAATTGATATGATTATTATTGCATAATTTTGTCTTCTCTTATTTTTCGGTTGAAGTTGGCGATCTTTTTATTAAATGATTTGATTTTTTGGCCTTATTTTGTCTTCTCTTATATTTCAGTTGAAGTTGGCGTTCTCCTGGTTCCATCAGATATTTTTGCAGATTTTTCTGAAATTTGGATTATTTTTCACATATTATGGAAGATATAGATCGTTTTATTAAATGATATCAGAGAAGACAAATATAGGCCAAAAATGTCCGTTGAAACTGGGATATTGCCATCTTCAACTAAAATAGAAGAGAGAACAAAATTCGTAACCAGAAAATCACATCTTCATCTATAAGAATGTTCGTCGTAACTAGGATATCGCCATCTTCAACTGATATGATTTTTATTTGTCATTTTCAGTGCTTGGTGCTATTTTCTACATTTTATGAAAGATATATATCTTTTTATCAATTGATAAGATTTTTATAGCCTAAATTTGTCTTCTATTATTTTCTATTTGAGATGGCGATCTTTTTATTAAATGATATGATTTTTAAGCCTAATTTTGTCTTGTGTTATATTCCAGTTGATAATAGCGATCTCTCGGTTACAACGGACATTTTTGCGGATTTTTCTGACCACCGGGCTATTTTCCACATCGTGGGAAGATATGTTTCATTTTGTTAAATGATATGATTCTTTGGCCTAATTTTGACTTCTCTTATTTTTTCAATTGAAGATGGCGATCTCCCGGTTCCAAGGGACATTTTTACATATTTTTCTGAGCTCGGGGCTATTTTAGACACTTTCTGGAAGATAAGAATCTTTATTTAGATGAAATGATTTTTATATCCTAACTTTTCTTCTCTTATTTTTCAGTTGAAGATGGCGATCTCCCAGTTCCAACGAACATTTTTGCAGATTTTTTTGATCTCCAGGCTATTTTCTACATTTTATTAAAGAAATGGATCTCTTTATTAAATGACAAGGCTTTTATAGCCTAATTTTGGCTTCTCATATTTTTCAGTTGAAGATGGCGATCTATAGGTTCCAATATACATTTTGTGGGAAGATATGAATCTTTTTATTAAAAGATATTATTTTTTGCCTAATTTCACCTTCTCTTTTTTTAGTTGAAGATGACGATCTCACGGTTCCAACGGACATTTGTGTGTATTTTTCTGAGCATGGTGCTATTTTCTACATTTTATGGCAGAGATATATCTTTTTATTAAACGAAATGATTATATGGCCTTATTTTGTCTTCTCTTATTTTCCAGTTGATGATGGCGATTTCCTAGTTCCAACGGACATTTTTTCGGATTTTTCATAACTCCGAGCCATTTTCTGCATTATCTGTTTGATATGAATATTTATATTAAATGATATGATTTTTATATCCTAATTTCGTCTCGTCACGCCCCGCTTCTCATAATACTTGTGAGCGAGGACGCGAGTGGGTCCGCATAGGCTGAAGTGGTGAAGCTTATGTTGAGTATTGGACTTCTTCTTACTTGGTGTTAATGATGAGCAAACATAAATACTTGTGACTAATCCCCTATTTGCAGTTAATCCATTATCTAAGCATATCATGAAGATCAATTAGCAATGGATGACACTCAAAGATCATTGAAAGAAAAGGAAGTGGATTGGATGATCAAACATGGTGATTGAAGCTCCTAGAAGACTTCAAGCTCATGCGTTGGATAGAAGAGAGAGTTCTTCAAATGCAATCTTCTTGTTTCTCTTCTAGTATGTAGCTTAGAAGTAGAACTATGTTGGAGTGCACACACATCTTCATTTCAGTCTTAGGAAATCATTAGATCAACCTTCCTTAGACTCTAATTCATTTCTATCAAGAATGTGCATGTCATGATCTCAACAATCGACTGCTGAACAATTAACAGTTGCCTGTCTCAGAACAGTTGACTGTATTTTGTTCTACAGTCGCCTGTTATGCACAAACTTAATTAGTCAATTTTTTGGGCTTCTGAGCTTTAACTCTATCAGGCAACTGCTGTGCATTTCACAGGCGCCTGTCATAGTGACAGTCGACTGTGGTTTGTTACTCAGTCGACTGTCTATCTTCAACCCAAACTAATTCTCAGCTTTGATTATTTACAGTCGACTAATGTTGTATTTACAGTCGACTGTCCAACTGGCACAGTCGACTGTCAATGTGACTCTCCCTGAAAGGTGATACTCGCAAGTGTACGAGGTCGGCAAATAATATACCCGGTAAGTACGGGATCGTATCCACAGAGACGGAACTAATCTGCAAATTCACACAAATAGTCAGAGCATGTAAAGAATGGTTAAGGGTTCTAACCACCCTTTGAGGGTGAATGATTGTTTGAATAAGTGATTTATCTAAGTACCCTAAAGTTAGTGTAATGTCCTAAGGTTTAGATGCAAGGGAGGATAAGAGTGCGGGTGTTGAGGATATCGGTAAGATTACTCAATTGCTCTGCTAGATGTTAATTCCATGATAACTCGATCACTCATCCACGTCAAGGTATGAGGATCGGGAAATAAATCAGGTAAGCACACATGGGGTGCACCAAAGGTAATTGCTAATTGGGTTCTTCTCGGAATTAAAGCTCATGAATCACACCCACACCCATTTCATGGTATGTGAGAGTAGTGCATATGGGTTGTGTTGCGCTTCGCACAACCACCGTTCTACAGACCCTTTCGGGTAATGCATGATTCAATAAACGGGTTACAACCCAATTAACAATTTGGGTTATCGAGTGAATTAAACTTCTAAATTACGAAATATGGATTGAAGGGATCTCGCATTCATTTCAAGATATGCAATACCCATTGGATTCATAGATGCAACAATTACGAAGCACCACCATTGTGCGGCTCCTCCATGGATAGTATCTAATCCAATTAATTATGAGTTTAATTCCCCCAAACAACATGGATTAACAAGGAGTGCTGGAAATTAACATTAGCAGGGCAATCAAAACATCCTACATCAATCCAAAATACACACACAATGAATCTAGCCTAGCATATCAAGAATAGAATCAACATTCATAAAAATAGACATAGTTCAATGCAAGGAATCAAAGCAAATGTGTATCAGAAAGAGGGTTGGAGATTTGTCACCAAATATAAGCTTCTTCAATCAGCAATCAATCTCGGTAATAGTAAAAACGAACTCAGAAAGCTCAAAACTCTCCAAAACCCTAATCCACTTCTTAAGGAAGAAGATGACCTACAAATAGAAAAAGATTAAGTTCTATCCCGTTCTCCCCTCATTACATCTGATTAGTAGTGTTTTATACCCCTAAGGGTTACATCGCATCCATCCAAATCATCATCCAACGATTCACAGCAACTGGAGAGAAATCGGGTTAAGAAAAACCTGTTTCTCGTAACCCAGACTGCGGGCGAAGAAACCCGATCAGTCGACTGTCGAACAAACGACAGTCGAATGATGTGAAGATGACTGTCATCACTACCAAAGGGCGACAGAAGACTGTCTTTAAAACTCACAGTCACCTGTATGATTCACATGCGACTGTCTTTTGTTCTTCAGTCGCCTGCTGAAGAAATGTCAAAATAACAGAGAGTTGGCTCTTTTTGCTCCCTCAGGAATCTGAAATATCAGTCGACTGATGCGAAAGTGACAGGCGACTGTCGTTGGGTTTCAGCTTCTCCAGCTTCAGTTCTTTAAAGGCAGGCGACTGCCGTTGTTTGGGTAGTCGACTGTTGGGTTGCCCAGGCGACTGTCGTTCCATCTACAGGCATCTGTTTTGTACTCCTCCTCTTGAGTTGATTTAGTCCCCTTCAGGACACCTGAAAAATCCAGAAAAATCCCTATAAATATAATAGACATTTATACTGTTTTGGAAAGTGAAATTGTGCCAGAATAAAATCATACACACGCAAATGATGAATTAGCATAAATGTAGTTAAGAGAGCATGATTCCATGGATTATATGCACAAGAGGAGATGATTATGAGGTTAGAATATGCAATATTTATTCATAATCACACATCCCAACTAGCGTTTTGCTAGTCCCTAGCAAAATAAGTGACCAATCTCAAAATACAATGTTGACTCCATCCATGGATTATTGGCAATACTAAAGGGTGTTGAAATCATATATAAATGTGGGCAAAGTTCTCAAGTCTATACACTCTTCCCTAAGACTATAATCTCATTCCTCTTACACATTCCACCATCCACACCTAAGCTTAGTATACCCCTTAATATGTCGCAATCTCATGATGTGAGATCCTTAGAAACTCTCGAGCTTATGGGATATAACACTTACTCCCTGGAAAGATCATGGAGATGAGTTGTGATTCAAATTTCATGCATTTACTCAAATTTCATGGCAATTTTTGCCTTATTCAAAGTACCATGGCAAAATTTCATGCCTTATTTGAATGTGCACAAGTGCACTTATTATTGTAGCATTTGATAGCATTCATTTGAGCAACTCCAAATTCCAAGTCACTATCTTAGGATCCTTGAATATAAGCCTAGCCGAATATTTAAAATTCCTAAGGCTTAATCATTTGATCGTTGATACCAAGGTTTCTACATCACTATAGGGTTTCAAATGGGTGGTAATCGTCATGAGCTTCAAGCTAAAGGGCCAATGTAAGCATGTAGATAAATAATTAATTGCCCTTAGTACATAAAGATACAACACACCCTAATTTGCCAAAATCCACTTCAAGAATACATTTTTACCAAAGTTGGGAAGAATCACCACATTTAATCAATGGGTCTAACAAAAAGCTATGGGTTGCAGAAATGTTGGTGATTGATTCGGGATATAAATTGCATATTCCCCCCACCATTTCTGGGCGTTTTATGTGTATATCATGTTAATTTTGGCTTGATAAGGGCGTATTTGTGATATCTTGGATTATTAAAGCCTATCCCTATTTTATACATAAAACGTGGTTTTTGTGAACTAATGTTTTGCTCCCCTTATTTTTCAGGTACTTCTGGGATTTTTTTTGGATTTTCTGGAATTTTTCCAGAATTTTGGGAGCTTCGGGCTATTTTTGGAGATTTTTGGATCTAGAATGGCATTTCTGTAAATTTCAGAAAACAAAAAAACAGAAAAAATAAATTAAAACCCACAGCCCGCGGCCCGCTCCCCTGAGCGGGCCGCATCATTTTTAAAAAAATAATTTTAATTGCGGGCCGGCCCGCTTGGGCCGCTGATGTTAAAATAAAAAAATAAACTTAAAAAAAGGGATGGCCCAAGCCCGCTGGGGGCGGGGCACGCGCAGCGTGCGTGCCCACCCAGCTCTTTGCGGGCAGCTTAGCCGCCCGCGGGTCGGGCACCCGCCTGGCGCCCAACCCGCAATTTTTGTAAGGGGGGCCTATGTGAAACATCATTCAGCTTGTTTTTTTTGGCAGCTCTAGGCCAACAACTGTTTTAGGGCGATTTTTAGGTCTTTTATTTGGGGTTTTCTTCTTTCCCAAAGAGCTTGGAGGTGAGGAGGCCATTGGAGGAGGTTAGAAGCTTGGAGGCGGTGCTCAAGGGGAAGGGAGGCTTCATTTGGAGAGATTCTTGGGTGAAATCCTTCCTCTCTCTTTTGTAATTTTGTATCTCTCAATATGTAATGAACTTGAGTTATTTTTGAATGAAAATTCAAACTTTTGTTTCATGATGATTGAGTAGTGTAAATGGCTTGGGTTGCGATTCATTGATGTTGGGTGTTAAGTTTAGCCATAATTTCCTATTGCCTATTATATTGCTAATGTCGGTGTGTAATTAGGGCACAATTTGATTGGTTAAGACCCGAGAGGGCACAATTTGAGAAAATACCATGCTCATATTTGATTAGTGCTACGATAATACATCCATCCATATTGCAAATTTTCGTGTTCTTGAATGCTAAATATTCCGATTGAGTTTCCTTAGCCGGTTAATCAATTGAGTTATATGTGGGTGATTTGGGCTCGATTAACTCCATCATTAGTGAACCCGCAACCCATGCTCTTCTCCTAGCCATCCTAACTCCTACTTTGGTTCTCTAACCCTACCCACTTAGGATTTTTTTGGTTTCACCACCGTTTTTCCCGCTTCCATCAACTGTTAGTTGAGATTGTTGCATCACGCTTTATTTTTCTTTATCGATCAAAATTTGTGAATATAGAACGACTTGTCCCTGTGATCCGACCCGGTACTCAGCGGTTATTTTATTGCATTGACACTCCTACGCTTGGGAGTGGAAGGCGTGCAGTTGTGCATCCTTCCGCGAGTCAACCAATTGGCGCCGTTGTCGGGGACAACGGTTTCTATTATTAGCAATTTTTGATTGATTTTGTATGTTTTAGTGTGATACTTCTATCTCTTAGTGTTGTGCCTTTCCCATTTATTTATTTTCCACTTATTGAGTCTTTTGGTTGTTTATTTTCATTTTTTGTGAAATTTTTTTAAACAACAACATGGCATCTTCTTCGGATTTTTCGGACTTTGATTTGGAGGATATCCCACTTCCGCTATACTTTCATGGCACGGAGTGGGAGAACCCTCAATTACATATAAAAAAATTTGAAGAATGGATGTATTCATGTCTTGATGGGAACATTAGCGATGATTGCATATACTTCAGATTTTTTCCCTCTTCGTTGCAAGATGATGCTAGATTGTGGTTTGATTCATTGTCTCTGGACTTTACTTGGTTGTCGTTTCAGGCTGAATTTCTCCAAGTATTTTTGCCTATTTTCTTGGAGCAGGTACAGGGGCGGCAGGCCATGGAGCAGTACATAGCGAGCTTTACCCAGGCCGATGGAGAGGCCTACCATCAGGCTTGGCAGAGGTTCACTGATTTGGTGCTTGCGTGCCCACACCAGAGCTTTCACGAGGATCATCTCCTGCAGATCTTCTACATAGGGTTATCGCCATCTGGGCGGGATTTTGTGCAGATGAGTTGCGGTGGGGAGTTTTTTTATTATTTGACCGAGGATTCATGGTGTTACCTGAGGGACCTTGCAGAGTGGGAGTAGACTGCGCCATTTGGAGAGCCGTCACTTGGATATGAGGATGATGGCCAGTCCCAGTTTCCACTTCAGGATGCAGAGCAGTAGGTCCAGTGTCAGTTTGAGGAGCCACCTTTGGGCTCTTTGTCTTGCGACCCCATGGGATACAGAGCTGAGCAGGAGGATGGGTTGCATGAGAGCCAGTTAGAGGAATTTGAGCATATATATTTTAAGGAGTCAGAGGAGATAGATGATGGAGTGCGTGTCGACCACGACGGTGACACGATGCATTTTCACTTTGAGGTTGAGGATGAAGCGGATGTGCATGATGGCCTAGAGCAGATTGAGGACACCATGGAGCCTGAGCCATAGTCCACTTCAGAGTTAGCTTCGCAGGTCGAGGCGGTTGAGTACTTTGGGAGGACAACTGAGATGAACTATTTCTGGGATGGCGAGGATGATGCGTGCTTGGATTTGCTCGAGACGAGTCTACCTCCAGTCCTGTCACAGATGTCACTTCCCTCGCCTCAGGATGCGCACTTGCCAGTCATCGAGGAGATTTTTCAGGATACATTTCATAGTCTGGGGAGGTCTGCAGAGCCTACACTTTCTGATAGTGAGGACGATTGCGAGATGGTCTACATTGAGCCTGAGCCGTCGTCTCCTCCAGATTCTCTTCTGCAGATGCTTCCCCCTCCTCCTGAGGCAGCGTATGATGCTACACCTAGCTCCATTATTCAGGGAAGTTTCCACCATATCATGCCTTGCATTTCTGAATCCCAATTTTCACTTCCGCATATTTTTGATTCAGATTGTCGTCGTTTACATTTAAATTCTTTTTCTGACGACCCATTTTGGAATGCATTTGTTGCAGGTGGTGGGCTCCGAAAAGGTGCTTCTCTCAAGCGCAAGAGTCCGTACAAGTAGTAAAATCTGGGAGTCCAGATGTCGAATCCACGGGAAGAAATCTGTTGCAACCACAATTCAAATCAAATAGAAAGCCTACGAAGAGAAACTAACCACTTCACTAATGATGGCGATGGTGGTGTGAAAGTGCGTGATGGTGATGTGCGAACAAAGAAATTCGTGTATGAAAATATCTATAAAAAGTATGCACATGGTATGGGTTCGTTAGGATCAATGATTCGTATTAATTTGGTTGATGAATATATCACAATGAATTCTCTTTTTGAGAGCAATTCATCGGGAAAATATCTAATATAACTCAATGAATTCTCCTTTTGGGAGCAATTCATCGGAAGATGCCCTTTTGGGGGTTAAATCACAATATTCAATAAGATCGTAGCTAAAGTTATAATACGATATGAAACTCTCTTTTGGAGAGATCAAAACTACGGTATGAAACTCCCTTTTGGGGAGATCAAAACTCACCCTTTTGGGGCGATCATCAACTAAATCAATTCTTTTGGAATATGAAAAAGTCGATTTACGAACAAAGATTACACTTTTAACGACGTTTAACGATTTAGCACAAGGAATACAACCAAACTAACACAAATCACATCCCCTAACTACTCCATACCATGCACAACAGAGATGTAGCTACTCATAATGCAATAATAAACAACTTCCATAGCAAAATACATCAACTTTATAGCAAAATACGCTAGAAAACACCAAAATACGGGGTAGAAGTTTAGAAATATATCACCAAATCTCCAAGTTTCGACTTCAAACTCTCTGGAAATAATAAACATAGCCTCTGGAATTTTACAGAATTTTACAGAGGGGAAATACGGCTCCTAGAGCCTCCAATACGCCCATAATACGCCCCAATCTGCTTGTATATGCTCAAAAACCCTAGGAATACCTTATATAATAAGATTACGGGTTTAAATTGCTTATTGGGTTTGAAACCCGCATCAATTACGCCCAAAACCCGATCCGCTAAGCCGCTGAACGATCTCAGCCGCTCATCTAAATCGGGGCAATTCTCGTCCGTTCATCTCAAGCGGGATTCGACGTGGGCGAGCCACGTGTGCATCAAATATCGCGCAAGCCCGCTCCGCATCGAGTTGCTTTTGGACCGTTGGATTGTAATCCAACGGTCAGATCTTTCCCCCTACGCCCGCTGCATCCGAACACGCTGCGGCTTGGATCTTCACCGTTGCTTCGAGCGGTACGCTGGCGAGATCTCGCCACGTAGCACTCGCGGAGAGCTCCGCCTCGCGAATTCAAACTCGAAGCGGCTTTGATGAAGGTCGTTAGATTAAAATCGCACGGTTCGCACCTCACCACGTCGACATAACGATTGCCGCCTCGATGTTAAATTGCGGGGATGATGTGTACCGTTGGATCCAGCGGAGAACGCTTCAGATCACGCCACGTGGCCACGGAGACAATCGTTGCTGCTTCGCTCGGGCTTTGATCACGGGCCGTTGGATTAATATCGGATGGCTAAGATCGCGCCGCGTCGACCGCTGCCTTTGTAATGATGTTGGCCGATCGTGGCCGTTCGATCGGAGATCGACGGTCACGATAAATCCCGCACCCGCTTATACGCATACGTTCTTAATTCGCGTGCGGCCGTTGGATTAGGCGTGGGCGGCTTGGATGCGGCCACGTGGCAGAGCGTGATTCGTTGAAGACCGTATTTCCGTATTTAATTGCGTATTTCCCCATTTAAATTGTATTCTCCATTCAAAAATACACAGTAATTAGCACAGATCTCAGAAAAATACAAATAAATAGTCGTTGGAATCGTGAGATCGAGACGATGTTAGGAAAAATATAAAATGTGCAGAAATACTTCATTAATTTCTGTTTTGTGCTCAAATTAAGTGTTTTCTCTAATAAATAATTGTGTACAAAATACGTATGAATTAGAGAACAATGTAGCATCACATGAGCACAAAATAGGGCTAAATGGGGGGTTAAATATGTAATATTGAACCCGAATCACACCCCCAAACTAGCGATTTGCTAGTCTCTAGCAAAAAGAGCGATAAATACAGATGGTTAATAAAACAATAAATTCTTTCAAATTGCTCATGGCATGGCTCAATAATACGCATTCCAACATGATCTTGACCAGCAATATACACATCCATGAACAAAATCAATCACATGATATTTTCTCTAATTTTGTATGAATAAATAACATACAAGCATCGTTTTGCGCAAGCGAAAGTATAACACGTCGTTTTTCTCTAGTTTTCTTGTTTCCAATGAATTGGCATATCGAAACAATCATTCAAGACATGGGTATTGAAGTTGCTTAGTATATTCACCATTTCTTTTCTTTTATTAGTTCCGCGTAACGCGCATCAAGCAACATTCGTAGAAAAAAGTATAACTTGGATCGCTCCATCAAATGAGTGAGTTTCCTGTCAATGGCTCCCAAATCAGACGATAATATGGCATTAGGCCAAAAAGAACCCCTCTGACTATACTACTCAAGCCAACCAAGTTATTTATTAGTGACATACTTATTCATTCATTTTTCATCATTCATTTTTCATTCGTTTTTCTTTTCTTTTCTTTTCTTTTCTTTTCTTTTCTTTCTTTTTTGTAAGCAACTCAAAACCCATCTTTGAATATAAACATTAGAATCAAAGGCCAAATTCCTCTTCAACTTGAAGACTATTCTTAAAAATCGTGTATACTTAAGCGTTTTCATCATATTAGCATGCATGAATTATATTCAAACTATTTCGAGATATTAATCATGGAAATTGAAAGTTTTCTTGAATAGTATATTAAAAGTAATTCCATGAAGAGAAAAATAATTAACTCAAGCCATAAAAAATTTTCAGAACTCAATTAATGCGTAATCATCCGTATTTGCGGCATGTGAAGGAGTTTTTTTTTTAAAAAATAAGATTTGGTGATTTATTCTTCTAAAAAAATCCTAAGGTCTCATACACACCCCCCAACTAAAGATGGACATTGTCATCAATGTCGAAAGGTGCACGAGTTTATTCAAGCAAGCAACCTAGAAAGCATATAAAAACTACACTACTGGAAAGAACACACCGTGATCAAATGGCGGATCCCGAATCTTTAATTGTGGAGGAAGTTGTTCAATTTGCTCCTTGCGCTCCTCGGCGAGTAATCTTCCTCCAACGACTAAACTGGATCCCAGCAACGTAACTCCCAACATCTCTATAAGATGTCCACCTGTATCCTGCAAGAGATGAGTCACGTCAATCCGTTTTAGTTTAAAATTCTTCGAAATAAAATTATTCCAAATGTAGTCATCAAAATAAGTGAAAGAAATTAAAATAAGTTGACGACTACTCCCTGAAAGATATGCACTACTCTCTGTACGATGCCCGTTCAATGGGGAGAGGGATAAATGATTTTGGGACAAAACTGGAGGAGGGCATGGTTCTGACTCCATGGCGATAATCTCAAAACCATTGACATTCTCTTGGAATTGAAGGGATGTGGCCTCCTGTGTCTGAATAATCAGGTAAGCTTCCTCTTTCAAGGATTGCAAAGGTACGTCTATGCTTTGCTCTTCTTGATCAAGACTCGAAGGCTCCGTTGAATCGCACTCTGAAGTCTCTTCCATGGTTTCTTCATTTTCTTGCAGAGACTCCATGTATTCCCACGCCTCTGTCGACGTCATGACTCCCAAAAATTCCTGCAGCTGTGGTTGTAGTCCATCTAGGAAGGACGCCATAAGCTCTTCATTTGTGAACCCATGCTGCGGATAGCTCGATACTATATCTGTGAACCTCCTCCAGGCCTAAAAGAAAGTTTCACAGTCAGTTTGATTAAAATTAACAATTTTGAGCTTTTCCATCCTATGTTTGTGTGCATTAGCATACCTTGCATCATACAGATTGTTCGTGCAATAAAAATTCATATACTCCATTTTTAAAAATTAAAATAAAATAATAATAAAAAGTTTATGTACAGTAAAGTGGAAAGATCTCACCGAAGGTCCTCTGAATTAAATAAACCGTAGTCACAAACCATTCCTCCCCGGCAACGGCGCCAAAAACTTGGTGGGCTCCGAAAAGGTGCTTCTCTCAAGCGCAAGAGTCCGTACAAGTAGTAAAATCTGGGAGTCCAGATGTCGAATCCACGGGAAGAAATCTGTTGCAACCACAATTCAAATCAAATAGAAAGCCTACGAAGAGAAACTAACCACTTCACTAATGATGGCGATGGTGGTGTGAAAGTGTGTGATGGTGATGTTCGAACAAAGAAATTCGTGTATGAAAATATCTATAAAAAGTATGCACATGGTATGGGTTCGTTAGGATCAATGATTCGTATTAATTTGGTTGATGAATATATCACAATGAATTCTCTTTTTGAGAGCAATTCATCGGGAAAATATCCAATATAACTCAATGAATTCTCCTTTTGGGAGCAATTCATCGGAAGATGCCCTTTTGGGGGTTAAATCACAATATTCAATAAGATCGTAGCTAAAGTTATAATACGATATGA
The DNA here is from genome assembly GCA_030789695.1 of Scilla litardierei. Taxonomy (NCBI): domain Eukaryota; kingdom Viridiplantae; phylum Streptophyta; class Magnoliopsida; order Asparagales; family Asparagaceae; genus Scilla; species Scilla litardierei. Next base: position 168,607,908 of record CM061141.1, read on the forward strand.
AACTCTCTTTTGGAGAGATCAAAACTACGGTATGAAACTCCCTTTTGGGGAGATCAAAACTCACCCTTTTGGGGCGATCATCAACTAAATCAATTCTTTTGGAATATGAAAAAGTCGATTTACGAACAAAGATTACACTTTTAACGACGTTTAACAATTTAGCACAAGGAATACAACCAAACTAACACAAATCACATCCCCTAACTACTCCATACCATGCACAACAGAGATGTAGCTACTCATAATGCAATAATAAACAACTTCCATAGCAAAATACATCAACTTTATAGCAAAATACGCTAGAAAACACCAAAATACGGGGTAGAAGTTTAGAAATATATCACCAAATCTCCAAGTTTCGACTTCAAACTCTCTGGAAATAATAAACATAGCCTCTGGAATTTTACAGAATTTTACAGAGGGGAAATACGGCTCCTAGAGCCTCCAATACGCCCATAATACGCCCCAATCTGCTTGTATATGCTCAAAAACCCTAGGAATACCTTATATAATAAGATTACGGGTTTAAATTGCTTATTGGGTTTGAAACCCGCATCAATTACGCCCAAAACCCGATCCGCTAAGCCGCTGAACGATCTCAGCCGCTCATCTAAATCGGGGCAATTCTCATCCGTTCATCTCAAGCGGGATTCGACGTGGGCGAGCCACGTGTGCATCAAATATCGCACAAGCCCGCTCCGCATTGAGTTGCTTTTGGACCGTTGGATTGTAATCCAACGGTCAGATCTTTCCCCCTACGCCCGCTGCATCCGAACACGCTGCGGCTTGGATCTTCACCGTTGCTTCGAGCGGTACGCTGGCGAGATCTCGCCACGTAGCACTCGCGGAGAGCTCCGCCTCGCGAATTCAAACTCGAAGAGGCTTCGATGAAGGTCGTTGGATTAAAATCGCACGGTTCGCACCTCGCCACGTCGACATAACGATTGCCGCCTCGATGTTAAATTGCGGGGATGATGTGTATCGTTGGATCCAGCGGAGAACGCTTCAGATCACGCCACGTGGCCACGGAGACGATCGTTGCTGCTTCGCTCGGGCTTTGATTACGGGCCGTTGGATTAATATCGGATGGCTAAGATCGCGTCGCGTCGACCGCTGCCTTTGTAATGCTGTTGGCCGATCGTGGCCGTTCGATCGGAGATCGACGGTCACGATAAATCCAGCACCCGCTTATACGCATACGTTGTTAATTCGCTTACGACCGTTGGATTAGGCGGTGGGCGGCTTGGATGCAGCCACGTGGCAGAGCGTGATTCGCTGAAGACCGTATTTCCGTATTTAATTGCGTATTTCCCCATTTAAATTGTATTCTCCATTCAAAAATACACAGTAATTAGCACAGATCTCAGAAAAATACAAATAAATAGTCGTTGGAATCGTGAGATCGAGACGATGTTAGGAAAAATATAAAATGTGCAGAAATACTTCATTAATTGCTGTTTTGTGCTCAAATTAAGTGTTTTCTCTAATAAATAATTGTGTACAAAATACGTATGAATTAGAGAACAATGTAGCATCACATGAGCACAAAATAGGGCTAAATGGGGGTTAAATATGTAATATTGAACCCGAATCAGCAGGGCATGAGGACATGGCTTGGATTGATGCAGCTCGTCTCTCACATGATCCATATTATCCAAAGGAAATGCTTGGAGTTGCATTGCTTGAATCCAAGCAGGCCGGTGGAGGCCTAGCTCTAAGGACGCTCGCGGAGGAGCGTAAGGATATGATCGAGCAGTTGCCACCACCGTTACACATTCTGGATCCGCCTTTTGCTAAGGTGTATTCCTTCCTTTACGTAGTGTAAATAAATAAAAAGTTAGTTACTTTGCTTTTGCATGTTTGCTTTCGTGTGCTTTTCTTTTCTTTTCTAGGATCTTTTGCCGAGATCTGATACTCTCCCAACATTGCGGACAATGTTTATTTTAAGTTGGGGGAGAGTGTTAGAATCTTTAGGATTGTTAGGATGTTGCCTAAAATATTTTTTTGTGATACCTCCATCTTGCTCTCATCCAATGAACTTTATTGCATATCATTTTTGGCATCCTTGTCCATACGCCATTTGCTTTGTGCTTAGTCTCTACGTGCTTAATGCCATGCAATTTTTCGGATTATTATTTTGGTATCAACCTCATCGATGTTTGATTGGTGTGTTTTCATTTCTTTTCCAATTTGGAGTCAAATGCTAATATGCCATGTATGAAACTACATTATATGTCGTGATACCCTCTTTGAGATAATTTGGGAATGGTTTGGTGTAAGTGATTGCATGAGTTGGGATGAATGGTGTAGTTTTTAATTGGATTGGATGTGGCCATTTGGTTATGTTTTGATTTCCTCCTAAGGAGTGGGTGGATGAGTTGATAATTCGTGTTGGAATGAAAAAGAGAGCTAATATAATTGAATGTTTCTTTCTAATCAAATTGAGTAGCCGGTGCCCCACGAAACATTGGGGAGGACGCCAAAAATGTGATTTAGGGGATCATTCCTCCCTTTGCCTATATAGCGTCATCGCGTGTATGTAAAGGTGGCGGTGTTTGCATTTCATAGCGTTATCGCGTGAATGCAAAACATAAACATCAAAAACAAAAAAAAACAAAAAAAAGAAAAGGAAAGGAAAAAATGAATGAAAAAAATGAAAGAATAAGCAACATGAGTGATGCAATCTCATCTCCCACCACTTAGAGGAAATTTCTTTTGTTTTGGCCATTTCCATGAAAATTTGAAAATTTGACATCGTGATATTTTCCAACGAATGTGATAGGGTGCTTGCTACTTTACCTTTCTTTGAATTAGATTGAAGGGAGTGTCATTTGTTATTTACTTTCATACATTTGGTATATTGGCTTTGAAATCAAGTGAAAATACTATTTTGTGCATGCCATGAGGATATCGTGAAGTTGGTGCATGTTTTTCAATTTAATCCGAATTTATCGCATATTTTGCTAGGGACTAGTAAAAAGCTAGTTGGGGGTGTGATTCGGGATATAAATTGCATATTCCCCCCATTTCTGGGCGTTTTATGTGTATATCATGTTAATTTTGGCTTGATAAGGGCGTATTTGTGATATCTTGGATTATTAAAGCCTATCCCTATTTTATACATAAAACGTGGTTTTTGTGAACTAATTTTATGCTCTCCTTATTTTTCAAGTACTTCTGGGATTTTTGTGGATTTCTGGAATTTTTCCAGAATTTTGGGAGCTTCAGGCAATTTTTTGGAGATTTTTGGATCTAGAATGGTATTTCTGTAAATTTCAGAAAAGAAAAAAACGAAAAAAAATAAATTAAAACCACAGCCCCCGGCCCGCTCCCCTGAGCGGGCCGCATCATTTTTTAAAAAAGAATTTTAATTACGGGCCGGCTCGCTGGCCGGCCCGCTTGGGCCGCTGATGTTAAAATAAAAAAAATAAACTTAAAAAAGGGATGGCCCAAGCCCGCTTGGAGGCAGGGCACACGCAGCGTGCGTGCCCGCCCAGCGGGCAGGCACGTGCGCTGCGCGTGCCCCGCCTAGCTCTTTGCGGGCGGCTTAGCCGCCCGCAGGTCGGGCGCCCGCCTGGCGCCCGACCCGCAATGTTTGTAAAGGGGGGGCATGTGCAAAACATCATTCAGCTTGTTTTTTTGGCAACTCTCGGCCAACAGCTGTTTTAGGACGATTTTTAGGGCTTTTATTTGGGGTTTTATTCTTTCCCAAAGAGCTTGGAGTGGAGGAGGCCATTGAAGGAGGTTAGAAGCTTGGAGGCGGTGCTCAAGGGGAAGGGAGGCTTCATTTGGAGAGATTCTTGGGTGAAATCCTTCCTCTCTCTTTTGTAATTTTGTATCTCTCAATTTGTAATGAACTTGAGTTATTTTTGAATGAAAATTCAAACTTTCGTTTCATGATGATTGAGTAGTGTAAATGGCTTGGGTTGTGATTCATTGATGTTGGGTATTAAGTTTTGCCCTAATTTCCTATTGCCTATTATATTCCTAATGTTGGATGTGTAATTATGGCACAATTTGATTGGTTAAGACCCGAGAGGGCACAATTTGAGAAAATACCATGCTCATATTTAATTAGTACTACGATAATTCATCCATCCATATTGCAAATTTTCGTGTTCTTGAATGCTAAATATTCCGATTGAGTTTCCTTAGCCGGTTAATCAATTGAGTTATATGTGGGTGATTTGGGCTCGATTAACTCCATCATTAGTGAACCCGCAACCCATGCTCTTCTCCTAGCCATCCTAACTCCTACTTTGGTTCTCTAACCCTACCCACTTAGGATTTTTTGGTTTCACCACCGTTTTTCCCGCATCCATCTATTGTTAGTTGAGATTGTTGCATCATGCTTTATTTTTCTTTATCGATCAAAATTTGTAAATATAGAACGACTTGTCCCTGTGATCCGACCCGGTACTCATCGGTTATTTTTATTGCATTGACACTCCTACGCTTGGGAGTGGAAGGCGTGCAGTTGTGCGTCCTTCCGCGAGTCAACCAGGGATAGACGGAAATTTTTTTATATTTCCTTCAATCTATTCACAAAAAAGATGAAAATAATAAAAAGATGCTCAAGAAGTTTCTATATCTTAGTCCACACCCCCCAACTAAAAATAAACATGGTCTTTAATGTTTGAAGGGTGAGATGAAGTATATGCATGAAGATGGAATAACTAGGATAAGAAAGCTTGAACAAAGTTATTCATTACTACATATTACTAGATAGGAATGTTTTGGAGCGAACACACCTAGTTGGTTCCACCCAGTGGTGGTTCCGTAAGCTCCATGGTGTACTCGTCTCTGCTCCACGGCTCTTGATAGTGCTTTAAGCGTTGGCCGTTCACCTTGAATTCATTGCCATTTTGTGGGTTGGCAATGGTCACCGTGCCATGTGGAAACACCTTCCGAACAATGAAAGGTCCAATCCACTTCGAACGAAGTTTTTCGGGGAAGAGATGAAGTCTTGAGTTGTAGAGTAGCACTTTCTCCCCCGATGTGAATTCTCTCCTCAAAATGATTCGATCATGGGCGCATTTAAGCCTCTCCTTCACAAGCTTGGAATTGATGTACGCCTCCCTCCTTATCTCTTTGAGCTCCACTAACTGCAATTTACGAGAAGAGTGGTCAATTTCGCAATTAAACTTTTTAGTTGCCCAAAAAGATTTGTGTTCAAGTTCAATGGGCAAGTGACAAAATTTTCCAAAAACTAGGTGATATGTGGACATCCCTAAAACCATTTTGTAGGCGGTACGGTATGCCCACAATGCCTCGGGAAGGCGCATGCTCCAATCCTTCCTTGATGGATTCACCGTCTTTTGGAGTATGTTCTTGATCTTCCGATTCGCCAACTCTGCTTGTCCATTGGTTTGGGGGTGGTATGGTGTGGAAACCTTGTGTTTCACCCCAAACTTCTTCATTAAGCTTGCGAAGAGGCGATTGTAAAAATGTGACCCTCCGTCGCTTATCATATCCTTTGGCATCCCAATCGTGCGAAAATGTTTTCTTTCATGAATTTGAGCATGATATCCGCATCATTGGTCCTACAAGGAATAACCTTCACCCATTTAGATACATAATCTATAGAAATCAGAATATATGTGTACCCAAAAGATGGGGGAAAGGGCCACATAAAATCAATGCCCCAACCATCGAAAATTTCTAATTCAAGAACGGGGTTTAATGGCATCATATTTCTTTTAGTAACTCCCCCCAACTTTTGGCAAGTTAAGCATGATTTACAATATGTATAAGTGTCCTTAAACATGCTAGGCCAATAAAAACCACATTGTAGAATTTTTGATACGGTCTTTTGGGCGGAAAAATGACCACCACACATACCCTCATGGCAAAAATGCAAAACATCCTCAAACTCATGGTCGGGTATGCATCTCCTTACTATTTGGTCATTACAATACTTGTAAAGGTAGGGGTAATCGAAAAAGAAAGATTTTACCTCAAAGATGAACCGTTTGTAATCTTGGCGAGACCAAGTAGAAGGAGTCTTACCTGTGACCAAGTAGTTTATGATGTCGGCATACCATGGAAGTGTGTGGGAGACCGCAAAAAGATGTTTGTCAGGGATCGAATCATTCAATGGGATGGTTGCCGGATCCATGCTCATCGTTAACCATGAAATGTGATCGGCAGCATGATTTCCCGCTCCCTTTTTGTCCTTGATGGCGATGTTGAATTCCTGTAAGAGCAAAATCCAACGGATTAGTCTAGGCTTAGCATCTTTCTTGGAAAGGAGATATTTAAGAGCGGCATGGTCGGTGAAAATTGTAATTGGGAATCCCAATATGTAGCTCCTAAATTTCTCCAACGCGAAGACAACGGCTAAAAGCTCTTTCTCCGTGGTGGTGTAGTTTCGTTGAGCCTCATTAATGCTCTTGCTTGCATAGTAAATCACAACGGGAACATTGTCCTTGCATTTTCCAAGCACGGCACCAACCGCATAGTCACTAGCATCGCACATGATTTCGAAGGGTGATGTCCAATCTGGCACCTGAAGAATAGGTGAACATGTGAGCAAATTTTTCAACTTCTCAAAAGCAAGTTGACAATCATTATTCCAAGCAAAATCTACATCATTTTTTTCAAAAGCATGCAAAGAGGTTGAGATATAGAACTAAAATCTTTTATGAACCTCCTATAAAAACCTGCATGCCCAAGAAATGATCGATTATCTCTTACACAACAAGGAGTGGGTAGCTTTTCTATTACCTCGATCTTGGCTTTGTCGACGTGCATTCCTTCCTTGAATACAATATGACCGAGGACTAAGCATTCGGTGGTCATGAAATGGCATTTCTCCCAATTCAAGAGAAGGTTTTTCTCAATACACCGATCTAACACCAAAGCCAAGTTAGATAAACAATTATTAAATAAGCTACCATACACAGAGAAATCATCCATGAATACCTCCACAATCTTTTCAACCATATCATGAAAAATGCTAAGCATACAACGTTGAAAGGTTGCGGGGGCATTACATAAGTCAAATGGCATCCTCTGGAATGCAAAAGTGCCAAAGAGAGAAGTGAAGGGGGTCCTCTCTTGTTCTTCGGGTGCTATTTCAATTTGATAATAACCAGAGTAACCATCAAGGAAGCAATAATACTCGTGTCCGGCCACTCTCTCTAGGATTTGATCTAGAAATGGGAGAGGGAAGTGGTCTTTACGGGTCTTAGAATTTAGCTTCCTATAGTCAACGCACATGCGCCACCCCGTGGTGGCTCGCTTGGGGACTAACTCATTGTTCTCATTTCTAATTACTGTTAGCCTCGACTTCTTAGGTACAACTTGAATGGTGCTAACCTATCTACTATTCTACTATCGACAATGTGGTATATAATACCCGCATCAAGAAGCTTAAGGATTTCATCCTTTACCACTTCCTTTAGGTTAGGATTTAACCTACGTTGCATTTCTCTAGTGGGTTTGGTGTCATCCTCTAAGTAGATGTCGTGCTTACAAATTAGGGGGTCAATACCTTTAATGTCAGCAATTGTCCAACCAATTGCCCCCTTATGAGTTTTAAGCACTTGTAATAATTGCGTTTCTTGCTCATTAGAGAGTTTAGACGATATTACCATGGGAAATGTGCTGGATTCCCTAAGAAATGCATACTTCAAATATGGAGGCAACAGCTTCAAATCCAAGGATGGGTGTTCCAGCTTTGATGGCTATTGGTATGGCGTGTCCAACGGTAGCGGCTCAAAAGATGGCATCCACTTAGTTACAGTGCCAACTTCCTGCGAAAAACAATCGGTGTCAATGTTTTCACAAAAATGTTCAACAAAATTAAGCGCTTCAACGAACTCCGCATCAAAATGTTCTTCAACTTGAGTTTCAATCATGCAAGTGTCTTCAAACTCACCATCCCCCGATGTCAACTTACAAGCATTGAAAATGTTTAAGTCAAGGGTCATGTTGCCAAAAGATATCTTAAGTTGACCATCCCTACAATTGATTATAGCATTGCTCATAGCTAGGAATGGTCTACCCAAGATGATAGGGGTTGTCGTCTTGGTTTGAGGCCCAAGGATATCCAACACGACAAAGTCCACCGGGTAGTAAAATTTGTCCACTTGGACAAGCACTTCCTCTATGCTACCCTTGGGGACCTTGATGGATCTATTGGCCAATTGGAGAATAATGGGTGTAGATTCTAATTCTCCAAGTCCTAATTGCATGTACAAGTCATATAGCAAAATATTAACACTCGAACCTAAATCAAGGAGGGCTTGACCTATCTTTTTGGTTCCTATGATGCATGGGATTATAGGTGAGCTGGGATCCTTGTATTTAGTAGGAGTGTTGTTTTACACAATAGCACTAACTTATTGTGTTAGGAAGGCCTTTTTCTTAACACTAACATTCCTCTTAACAGTGCATAAATGTTTTAAGAATTTAGCATATACGGGAATTTGATTTATTGCATCAAGAAGAGGGATATTAATTTGACATTTTTAAAATATTTCGCAGATTTTGGATTGGAACTTATCTTTCCGTGGAGGTTGAAGCCTTGAGGGAATGGTGCTGGAGGAATGTACGGCTCGGGCTCTTCAATGATGATCTCTTCGGAATGGTTGCCTTTGTCTGATCTTCTCTCTTGCACCTCTTCATTTGTGGTAGCTTCATTCTCCATAACTATCTCCGCCTCGACTCTCGGTGGCTCCGGCTTCGATATTTTCCGACCACTCCTCAATGTTGTCACTACTTGACATGATTTAACGTTGGATCATCCCGATGACGAATTCATGTTGGGGTTGAGGAGTGGTTGTGCCGAAAGCTTGCCCTTCTCTAGAGTTACCGCAAGGCTTTGCCATGTTCTCATTGAGTTGTTGAAATTGTTGTTGATATTGCACCTGGGTTTGTTGTAGTTGTTGCCATTGTTGGAAATTGGCTTGATTTTGTGGTGTTTGCATTTGGATGAATTGTTGCAATGAGTCGCTCAGAGATTGCACTTGGGGTTCATTTGTTTTATCTCTCCTCCTTTGGATGCCTTGTTGATTGTTGTTGTTGTTGAAGGGTGGACGATACGATGGTTGAGCTTGTTGTTGTCTTTGGGGTCCCCAATTGAAATTCGGGCTATTCCTGCAACTCGGACCTTGATTGTGGGAATTGTTATACCCTTGTCCTTGGTTGGAATTTGCCATATAATTCACTTGAGTGGGGTCTTGAAGTACTTCCTTTGCTAGCGGTAGGTTGGGACATTGGTTGATGTATGGTCTGCGCTACTGCAAAGGTTACATAGCCCTTCATTACCGACCGTCATGGCCTTCACTCCTTTTAACTGCAACCCTTCAAGTCTCTTGCAAATGATGGCCTCCATTCTTGCCTCTAAGGTTTCCTCTTGGGTCAATGTAAGGAGACCTCCACAAGCCAAAAGTTGAGGTAATTCTCTTCTCTCAGATTCGGGAGTCGCCTCCCAACTTCGTGCATTCTCAGCTATGGATTCTAAGTAATCACATGCCTCCTCCGGTGTCTTATCCAGAAATTCCCCATTGCACATCATTTCCACGAATTGTTTCATCGATGGGATGAGTCCGTCGTAAAAGAAACCGATGAGACGGTATTTGTCAAATCCATGATGTGGACATACTAGAAGCAGCTCCTTGAACCTTTCCCAAGTCATGTCAAGGCTTTCATTTGGCTTCTGAGAAAAGTTTGCCATTTGTCGCTTTAATCCTTGAGTCATGTGCAAGGGAAATTTTTTTTCTTCAGAAATTCAGCTTGCATTGCCAACCAGGAGTTAATAATATGGGGAGGTATAGCATTAAACCAATTTTTAGCTTTATCCTTTAAAGAAAAAGAAAACAATTTAAGATAAATGGTTTCATTGCTAGCCTTTCCATCAGAACATGTGAAGCATACATCTTCAAAATCCTTTATGTGTAGATAGGGTTCTCCTTCTCTACACCATGAAAAGTGGGAAGAATTTGAAATATCCTAGGTCTTGGGCTACAGGAATTCGCATCGGCTGGAAGCACAATGCATGAGCCGGTAGTAGACCTACTCGGTCTCAACACATATCTCAAACTTCGATCACCCTCATGTTGAGAGTGATCGTCATCACTATGATTGGTGTTGTCATTACCGTTGGTGTTGGTATTTTTATCGGCCATGTCTATGTTTCTTACTAGTCTATGTGTTCGAGGAGTCCTTAACCACATAAACTAGACAATTGAGTTCAAGCCAAAACTTTCCAAGATTAGCCAAATTTTTATAGTTTTGATGATTATAAAAATCGAAAAACAAACTCGAATATCCACACTGAGTATAAACAAAAGAATGGAAAGATCTCACCAAATTTTCATAACAAAAACCAAAATGTGAAATGAAGATACGCCGTCCCCGGCAACTGTGCCAATTTGCTTGACTCTCCTTAAAAGGTGATATTCGCAAGTGTACGAGGTCGGCAAATAATATACCCGATAAGTACGGGATCGTATCCACAGAGACGGAACTAATCTGCAAATTCACACAAATAGTCAGAGCATGTAAAGAATAGTTAAGTGTTCTAACCACCCTTCGAGGGTGAATGATTGTTTGAATAAGTGATTTATCTAAGTACCCTAAAGTTAGGGTAATTTCCTAAGGTTTGGATACAAGGGATGATAAGAGTGCGGGTGTTGAGGATATCGGTAAGATTACTCAATTGCTTTGCAAGATGTTAATTCCATGATAATCATCCACGTCAAGGTATGAGGATCGGGAAATAAATCAGTTAAGCACATATGGGGTGCACCAAAGGTAATTGCTAATTGGGTTCTTCTCCGGATTAAAGCTCATGAATCACACCAACACCCATTTCAAGGTATGTGGGAGTAGTGCATATGGGTTGTGTTGCACTTCGCACAACCACCGTTCTGCGGCCCCTTTCGGGTAATGCACGATTCAATAAAGGGTTACAACCCAATTACCAATTTGGGTTATCGAGTGAATTAAACTTCTAAATTACGAAATATGGATTGAAGGGGTCTCGCATTCATTTCAAGATATGCAATACCCATTGGATACATAGATGCAACAATTACGAAGCACCACAGTTTTGCGGCTCCTCCATGGATAGTATCTAATCCAATTAATTATGAGTTTAATTCACCCAAACAACATGGATTAAAAAGGGGTGCTGGAAATTAACATTAGCAGGGCAATCAAAACATCCTACATCAATCCAAAATACCCACACAATGAATCTAGCCTAGCATATAAAAAATAGAATCAACATTCATAAAAATAGACATAGTTCAATGCAAGGAATCAAAGCAAATGTGTATCAGAAAGAGGGTTGGAGATTTGTCACCAAATACAAGCTTCTTTAATCAGCAATCAATCTCAGTAATAGTAAAAACGAACTCAGAAAGCTCAAAACTCTCCAAAACCCTAATCCCCTTCTTAAGGAAGAAGATGACCTACAAATAGCAAAAGATTAAGTTCTATCCCGTTCTCCCCTCATTACATCTGAATAGTTGTGTTTTATACCCCCTAGGGGTTGCATCTCATCCATCCAAATCATCATCCAACGATTCACAGCAACTGGAGAGAAATCGGGTTAAGAAAAACCCGTTTCTCGCAACCCAGACTACGGGTGAAGAAACCCGATCAGTTGACTGTCGAACAAATGACATTCAACTGATGTGAAGATGACTGTCATCGCTACCAAAGGTCGACAGGCGACTGTCTTTAAAACGCACAGTCACCTGTGTGATTCACGTGCGACTGTCTTTTGTTCTTCAGACGCCTGCTGAAGAAATGTCAAAATAACAGAGAGTTGGCTCTTTTTGCTCCCTCAGGAATCTGAAATATCAGTTGACTTATGCGAAGATGACAGGCGACTGTCGTTGCGTTTCAGCTTCTCCAGCTTCAGGCCACTGCCGTTGTTTGGGCAGTTGACTGTTGGGTTGCCCAGGCGACTGTCGTTCCATCTACAGGCGTCTGTTTTGTACTCCTCCTCTTGAGTTGATTTAGTCCCCTTCGGACACCTGAAAAATCCAGAAAAATCCCTATAAATATAATAGACATTTATAAGGTTTTGGGAAGTGAAATTGTGCCAGAATAAAATCATACGCTCAGAAATGATGAATTAGCATAAATGTAGTTAAGAGAGCATGATTCCATGGATTATATGCACAAGAGGATATGATTATGAGGTTAGAATATGCAGATTTTTCTGAGCTGGAGGCTATTTTTCTATATTTTCGAGAAATTATGGATATTTTTATTAAATGAAAAGATTTTTTGGCCTAATTTTGTATTTCCATATTTTTCAGATGAAGATGGCGATCTCTGGGTTCCAACTGACGTTTTTGCAGATTTTCGAAGTTCAGATCAATTATTTTACATTTTAGGGAAGACATTGATCATTTTATTAAATGATATGATTTTATTGGCCTAATTTTGTCTTCTCTTTTTTTGTTGAAGATGGCGTTCTCTCGGTTCTTACGCATATTTTTGCTGGTTTTTTTGACGTAGAGACTATTTTCTACATTTTATAGAATATATTGATCTTTTTATTATATAATTTGGTTTTAAGCCTAACTTAGCCTTCTCTTATTTTTCAGATTACGATGGTGATCTCCCGATTACAACGGACCTTTTTGTGGTTTTTTCTTCGCTATTGGCTATTTTCTAAATTTTCTGTAAGATATGTATCTTTAAAATAAAAGATATGATTTTTCTAGCCAAATTTTGTCTTCTCTTATTTTTCAGTTGAAGATTGTGAGATCCTGGTTCAAACAGACATTTTTACAGATTTTACTTGGCTCGAAGCTATTTTCTGTATTTTCTGGAAGATATGCATATTTTAGTTAAAAGATATAATTTTCTTGCCTAATTTTGTCTTCTCTTATTTTTAAATTGAAGATATCGATCTCTCTGTTCCAACTGACATTTTAGTGGATTTTTCTGAGCTCGGGGTTATTTTCTGCATTTTCTGGAAGATATGGATCATTTTATTCAATGATATGATTTTTGGCCTAATTTTGTCTTCTATTACTTTTCAGATGAAGATGGCGATCTCCCCGTTCCAACAGACATCTTGCGGATTTTTCTTAGATCTGTGTTATTTTCTACATTTTCTGTAAGAAATGGATCTTTAGACTAAATGATATAATTTTTATAGCCAAATTTTGTCTTCTTTTATTTTTCAATTGAAGATGACGATCTCTCGGTGAACATTTTTGCAGATTTTTCTGAGCTCAGTGCTATGTTCTATATTTTCTTGAAGATACCGATTTGTATATTAATTGATATGATTTTTGTTGCCAAAATTTCTCTTCTCTTATTTTTCGGATGATGATGGCGATCTTTTTATTAAATGATATGATTTTTTGGTCTTCTTTTGTCTTCTCTTATATTTTAGTTAAAGATGGCAATCTCTCGGTTCCAATGGACATTTTTGTGAATTTTTCTGAAATTCGTATTGTTTCTCATATATTCTGGAAGATAAGGATCATTTTATTAAATGATATCAGAGACGATAGAAATAGGCCAAAAATGTCCATTGAAATCAGGAAATCGCCATCTTCAACTGAAATGTAAGAGAAGACAAAATTCAGAACAGGAAAATCACCATCTTCATCTATAAAAACTTTTTCCATTACCGGGATATCACCATCTTCAACTGATAAGATTTTTATATATCAATTTCTGAGCTTAGTGCAATTTTCTACATTTTATGAAAGATATATATCTTTTTATTAATTGATAATATTTTTATAGCTTAAATTTGTCTTCTCTTATTTTCCAGTTGAAGATGTCGATCTTTTTATTAAATGATATGATTTTAAGCCTAATTTTGTCTTCTTTTATATTCCAGTTGAAGATGGCGATTTCCCAGTCCCAACAAACATTTTTTCAGATTTTTCTGAACTCTGAGCCATTTTCTGCATTTTATGTTTGATATGAATCTTTATATTAAATTATATGATTTTTATATCCTAATTTTGTCTTCTCTTATTATTCAGTTGAATATGGCGATCCCCCGGTTCCAAAGGGCATTTTAACCGATTTTTCTGAGCTCGGGGCTATTTTCTACAATTTCATGAAGTTATGAATCTATTTATTAAATGATATGATTTTTTGACCTAATTCTTTCTTCTATTATTTTTTCAGTTAAAGATGGCAATCTCCCGGTTCCAACGAACATTTTTGCGGATTTTTCTGAGCTCAAGGATATTTTCTACATTTCTAGAAAGTCATGTATCTTTTTATTAAACGATATAATTTTTATAATCTAAGTTTGTCCTCTCTTATTTTTCAGTTGAAGATGACGATCTCCCGTTTCCAACGGACATTTTTGCGTATTTTTTGAGCTAGGTGTTATTTTCTATATTTTATGGAAGATATAGAATGTTTTATTAAATAATATGATTTTCATATCCTACATTTGTCTTCTCTTATTTTTTTCAGTTGAAGATGTCGATCTCCCAGTTCCAACGGATATTTTCGCAGATTTTTCTTAGCTTGAGGCTATTTTTCTATATTTTCTTGAAGATATGTATCTTTTTATGAAATGATATGATTTTTTTGCCTAATTTTGTCTTCTCTTTTTTACTTTGAAGATGGTGATCTCCTTGTTCCAAAGGACATTTTTGCGGATTTATTTTAAGCTACGTATTATTTTCTATTTTTTATAATATGAGTCTCTATAATAAATGATATGCTTTTTATAACCAAATTTTGTCATCTCTTATTTTTTTAATTGAAGATGGCGATCTCCTGGTTTCAAATGACATTTTTACAGATTTTTCTGAGTTCGGAGCTATTTTTCTACATTTTCGAGAAATTATGAATATTTTTATTAAATGATATTATTGGTTGGCCTAATTTTCTCTTCTCATATTTTTCAGATGAAGATGGCGATCTCCGGGTTCTAACTGACATTTTTGCAGATTTTCTAAGTTTGGAGCAATTTTTCTACATTTCATGGAAGATATGAATCATTTTATTGAATGATTTGATTTTTTTGGCTTCTCTTATTTTTTCCGTTGAAGATGGCGTTCTCTCGATTCATACGAATATTTTTGCGGTTTTTTTGACGTAGTGGCTATTTTCTTCATTTTCTTGAAGATATGGATCTTTTTATTATATAATTTGGATTTTAAGCCTAATTTTGTCTTCTCTCATTTTTTTTATATTAAAATGGCGATCTCCCAGTTCCAACAGACATTTTTTCTGTTTTTTTTCTTAGCTACTGGCTATTTTCTAAATTTTTTGTAAGATTTGTATCTTTAAATTAAAAGATATGATTTTCTAGCCTAATTTTGTCTGCTCTTATTTTTCAGTTGAAGATGGTGATCTCCCAGTTTAAACAGACATTTTTGCATATTTTACTTAGCTCGGAGCTATTTTCTGTATTTTATGGAAGATAAGCGTCCTTTAGTTAAATGATATAATTTTTTTGCCTAATTTTTTCTTCTCTTATTTTTCAATTGAGAATATCGATCACTCTGATCCAACATACATTTTCGCAGACTTTTCTGAGCTCGGGCCATTTTCTGTATTTTTTTGGAAGATATGGATATTTTATTAAATGATATGATTTTTTGGTCTAATTTTGTCTTCTCTTATTTTTTTCAGATGAAGATGGCGATCTCCTGGTTCCAACGGACATTTTGCGGATTTTTCTTAGCTCTGGGTTATTTTCTACATTTTCTGGGTTATTTTCCAAAAATGTCCATTGAACCCAGGAAATCGACATCTTCAACTAAAATATAAGAGAAGACAAAATTCAGAACAGAAAAATCACCATCTTCATCTATAAAAATGTCCGTCGTAGCCGGGATATTGCCATCTTCAACAGATAAGATTTTTATATATCATTTTCTTAGCTAGGTGCTATTTTCTACATTTTAAGAAAGTATTTATCTTTTTATTAATTGATAAGATTTTTATAGACTAAATTTTTCTTCTCTTATTTTCCAGTTGAAGATGGTGATCTTTTAATTAAATGATATGATTTTAAGCTTAATTTTGTCTTCTCTTATATTCCAGTTAAAAATGGTGATCTCTCGGTTCCAACAGACATTTTTGCGGATTTTTCTAACCTCCGGTCTATTTTCCACATTGTTGGAAAATATGTATCATTTTATTAAATGATATGATATTTTGGCCTAATTTTTTCTTCTCTTATTTTTCAGTTGAAGAAGCCTATCTCCCGGTTCCAAATGACATTTTTACGGATTTTTATGAGCTCGGGTCTATTTTCTACACTTTTTGGAAGATAAGAATCTTTAAATTAAATGATATGATTTTTAATATCCTAGTTTTTTCTCTCTAATTTTTCAGTTGAAGATGACGATCTCCCAGTTCCAACGAACATTTTTGCGAATTTTTCTGAGCTCCAGGCTATTATTGTCTGTATTTTATTAAAGATATGGATCTCTTTATTAAATGACAAGACTTTTATAGCCTAAATTTGTATTCTAATATTTTTTCAGTTGAAGAAGGCGATCTCCCGATTCCAAAAGTAATTTTTGCGGATTTTTCTTAGCTTTAGGCTTTTTTCAACATTTTCAGGAAGATATGAATCTTCTTATTAAATGATTTTAGGCCTAATTTTGTCTTCACTTTTTTCAGTTGAAGATGGTGATCTCATGGTTCCAACGGACATTTGTGCGTATTTTTTTTAGCTCGATGTTATTTTCTACATTTTATGGCAGATAGTTATCTTTTTATTAAATGCAATGATTTTTTTGGCTAATTTTGTCTTCTCTTATTGTCCAGTTGATGATGGCAATTTCCCGGTTCCAACGTACATTTTTTCAGATTTTTCTGAACTCCAAGCCATTTTCTGCATTTTCTGTTTGATATGAATCTTTATATTAAATATTATGATTTTTATATCCTAATTTTGTCTTATCTCATTATTCAGTTGAAGCTTGCGATCCCCCGGTTCTAAAGGACATTTTTAACGATTTTTCTGAGCTCGGGCCTATTTTTCTACATTTTCGGGAAGTTATGGATCTATTTATTAAATGATATGATTATTTGACCTAATTTTCTCTTTTATTATTTTTTTCATTTGTAGATGGCGAGCTCCCGGATCCAAACATTTTTGCGGATTTTTCTGAGCTCTAGGCTATTTTCTACAATTCCGGAAAGTTATATATCTTTTTATTAAATGATATAATTTTTATCGTCTAAGTTTGTCTTCTCTTATTTTTAGATGAAGATGGCGATCTCCCTGTTCCAACAGACATTTTTGTGTATGTTTTGAGCTAGGTGCTATTTTCTACATTTTATGGAAGATATTGAACTTTTTATTAAAAAAATATGATTTTTATAGCCTACATTTGTCTTGTCTTAATTTTATAGTTGAAGATGTCAATCTCCCGGTTCCAACGGACATTTTTGCTGATTTTTCTTAGCTTGAGACTATTTTTCTACATTTTCTTGAAGATAAGTATCTTTTTATGAAATTATATGATTTTTGGCCTAATTTTGTCTTCTCTTTTTTTACTTTGAAGATGGCGATCTCTTTGTTCTAATGGACATTTGTACAGATTTATTTTGAGCTACGTGTTATTTTCTATATTTTTTGTATAATATGAATCTATATATTAAATGATATGATTTTCATAACCTAATTTTGTCATCTCTTATATTTTAGTTGAAGATGGCGATCTACAGGTTCCAAGTGACATTTTTAAAGATTTTTCTGGGCTCGGGACTATTTTTCTACATTTTCGAGAAGTTATGGATCTTTTTATTAAATGATACGATTTTTCGGCCTAATTTTGTATTCTCATATTTTTCAGATGAAGATGGCGATCTCTGGATTCAACTGACATTTTTGCAGATTTTCTAAGTTTGGAGCAATTTTTCTACATTTTATGGAAGATATGGATCATTTTATTAAATGATAAGATTTTTTGGCCTAATTTTGTCTTCTCTTATTTTTTTTCCATTGAAGATGGTGTTCTCTCAGTTCTTACAGATATTTTTGCAGATTTTTTTTGACGTAGAGTCTATTTTCTACATTTTCTGAAGATATGGATCTTTTCATTATATAATTTGGTTTTAAGTCTAATTTTGTCTTCTCTTATATTTCAAATTAAGATGGCGATCTACAGGTTCCAACAGACATTTTTGCGGTTTTTTCTTAGCTACTGGCTATTTTCTAAATTTTCTGTAAGATATGTATCTTTAAATTAAAAGATAGGAATTTTCTAGCCTAATTTTGTCTTTCTAATTTTTAACTGAAGATTGTGATCTCCCAGTGCAAACAGACATTTTTGCAGATTTTACTTAGATCGGAGCTATTTCCTGTATGTTCTGGAAGATATGCACCTTTTAGTTAAAAAATATAATTTTTTTGCCAAATTTTGTCTTCTCTTATTTTTTAAATTGAGGATATCGGTCACTCTGTTCCACCGGACATTTTTGCAGATTTTTCTGAGCTCGGGGATATTTTCTGCATTTTTTGGAAGATATGGATCATTTATTAAATGATATGATTTTTTGGCCTAATTTTGTCTTCTCTTAGTTTTTAGATGAAGATGGCGATCTCCCGGTTCCAATATAGGACATTTTGCGAATTTTTGTTCGTTCTGGATTATTTTCTACATTTTTTGTAAGATATGGATCTTTCGATTAAATGATATGATTTTTATAGCAAAATTTTGTCTTCTCTTTTTTCATTGACGATCTCCCGACGATCACTTTTGCGGATTTTTTAAGCTCAGGGCTATTTTCTATATTTTCTTGAAGATAAGGATCTTTATAATAATTGATATGATTTTTGTTGCATAATTTTGTCTTCTCTTTTTTGGTAGATAATGGCGATCTTTTTATTAAATGATTTGATTCTTTGGCCTTATTCTGTCTTCTCTTAAATTTCAGTTGGAGATGGCGATCTCCCGGTTCCAACAGACATTTTTGCGAATTTCACTGAAATTGGAACTATTTTTAACATATTCTGGAAAGTATGGATCGTTTTATTAAATGATATCAGAGAAGACAAATTAGGCCAAAAATGTCGTTGAATGAAATCACCATCTTCAACTAAAATATAATATAAGACAAAATTCGGAACCGGGAAATTGCCATCTTCATCTATAAAATGTCCGTTGTAACTAGGATATTGCCATCTTCAACTGATAAGATTTTTATACATCATTTTCTGATCTTTTCTACATTTTAAGAGAGAGAGAGAGAGAGAGAGAGAGATATATATATATATATATATATATATATATAAGATTTTTATAGCCAAAATTTGTCTTCTCTTATTTTTCAGTTGAAGATGACAATCTTTCTATTAAATGATATAATTTAAAGCCTAATTTTGTCTTCTCTTATATTCTTGTTGAAAATGGCGGTCTCTCAGTTCTAACGTACATTTTTACAGATTTTTCTGATCACTGGGCTATTTTCCACATTGTTGGAAGATAAGTATCATTTTGTTAAATGATATGATATTTTGGCCTAATTTCATCTTCTATTATTTTTCAGTTGAAGATGGCGATCTCCCGGATCCAACGGTCATTTTTACGGATTTTTCTTAGCTCGGGACAGTTTTCTACACTTTTCGGAAGATAAGAATCTTTATATTAAATGATATGGTTTTTATATCATAATTTTTTCTTCTCTTATTTTTTAGTTGAAGATGGCGATCTCCCCGTTCCAATGAACATTTTTGCGGATTTTTCCCAGTTCCAGACTATTTTCAACATTTTATTAAAGTTAAGAATCTCTTTATTAAATGACAAGACTTTTATAGCCAAATTTTTTCTTCTCATATTTTTCAGTTGAAGATGGCGATCTCCAGGTTCCAACAGACATTTTTGCAGATTTTTCTTAGCTTTGGGCTTTTTTCAACATTTTCTGGTAGGTATGAATCTTTTTATTAAATGATATGATTTTTTGTCCTAATTTTGCCTTCTCTTTTTTCAGTTGAAGATGGCGATCTCATGGTTCCAATGGACATTAGTGCATATTTTTCTGAGTTCGGTGCTATTTTCTACATTTTGGCAGATAAGTATCATTTTATTAAATGAAAAGATTTTTTGCCATAATTTTGTTTTCTCTTATTTTCCAGTTGATGATGGCGATTTTCCGGTTCCAACGGACATTTTTCAGTTTTTTATGAACTCCGAGCCATTTTCAGCATTTTCTGTATGATATGAATCTTTATATTAAATGATATGATTTTTATATCCTAATTTTGTCTTCTCTTATTGTTCAGTTGAAGATGGCGATCCCCCGGTTCTAAAGGATATTTTTACGTTTTTTGAACTCGTGGCTATTTTTCTAAATTTTAAGGAAGTTATGGAGCTATTTATTAAATGATATGATTTTTTGACCTAATTTTTTATTCTATTATTTCTTTCAGTTCAAGATGGCGATCTTCCGGTTCCAACGAACATTTTTGCGGATTTTTTTGAGCTCTGGCTATTTTCTACATTTCTGAAAAGTTACGTTTCTTTTTATTAAATGATATGATTTTTATAGTCTTCGTTTGTCTTCTCTTATTTTTAGTTGAAGATGGCGACCTCCCGGTTCCAATGGACATTTTTCCGTATTTTTGGAGCTAGGTGCTATTTTCTACATTTTATGAAAGACTAGTAATAACCCGTGCCCACGGGCACGGTTCTAAGATTTCCCCCCGCAAATCTTCGTTCCCCATAAAATTATTTTCACTGCCAAAATTTATAAAACAACGGATTAGTGTAAAAATATTTAGCGGCACAGGCGCCTTCGACGTGGAATAATAAATTCGACGCAGAACAACAAATTCAGCGCGGAACAACAAATTCGCGCGGGCGCCTTCGGCGCAGAACAACAAATTAACGTAAAAATGGGCGCCTTTGGTGCAGAACAACAAATTAACGTAAAAACGGGCGCCTTCAACGCGGGAAATTATTCTCATCTTGTTCCCACATGCGTCGAAGAGACGGTGGGCCCCGCATTGAGGGAGAGATCATTCGATCTGCACAACATTCAATCTGCAGCATTAAGTGAAAGTTAAAGTCTTTTTTTCCCCAAAAGCATTAATTGCACTCTGCTACTTCCCAGAAACTTTCATTCTCCAAAAAAATTCCTTTCCCCATAAACTTTCATTTCCCAAGGAATGTTTTCCCTCCAAAACTTTCGACAGAATCTCATCTCAACCATTCATTCCTCAAGATTAAATCCAAGCCGTCTTTCTATCAACCCATTTGTCCTAGTCAGCTTGTCCTAGTCAGCCCTAGGATTCAAAAACAGTTGTCAAATTTATAATAGATATAGAACTTTTTATTAAATAATATGATTTTTATAGCATACATTTGTCTTCTCTTATTTTTTCAGTTGAAGATGTCGATCTCCTGGTTCCAACTGACAATTTTCCAGATTTGACTTAGCTTGAGACTAATTTTCTACATTTTTTGAAGATATATATCTTTTTATGAAATGATATGATTTTTGGCCTAATTTTGTCCTCTCTTTTTTTACTTTGAAGATGCGATCTCCTTGTTCCAATGGACATTTGTGCGGATTTATTTTGAGCTAGGTGTTATTTTCAATATTTTTTAATAATATGAATCTCTATAATAAATGATATGATTTTTATAACCTAATTTTGTCATCTCTAAGTTCCAAGGGACAGTTTTGTAGTTTTTCTCAGCTCAGGGCTACTTTTCTACATTTTCGAGAAGCTATGGATCTTTTTTTAAAGGAGATGATTTTTTGGCCTAATTTTGTCTTCTTTTATTTTTAATTGAAGATAGCGATCTCAGGTTTCTAATGGACATTTTACGTATTATTCTGATCTCGGGACTATTTTCTAAATTTTCTGGCAGAAATTGATCTTTTATTAAATGATATAAATTTTGGCCTAATTTTGCCTTCTCTTATTTTTCAGTTGAAGATGGCGATCTCCATGTTCTAACAAACATTTTCACGGATTTTTATAAGCTCAGCGCTTTTTTCAACATTTTTGTAAATGATATGATTTTTATAGACTACGTTTGTCTTTTCTTATTTTTAAGTTGAAGATGGCGTTCTCCCTGTTCCAATGGACATATGTGTGGATTTTTCTTAACTTGTGGTTGTTTTTCTACATTTTCTGGAAGATATGTATCTTTTTATGAACTGATGTGATTTTTTGGCCTAATTTTGTCTTCTCTATTTTTCAAATGAAGATGACGATCTCCCAGTTTCAACGAACATTTTTGCGGATTTTTCTGAGCTTCGTGATATTTTATACATTTTCTGTAAGAAATGAATCTTTATATTAATGGATATGATTTTTATAGTCTAATTTTTGTCTTCTATTACTTTTCATTTGAAAATTGCGATCTCTCGGTTCCAACGAACATTTTGGCAGATTTTTTGTGTTCGGTATTTATTTTCTACATTTTTTGCAAGATATATAGAAATTTTTATTAAATGATATTTTTGTAGCTTACATTTGTCTTCTCTTATTTTTTTTCAGTTGAAGATGGCGATCTCCTGGTTCAAATGGAAATTTTTGCGGATTTTCCTGAGCTCTAGAATATTTTGTACATATTCTAGAAAATATGAATCTTTATATTAAATGAAATGATTTTTATGTCTAATTTTGGCTTCGCTTATTTTTCAGTTGAAGATGACGATCTTTCAGTTCCAATGGACATTTTTGCGTATTATTCTAACCTAGGGGCTATTTTATAATTTTTCTAGAATATATGTATCTTTTTATGAAATGATGTGATTTTTGGCCTAATTTTGTCTTCTCTTATTTTTCAGTTGAAGTGTCGATCCTCCAGTTCCACCGGACATTTTTATGGATTTTTCTTAGCTCGGGGCTATTTCTACACTTTCTGGAAGATAAGAATCTTTATATTAAATGATATGTGTTATAAATGGGCTTTTGGAGGGCCCAACTGTGTATTGGGTATCCACCCATTATGTAACCATATTACTATAAATACAGGGCTACGGGTTTCGTAGCCACCAAGTTTACAACACGTTATCAGCACGCTCGAGGCTGACCTGAACCTCTGCCGACGAACGAACGCGACGCGAACGGGCTTCCTTCACCGAACGTCGCTAGATCCGGCGGGTAGGATCTAGAGGTAATTCTTTTCCGTAGATCTAAATTTATATGTGCATATGTTTAGATCCAAATACTTGGATCGATGTCTTGATTAGTATAGATCTGATTTCTTTCAAAAGATCTGCATGCTAAATCAACATTTAACGTAAAATCGTCGTTTTTATTGCTAAAAATCAACTTTTTACGATAAAAACACCGTTTTGAAGATCAAAATAGATTTTTTCCAATAAAAATCAGATTTTTATCATCTTCTTCCATAAAAATCTCTAAACCCTAGGGGGATCGTGCGGCCGGAAGCCGTGCACGCGATCCCCCCGACCAAGCACCGTCGTCGTCGCCGCTCGCAGCGACGTGCGACAGATCCCGCCGCCTGCAAAGACGGGCGGCCCCGTCGCCTGCAGCGACGGCAATCGCCACCGCCTGCAGCGGCAGGCGGTCCCGCCACCTGCAGAGCAGTGGGCACATCCTGTCGCCTGCAGCGACGGTAACCGTCGCCGCCTGCAGCTGCGGCAACCGTCGCCGCCTGCAGAGCGGCGGGCACATCCCACCGCCTGCAGCGGCGGTCAGACCTCGTAGCCTGCAGCGGCGGCTCCACCGTCGCCTGCAGCGGTGGGCGCCGCCGCCGCCGCCAGCAGCGACAGACGGGCCCCACCGCCTGCAGCGGCGCCCTCCCTATGCGCGTGTGTGTCCGAAACCCTAGCCGCCAAAAGCGGCAACTCACGCGACAAAAAACCCTAACTAGGGTTTTGTCCAATAAAATTTTTTCCGAATTATTTTTCATATTTAATTACGATTCTTTTTTCGTTAAAATTTGGATAAAATACACGTTTTTTAATCCATCGCATTTTGTTTGGATTATCCGGTTTTCATACGTCTAATAATTAGGAAGATCCTACGACCGCTCAGCCGTTAGTCAACTAACCTAACGGTGTATGGCGTTGCCCAGTGGTCCAATAATTATTAAACTAAAAATTTTCATTTTCATTATAAAATGCCTGTGATGATTAATTGCCTGTAATGAATAAACTGCCTATGATGATTAATTGTCTGCAAAGTAATAAAATGCCTGCTGCTTTTTTCTGCGACGTATGTGTATATTTGCTGTGGTTTTGGATCGGCTAGCTATCACAATTATTTCCATCGCATTTTTTTCTTTTTTGAGAGAAAAATGTAGTGAGGATATTTTTGTAAAAATTCCAAGACCGGCGGACGTCCCACGAAAATGAAGATCCATTCCAGAAGAATAGGGGCACGTGGGTTCCCGAGTTGTATTTTCATTTTTTGGGACTGTATGGACTTTATTTAAAATGGTGATTAGCCGATCCACATAGCAAATATCTGTGTCTGAAATGCTTAATTATTTATTTTCCTTTAAAATATCTGATTATTGCTCATTTTGAACATGCTAGAGATAATGGCTAAAATTGCGAGCGTCGACTTTGATGTATTGGATGCTACAGGCAAAAATTATCTGAGCTGGCAGTTGGACATAAAATTTCATCTGCGCTCACAGGGACTGAGCCATGCCATCGCTGCAGGTGATAAGGTTTCTGATATAGATAAAGCGAAAGCAATTATCTATATCAGACGCCATATCGATCGGACCCTGAAGGCCGAGTACCTCACGGTGGAAGACACACGGTGGAAGACTCTTATGAGTTATGGACCACCCTCGAGGATAGGTATAAATATCAAAGAGATGTTATACTTCCCCGAGCGCGATATGAATGGAAGAACCTCCGTCTCCAAGACTTTAAGTCTATCGTCGAGTACAACTCGGCACTTTTCAGTATCACCTCACGCCTGAAGTTGTGTGGTGAGAAAGTGACGGAGGAGCGCATGTTAGAGAAGACGTATACATCCTTCCACGAGAAGGATGTTATACTAATGCAGCAGTATCGTGAACGAAAGTTCACGAAATACTCAGAGCTTCTCTCATGCCTTCTGATGGCAGAGCAGAATAGAGACCTCCTTCTGTCCACCCATAACACACGCCCTACCAGCACTGCTCCTGCGCCTGAAGCGCATCACAGCTCCTCCCAAAAGAAGAGGACCAACTTCAAAGGCAAACCCCAGAAGGGCAAGGTAATGAAGAAGCAGGGCAGAGGACCCCATCCAAGAACCAACAATGAGGGAAAGAAGAAAAATGTGTGGAAGAGAAAAGACGACGGCCAGACATCTGCCCCCAGAAAAGACTGGGAAGATAAGTGCCATAGGTGTGGCATGACTGGACACTGGTCCAGGAATTACCGGACTCCACGCCAGCTACAGGACTTGTACAAAGCTAGCCAGAAGCAAGCTGAGACAAACCTGGTGAAACATGAAAACTTGGCACCAATTAGGTTCATCGCTGAGGACTTCTCAAACGATGACCTGCTCGAATGAAGCCTTATCTACTTTCTGCAATGCATTGTAATTTGAAAAACAATTTACTCTCTAGTTGTTTGATTTCTAGCATGTTGGATGAATTTTCAGACATTGAATAATTATTAGTAAATCTTTTTGTGCCTTATACTGTTATGTTTTTTATCTCTTAAATTAGATGGTAAATAAATGCCTAGTGGACAGTGCCTCTACGCACACGATCCTCCAAGACATTTGCTTTTTTCAAAGCATAAATAAATACGATGGAACCATGAATACAATCTCCGGTCCATCAGAAATTATTGAAGGATCAGGGGAAGCACATTTTATGCTCCCCAACAAAACACAACTACAAATAAAAGATGCGCTTTTCTCCCCTAGCTCTCATAGAAATATGTTAATTTTTAAAGATATCCATTTAAACGGATACCACCTTGAGACGATGAACAAACAAACAGAGAATTCTTGTAAGTAAAGTCTCATAAAAACGGTGCTAAAACCATCATCGAGCGTTTTGAGGAACTCCTGTCGGGTCTATACCATACAAAGATAAGAGCAATGGAAGCAAACACACTTGAGCACCAGAAGTGCGATAACCAACCAGAATTCCAAATCTGGCACAATAGACTAGGACACCCTGGAAGGAATATGATGCATCACATCATATCCCAACCGTGGAATTAACTCGAAAAGCCTGAAGCTACTTCGAAAGGGTGCTTCTCCTTGTCCCCCTTGTCACAAAGGGAAATTGATTACGAGACCATCCCGCCTGAAGGTGGACTCAGAGTCTCCGAGCTTCCTAGAGAGAATACATGGAGATATTTGCGGGCCTATTCACTCTGCAAGTGGACCATTTCAGTACTACATGGTACTGATTGACGCATCTTCCAAATGGTCGTATGTGTGCCTCCTGTCCACCCGCAACGTAGCCTTTGCAAAGCTACTGGCACAAATCATAAAGTTGCGAGCACATTTTCCAAACAACCAGATCAAGAAATTGCGTCTGGACAACGCTAGGGAATTCACATCACAAGTCTTCCTAGACTACTGCCAAGCAACCGGCATAGAAGTTGAACATCCTGTAGCTCATGTTCACACCCAGAGTGGGTTAACCGAATCTCTTATAAAGAGACTACAATGGATTGCTCGTCTATTGTTGATGCAATGCCAGTTGCCGGTAAACGCATGGGGACATGCCATCTTGCGCGCTGCATCGCTAATAAGATTACGACCGTCAGGAGGTCAATCTTATTCTCCGATGCAACTTGCATATGGGAACCCACCGGATATCTCTCACCTGAGGATATTTGGATGCGCTGTCTATGTCCCCATAGAACCACCGCAGAGGACCAAGATGGGTCCTCAATGTCGACTGGGTATCTACATAGGATTCGATTCACCATCGATCATTAGATACCTGGAACCCCAAACGGGGGACGCCTTTAAGGCACGTCTAGCAGATTGTGAGTTTGACGAAAACACTTTTCCCAAACTAGGCATTAACAAAGAGAAGCCAGAAGCTTCAAAGACCATTTCATTGGATACCAAAACTTTATCCCATTTTGATCTGCGTACAAACCAATGTGAAGACGAGATCCTGAAGATCCTTCAAATACAAAATACAGTTCACATTTTACCGGACAAATACAAAATACAGTTTCATATATCCTAAATTTGTCTTCTCTTATTTTTTAGTTGAAGATGACGATCTTTTTATTAAATGATATGATTTTTTGGTCTAATTTTGTTTTCTCATATAGTCCAGTTGAAGATGGCGATCTACCGGTTCTAACGGAAATTTTTGCGGAAGTTTCTGAGCGTGGGGCTATTTTCTAGATTTTATTTAAGATATGTGTCATTTTATTAAATGATATGCTTTTTATGGCCTAATTTTGCCTTCTCTTATTTTTCAGTTGAAAATGGCCATCTCCTGGTTCCTACAGACATGTTTGCAAATTTTTCTGAGCTCTGGGCTATTTTGACACTTTCTAGAAGATAAGAATCTTTATATCAAATGATATGATTTTTATATCCTATTTTTTCTACACTTATTTTTCAGTTGCAGATGGCGATCTCCCGGTTCCAACGGCTATTTTTGCGTATTTTTTAGTTAAAGATATGAATACTTATATTTAATGATATGATTTTTATAAGCTAAATTGTATTCTCTTATGTTTTAGTTGAAGATGGCGATCTCTCGGTACCAACAGAAATTTTTACGAATTTTTCTCAGCTCGGGACTATTTTCTATAGTTTATTGAAGATATGGATCTTTTAATTAAATGACATAATTTTATAAGACTAAGTTTGTCTTCTCTTATTTTTCAGTTGAAAATGGCATGCTCCCAGTTCGGACGAACATATTTACAGATTTTTCTGACCTCAAGCTATTTTCTACATGTTTTGGAAGATATGCATCTTTTTATTAAATGATATGATTTTTTGGCCTAATTTTGTCTTCTCTTACTTTACAGATGAAGATGGATATCTCCCAGTTACAACAGACATTTTTGCGGATTTTTCTTAGCTCTGGGCTATTTTCTACTTTTTCTAAAAGATATGTATATTTAAATTAAATAATATGATTTTTATAGCCAAATTTTGTCTTCTCTTATTTTTCAGTTAAAGATGACGATCTCCCGACTGACATTTTTGCGGATTTTTCTGAGCTCAGTGCTATTTTTTACATTTTATTGAAGATATGGATCTTTTTATTAAATAATATGATTTTTGAAGCCTGATTTTGTCTTCTTATTGAGATTTGTAAGAAGTGTAGGCCTATGGTTGATACCATAGCCATATATATATAATATCATATGAGAGTTACATGTCCATTGGAACCCAAGGGACACCCACTAAGAGTGGTTTAATGGTGGATGATAGTGGGTGGAGACCAAAGGTCTCCCCCATTCATAACACTCCCCCTCATCCATCCATTCTTAGCATACGAATTCTTCAGGATCCAATACGATAATATGTGGTTGATACTGCTGGATCCAGAGTAACTGTGTTTTGCCTCGTTAAAACCTTAGCTGTGCAAAACCCAGTGGGAAAAACCAGCAGCTTAAGGAAAAATAGTACAATACACAAATGACTCCCCCTGATCCGTACAAGCTTCAGGCTTGTAGGTCTTTTAGCCGTCGCATCCCTATATCTTTTACAAGCTTTCTAAAATTACATCTAGGCAATGCCTTTGTAACAGATCAGCTAAATTATTACAAGACTGAATGTGATGTACTTCAATCTGCTTCTGCTCTTGTAGTTCGTGCATCCAGAAGAACTTGGGAGAGATGTGCTTCATCATGTCGCCCTTGATATAACCAGCTTATAGGTGAGCTATACAAGCTGCATTATCTTCAAATAATATGGTTGGCTCAAGGTTGTCCGTCTTCAGACCGGCGGTCACTAGAATGTGATGACTGACTGAACGAAGCCAGACACATTCTCTGCTAGCTTCAGGATCACCAGGAGCTCTGAGAGGTTGGATGAGACTGCTATGGTGGTATGCTTCAAAGATTTCCAGGAGATGACCGTACCACCGAAAATGAACACCAGTCTCTGATTTCTCGGTATGTGGATCAGACGTGTAACCTGCATCCTTGGAGGTAGCGCAGAAGATGCTTTGCTCCATTCCAGTGGCTCTTTGTAGGTGTTGAACTGTATCTGGCTAGTAGGATGACTACGAACGCTATGTCGGGATGCATGCAGGTTGTCAGATATAGTAGTACTCCAATGACACTAAGGTAAGGTACTTCAGGACCTAATGTTTCCTCCCCCTCTTCCAGCAGTCGGAATGAGTCTTTGTATACATCCAATGATCTAACGACCATTGGTGTACTTAGATGATGGCAATTATCCATTTGGAAATTTTAAGTAATTTCCTTGTGAATGTGGATTGGTTTAACAGGATTCCTCCACTGAGGTGTTCTATTTGTAAGCCAAGACAATATTTAGTCTTGCTTAGGTCTACCATTTCAAACGTTAGTTTGAGGCTTGCTGATATATCATCAATCTCTGCGGGAGATCTGATGAGGTTTAAGTCGTCTACATAGACGGCTATTAATACGAATCTTGTTCCCGTGGTTTTAATGAAAATACACGGGCAGACTTCATTATTGGTGAAACCTTGTTGAACAAGGAATTCACTTAGTCTGTTATACCACATTTTTCCCGATTGTTTAAGACCTTATAATGATCTTTGAAGCTTAACAGAAAATACGTCCCGAGGTCTATCTTTTATTTCTGTTGGTATTTTGAAACCATCTGGAAGGTTCATATAGATATCTTTATCTATATTGCAATTTAGATATGCAGTCACAACTTCCATGAGCTGCATTTCTAGGCCTTCCATTGATGTTAAGCTTATTATGAATCGGAATGTGATCGCATCCATAACCGGGGAATATGTATCTTCATAATCTATCCCCGGTCGTTGGAAAAATCCCTGAGCTACAAGCCGTGCTTTGTAGCATACGATCTGATTATTCTCATTTCTTTTCCTTACAAATACCCAATTGTATCCCACAGGTTTTACACCTCTTGGTGTCCGGACTACTGCTCCATAGACTTTGTGTTTCAAGACTAGTCCAGCTCTACTCCCATTGCTTCGTTCCACTTTGGCCAATCATCTCTACATTTTCATTCAGCTAGAGATCGTGGATTGATATCATCGTCGCATTGAGCGATGTAAACAGCAATATCGAACACAAAATCGTCGTCGACGACAGTGCTTTTTCTGCCCAGTACCTCTCCAATATGTACGAAATTTAATGATATTTCTCCTGTAATGTCCTCTTCGGGGGATTGAAGGAGGGGGGAGGTTACTGGTCTGAGCTCAGCATCATGTGGTGGGTTATTCTTTATTTCTCCATTTATTTTCCTCTTGCGAGGGAATTTATCCTTGGAGCCAGGCGGTCGTCATCTTTTTATTTAAGGTACGACCGATTCTGCCACCGGTGGATTGCACCTATCTTTGGGGATGTCAATCCTAGCTGGCGTATTAGCAGCAGGGACGTGTGATCTGATAATCTTCTGGTTATCAGTGAATTTGTACTATAGGAGATGTACTGTATTCTGAATGTGAAGGATCTTCAGGATCTCATCTTCACACAGATTCGTATGTGGATAATAATGAGACAAAGATTTAGTGTCCCAAAAAATGGTATCTGAAGCTTTAGGCTTCTTAGTGAGCCAAGTTTGGGAAAAAAATTTCGTCAAACTCACAATCTTCAAGACGAGCCTTAAATGCGTCGCCCGTCAGGGGCTCAAGGTATCTAATAATGGAGGGTGAATCATACCCTACGTAGATATCAAGACGATGATGAGGACCCATTTTAGTCCTCTGTGGGGGTGCTATGGGAACATAGACTGCACAACCGAATACTCTCAAGTGAGAAATATTGGGAGGTATACCATATGCAAGCTGCATCGGCGATAAAATATGACCATTAGAGGGTCGTATTCTGATAAGCGAATGCGACATGCAAAATGGCATGTCCCATGCATCCACAGTGCTTCACCTGATCCTTCTATTATATTATATAGTCCCTGAAATTGTAGTGATGGGACCATTATAATTAATGATGCTATTAAAATAGCATCTATCTTGAAGGTTCATGTGCGTGGAGGCACTATCCACTAGGCATTCACACTTCATCTCTAGAAAAGAATGTAAAAATTTTTTATGAAAAGTAAAACTACATTCGATTCATAATTAAGATAAAGAAGGACATAATTGAAGATACATCAAAACATTAATGATAAAGGCTGAAAAGATGATTAAATTAGCTTTAGTCAATGAGGTCGTCATTCTCGAAATACTTGGTGTTGAACCGAGTTGGAGGCTGTATATCCACCAGATTTGTTTCAGCGGAAGGCTTGCCATATAAAAATCTTGGAGGTGACCTGGAGTACGACAGACCCTGGACCAATGTCCAGTCATGCCACATCTGAGGCATTTGTCTTCCCAGTTTTTCTTGGGAGCAGACGTCTGGTTAGAGGTATTCCTCTTCCACGTATTCTTTTTCTTCCCCTCATTACTGTTGTTCCGGGGAGGAGCTCTAGTCTGCTTTTTCGTAGCTTTCCCTTGTTGATTAATCTTCCGTTGTGCTTGTTCTTCATCTTCTGGGAAGAAACCATGTGAGCTTCAGGGAGAGGAGCAGAGCCATCAAGGCGTAGGTTATGAGTGGACAGTAGGAGATCTCTGTTCTTCTCTGCCATAAGAAGGCAGGAGAGTAAATAAGAGTACCTCGTCAACTTGCGTTCACGATACTATTGCATAAGAAAAGAATCCTTCTCATGGAAAGATGTATATGTTTTCTCAAGCATGCGGGTTTTCGAGACTTGTTCACCACACAACTTCAGGCGTGAGGTGATGTTATGGAGAGCTGAGTTATACTCAGCCACGGACTTGAAGTCCTGAAGTCAGAGATTTTTCCACTCATAACATGCACGATGGAGGATAACATATTTTTGATGTTTGTATCTGTCCTCAAGTGCTATCCATAGTTCATGAGGGTCTTCCACTGTTAGATATTCGGCCTTCACGGTCCGATCAATATGTCACCTAATATAGATAATGGCTTTCGCCTTCTCTATTTCAGAGACTCTAACAGTAGAAGTCCCTTCATCAATTGTCACAGCCGTTATTGGAGGTTGAATTGTGTGACTTATGCCTTGTGAGCACAGATGGAACTTCAGGTCCAGCTGCCAGCTCAAATAATTTTTCCAGCCGCATCGAGAACATCAAAATCGACACTCGCAATCTTTGCCATTTATCTAAGCATGGAATAAGCATGAATTAATTATATATTAAAAATTAAGACATGCATATAAGTAAAACTAAACTAGTTGTGGGGATCGGCCAGTAACCACTAAAAATAATAAATGTCCGAAGTCCCTTATACATTTCTAATTACGAGAAAATTAAAATTACAATTTGGAAACCCTTGGGGGGTCCCAGCATTAGCAATTTTCCTCCGTCTTCAGGCCAAGTATCTACGGGCATTGGCTTTTACATTTAGTTCCTCACTACATTTTCACTCAAAAGGAAAAAATGTGAGGAAAATAAATAGTGGTGACTAATAACGGCCGATCCAAAAAAAAACACAACATAGTTTTACCAACATTCCAGGCAGTTTATATAAGTATGCAACATCACATGCATATATAATACATTTTATTCAATATCGCATGCAATTTTATTGGATAAATATATTAAATTTACGTTTAATAGTTACTTGGACCACGGGGAAACGTCATTACCCGTTAGATTAAATTAACGAAAGAGCGGTCTCAGGATAACCCGTTAGGTTAAACTAACGAAAGAGCGGTCTCAGGATCCTTGTAATTATTGAAACATAAAATAATATTAATTTTAATCCAATTAAAAATAAAGCGATTAATAATGAATTACACATAGATTTCAGTAATTAATTTTTAACTTGCCCCAAATACCCCAAAAGGAGTTAGTCATGCTCAATATCCTCACCCTGATTTACCCTGATTTTTCTAGATTTTCCAGAATTTTTTCGGATTTAATCCACTTTTTCCAGTAATATCTGGACTTTCAGGTTTTGAAAAAGGGTTTTTATTGAAAAAGGGTTTTCAGTAATATCTCGGTTCTAAGGACATTTGAGTATTATTCCGACTTCAGGATTGGTTTCTATATTTTCTGGAAGATATGGATTTTTTATTAAAAGATATGATTTTTGGCCTAATTTTGTCTTCTGTATTTTTCAATTAAAGATGGCGATCTCTCTGTTCTGACGGACATTTCTGCGGATTTTATAAGCTCGGTGCTATTTTCAACATTTTTATAAATGATATGATTTTTATGGACCACGTTTGTGTTGGATCTGGATCTAAGCCTAGAGGGGGTTGAATAGGCTAATAAAAATTCTCGTGAACACACGTGGAATCACAGGGAGTTATAATCAGATACAGAGTAAATAAAAGCAAACACAGGGTGTACAGCAGATTAACCCTGATTCGGTCGCCCCAACGACCTACTCCAGCCCCAAATCAATTACTATCATTAATATGTTACTGGGTACAACCGTTAAGCTCCCCGAGCCCCAACTCTCTGCTCACCCGGTTCAGTATTGCACTCACCGCAGTGTTAAATACTATTAATCTAGTAACGCTCTCTCTTGACAAGCACCAACTCGTCAAGACCCTCTTGTCTAGCCCCAACTAGACAAGACCCCAAAAGAATGAACAAGTAACCTACAAAGATCGATACATCAAGTACACGAATATAAAGTAATAAGAGTTTAGAAAAGTTCAGTTCGTGTCGGTGTCGTCTCTGTCGATCAGTGCATCGTCAGCTTCACGTTGGTGCAAACGGTGTCTCAATCCGATATCTGGATCTCAAGATATAGCCCTCCGAAGTTCAATGCGCAAATCTACCCGAATCTGGTCTATGCGTAAATTAATTCTCTGTTTTATAGAATCGGCAGCAGTCTGTGCGTAAAGTATTTTTCTGCCCCGTCTTCCGAAAATTGTAGTAAATCGATCCTAGCTCAGAAAAATCCGAATAAATAATCGTTAGAATCGTGAGCTCGTCCTCTTTGACTGAAAAATAAGGAAGGGCCGATTTGGATACTCTTGTGGAAAGGAATTTTCAGATCTTTGAAGTGCGTCCTAGGGCTTGGAATTTGATCTCTTGGACTTTGTTTCTTCAAAGATGGTGGCCTTGGTTGCTTGTTCCTCTAGGTTGAAGATGGCTTATGCTTGGATATCTAGCTTGATGATGGATGGTTCCTTATTCTTACGACAATGCTTGAAGACGATGAAGAACTTTGGCCATGTTGTAGAGCACTGAGTTGTGATCGTCCTGTCACAAAGGGTTCGTCGATCCGAGCTCTATGAAGAAAGTTATGCACTTTTTAGCGTTTTTTATCAAGCTCATTCTTCTTCCTACGAATTTGATGATCTCTTTGAAGCTTGGAGGATAAATTCGACCAAGATGAAGAGAAATGAGTCTAGGGCCGGTCTTGCTTTTTTCTCTCTCCTTTGGATGTGCGTTTATATAGGGGGAGGTGGAAATCAATTAGGTTCTCGTAGAATCCCTTAGAATAAGGAGATTGGATGAATCCTAACTTGAATAGGATTTGAAATAATCATATGGAAGATCTCTTTCAATCACAATAGGATTTGGAGTTTAAATTGGATTTGGAGTTTAAATTGGATTTGAAGAGGATTTGAATTTGAATGGCAATGAGATTTGAGTAGGATCTCAGTTAGGATCCCATTTAATCACAAATTGATTTGCATGAGATTTGGTTCGCTCATTTTTGATATGAAAACTTGTATTTTTTTTCCTTCGCTCTCACCTACCAATAAGTTTTGACTCACGTCTTTTTCAGAATTTTCTTGTGAGAAGAAGCCCCAGATCAGGGTCGGCCTAATCGCAAAGAGCGAGCTACCTTGTTGCAAGCAAAGATCCAGGGCAGGCTTCCGAGCTGCGCCCCCAAAAGGTTGCCAATGGATTGGGACAGGCTGCATAACGCGACCATTCCCTGTCATAGACCCAGTGCGAGCTTCAAAATTACACCCCCAAGAGGGCATCCTCAGATGAAGGTTGTCCTCGACAAAGGTCATCCTCCCCCGACAGGTCGTCCATGGGTCCAGGGCAGGTTTCCAGACTGCGCCCCCACCCAAGCAGGTTTTATTCTATCTACGACTTGCATCATTACATTTCGACTTACAAACTTTTCGAGTTTTCTCTTGTGTGCGAGAAATCACAAGTCGAGATCGGGTCGACTATGCGCCCCAGGTTTTATTCTATCTCCAACTTGTGTCGTTACGTTTTGACTTACACACTTTTCGAGTTTTCTCTAGTGTACGAGAAATCACAAGTCGAGATCGGGTCGACTATGTACCCCAAGTTTTATTCTATCTCCGATTTGTATCATTACGTTTCGACTTACACACTCTTCGAGTTTTCTCTTGTGTGCGAGAAATCACAGGTCAAGATCGGCCCGATCCTTGGAGGCGAGCTGACTCGCCATAAACCACACCTCCAGGGCAGGTCTCTGTGTCGCAAGCCCGAAGGGTCTCCAAGGGCTTGGAGCGAGCTACGCACCTTAACCCTCCCCTACCAAGATCCAGGGCAAGCTTACAAGCTGTGCCCCCAAAGGCGCATGGGGCATAGGACCCCCAGGGGTGCTGAAAGGGCCACACCCCCGACTCACCCTCTTGAAGCCCTCCTGGGCATGTCATGGCCTGACTATCCATAGTAGGTCGGTCCTCGCTATCTAAACCGAAGAAGAGAACGAGCTACCTCGCAGAAAAGATCTGGGGCAGGCTTTCCAGCTGCACCCCCGAAAGGTCGCCAAGGGCTTGGGGTAGGCTGCGTAACTCGACCCTTCCATGTCAGAGACCCAAGGCAGACTTTGGAACTACACCCCCGAGAGGACATCCTCAGGTGAAGATTGTCCTCGACGAATGTCATCCTCCCCCGACAGGTCGTCCATAGGTCCGGGGCAGGTTTCCGGACTACGCCCCACCCGAACAGTCTTCATTCTCTCTCGCGTACCGTTAAGTTTCGACTCACGTCCTCTTCAAACTTTCTTTGTGAGAAAAGCCACATGTCAGGGTCGGCCTAATCGCAAAAAGCAAGCTGCCTTGCTGCAAGCAATGATCCGGAGCTGGCTTCTAAGCCACACCCTTGAAAGATCGCCAAGGGCTTGGGGCAGGCTACGTAACTCGACCCTTTCCTGTTAGAGACCCAGGGCGGGCTTCGGAACTGCGCCTCTGAGAAGGCGTCCTCATGTGAAGGTTGTCCTCGACGAAGGTCATCCTCCCTCGACAGGTCGCCCATGGGTTCGGGGAAGATTTTCGGACTGCGCCCCTACCCAAGCAGTCTACACACTATCTCCGACGTATGTCAATATGTTTCGAATCATGCACTCTTTGTGTTTTGGAGATATGAAAAACCCTAGATCAAGATCGGCATGATCCCTAGGGGTGTGCTATTTCACCATGCACGAACTCCGAGGCAAGCTTACGAGCTGCGCCTCGATAGGTCACCCAGGCTTACGAAGCTCGCTACCAAACAAAAGGTAGAAATATATTCTCTAAAAATATTTCTAACGTGTCTACTCAACATTTAGTGCCTCTTCTGGCCAAAGATCGTCCACACTAAATGCTGGGGGCAATTTTTACGCCCTAAAGGCCGGCCTAGTGGATAACGGCCCACTCAAATAACCCAACAACAATCCTCATCAATGAGGACCAGTTCGCCAAGGTGAAGAGGAGCTTGCCAAGTCTTAGGGAAGATCGTCCAAGCAGAGTGGCAAGCTCGTCAACCGAATCAAAGAGAAGAGCCCTCCGGTTGATCGTACATGTTCTACGCTAGCTCGCCCCAGAGTAGCTCGCCCCAGAGGCAACTTGTCTACCGCTCTGCCCCGAAGCAGTTTTCCCGATAAGGGAGGTGACATGCCACTAACATCACTGCCAGTTTCACTACAGACAAAGTCTGGCAAAGGCGCACCTGGCCGCTTCGTAGCCTGAAAGCGTGCCAAAAGCGCACCTGGCTGATTCGTAGCCTGAAAGCCTGCCAAAAGCGCACCTAACATTTACGGCTCTGACAGACTGACAAAAGTGCACCTGACACCACCTTACACCATCAATGCGGAAAATATCTCTAACATTGCTCGCCACCTTGTCGTTTCACCACTCGAGTGCCAGCTGGGTTGATTCGACATCTGACAGGGTGGCAATCAACCGCCTCTCAGGCCTATAAATTCCTCCTCTACTCCAACGAGGAGAGGGGCTGGTTGGTTGGTCAAATCTGTAAGAAACCCCTAACACATCTACATACATTCAAGGTCAGATATCCTCCACATATTCGGGCCTTCCACACTAGTTTGACAAGCAAGCATCGATATGCCTCTAAGATCGCCATATGTGTTCGACTTTCTCCTCAAGTCATCAACTGATTTAAGCATCTGAGGGGCTACAGGCTAATAGCCGGCCCAGCCTTTCTGACGAGTTGCTCGTCTTTCTTGAACTTCTCCCCAGCCACAAGCAAACTAGTGATCTGCCGCAACCCTCGCCAACTGACGAGTGACCTTCATCAATCAGCGAGTTAATTCCACCAGACGAAGGGCAAACTCGACATCCTCATCTACGAATCGCCCTCAAGTCGCGATTAGCCTTGTCATCAACCAAATACTTGTAATCATCGTGCCCTTGATTCCCCACATTAATACAAATTCATTGTGTGCGGATCTGACCCGCAACAATATCCCTTAAATTTTTCAGTTATTTTTCATCCTACATTCACTTTCCAATATTTGATAAAATATATCTCCAATTGTACAACAACATTTAATGCTTGTGGAAGTGAAAGTGTATGTGTAGAAATCGAACATGTCATGGTTATTTAGAAAAACAAATATGCACATGTAGCTATAACAATAATACATCAATTTCTACATGGATATGAATCTCATTCATTAAAACCAATTTAATGATTCAAAAGAAGATACACATTAAGCACAATTTTTGTAGCTTTTTGTATTTTCATTTTTTTGTTTTGTGTTTATAAAGAACTAAAGCATCCTCACAAATGAACTAGCACACAAACAAAATCAAATCAAGCACACAAACAAAACAAATGTATCCATTACGCTCAATCAAGAAAATATACCTTCGTGATGTCGTTTGGCTAAGGAACTTTTTAATGAAATGCGACGTCCAATCCATAGTTCCTCGCCACTCCATATTACCTACACGGAAGATGTTACGTGACCTTGGAATCCAACAAGGTCCACTCACGTTAGTCATCAAACTCTTAGGAACCCAAATTTGTTTAAACATTATGTTTTGGTTCATATATTTGCAATAACGAGAAGTATGACTAACACAACCACATGTAAAGCACTTTGTATGAATATTTCTAGCTTTTGTTATCTCAATGTGAACTTTTCTATATTTTGACTTTTCAACCCGTTTCAAATCATGTTCAAGTCCACGCATATTATTCCCATATATTTGGTTTCCAAGAATTATATCCAAAGATTGTTTTTCCACACCAAATTTCTTAATTGTCAATTCTAGGTTCGTGACTTTAGATTTCAAACTAGTATTTTCGTACACAGGCAAAGTGCATTTACTAATGAAATCTTTCTTATTGTCCTCTTCATTCTTTTTCATGTTTTCAGCTTTCTTTTCAAAATCAATTATTTTTTCTTTAAGCGCATTATTTAGCATGCACATCTTTTCAATAAGCTCTTTATTTTCAGTTTCTAGCTTAATCAGTTTTTCTTTATACATGCTATTTTCTTTTAATAAAGTGGGACAAATAAGACATTAAACTTTTTCATGCAAGCTAGATTTTTTCTTTTTCAACATGGTGATGGTAGACTTACATGTAACAACTTTTTCTTTCAGATTATCAATCTCTTTAGACATGTCACAATTTTCTTGTTGCAATTTAAAGTTACCATTCCTATAGCAATCTAAAGTAGATCTAGCTCATCAATTTTATCTTGCATTCCCTCACAAATATTCCAAAGTTCAACTTTAGTGCAAGATTTTACCTCATCGTGCTTTTCCATTAAGCTGAGTGAGGAGTGTGTAGTCTCCTCCTGAGTTTCATCTTCGCTATCCATATCCCACGTTATTGCTAAAGATTTTCCTTTCTTTTCCGTGACGTTATTCTTTTCTTGTGGGCAATTCCTCATGAAGTGTCACTTCTTCCTGCATTTAAAACATCCCATTTTATTAGTAGTATTCT
This sequence comes from Scilla litardierei, assembly GCA_030789695.1. Taxonomy (NCBI): domain Eukaryota; kingdom Viridiplantae; phylum Streptophyta; class Magnoliopsida; order Asparagales; family Asparagaceae; genus Scilla; species Scilla litardierei. The sequence continues at coordinate 168,647,051 of CM061141.1, forward strand.
GTTCAGAGGAATTTCTAGCAGGATTATATTTGTTAAATCGACTAAACCTTTGCGCCATCTCAGCTCTTCCTTGGTCGGGATTGATGTATCTTCTTAAGTTTCTGACCATCAGTGCTTGCTCCTAACCAAGACCAACATCGTCATCTTCCTTAGCTTGAAGAGATAGTGGTTTGGGAGCCTTGGTCTCTGGTTTCTCTCTTGATTCAATACTCTGTAGTTCAAGCTCATGGGATATTAAGTTACCTATCAAGTCATCCACTCTCATCTTTGATAGATCTTTAGCTTCTTGAATGGATGCGACTTTAGGATGGAAGGAGCTCGACAACGCTCTCAATATCTTCCTCATCTGCTCCAGACTAGAGTATGGCTTACCAAGGGAGCTAGACTTTGTAGACGATGTCTGTGAACCTCGCAAACATATCTTTGATGGATTCTGATGGAAGCACGCGGAAGCTCTCATATTCTGTACTCAGCAAAGAAAGTCTGGACTCCTTCACCTGCGACGTTCCCTCATGCGTCACCTCCAGCGTATGCCATATTTCTTGCGCAGTTAAACATTGTGAGATACGATTAATTCAGCTTTATCCAAAGAGCAAATAAGTGCATTCATAGCTCTAACGTTCAATGAATAAAGTTTTTTTATCAGCAACATCCCATTTTTCTTTTGGTTTTAGAATTTCAATATCTTCAATTTTAATAGTGGGGTGTTCATATCCTTTTTCAACAATTTTAATAGTGGGGTGTTCCAATAGGCAAAGGCTACTCCATTAAACTTAGGGGGTCGGACAATAGACTGTCCTTCAGCCAATGCTAAATCAGAGATATTCATGGTTAATCTAGCATAGATCTTCTAACCTGCTCTGATACAACTTGTTGGATCTGAATTTAAGCCTAGAGGTGGGTGAATATGCTAATAAAAATTCTTGTGAACACACAAGCAATCACAGGCAGTTATAATCAGATGCAGAGTAAATAAAAGCAAACACAGAGTGCACAGTAGATTTACCATGGTTCGATCGCCCCAACGACCTACTCCAGCCCCAAAGCAATTACTAGCATTAATATGTTACTGGGTACAACCGTTAAGCTCCCCAAGCCCCAACTCTCCGCTCACCCGGTTCAGTACCGCACTCACCAAAGTGCTAAACACTATTAATTTAGTAACGCTCTCTCTTGACAAGCACCAACTCGTCAAGACCCTCTTGTCTAGCCCCAACTAGACAAGACCCGAAAAGAATGAATAAGTAACCTACAAAGATCGATACACAAAGTACACGAATATAAAGTAATAAGAGTTTAGAAAAGCTTAGTTCGTGTCGGTGTCATCGTCGCTGTCGATCAGCGCGTCGTTAACATCACGCTAGCACAAACAGTGGCTCAATCCGATTTCTGGATCTCAAGATATAGCCCTCTGAAGTTCGATATGCAAATCTACCCGAATCTGGTCTGTACGTAAATCAAGTCTCTGTTGTGCAGAATCGGCATGTGTAAAGTATGTTTCTACCCCGTCTTCCAGAAATTGTAGTAAATCGAACTGAGCTCAGAAAAATCCGAATAAATACTTGTTGGAATCATGAGCTCGTTCTCTTCATTGAAAAATAAGAAAGGGCCGATTTGGATGCTCTTGTGGAAAGAAATTCTCAGATCTTTGAGGTACGTCATATGGCTTGGAATTTGATCTCTTGGACTTTGTTTCTTCAAAGACGGTGGCCTTGGTTACGCGAAGTCATCGATCGTTGTTTTCAACTACACGTTGTATCTAACAGTTTGTCTTCTCTTAATTTTTCTATTGAAGATGGTGTCTTCTTGGTTCCAATGGAAATTTTTGCGGATTTTTCTTATCTTGGGGCTGTTTTTCTACATTTTCTAGATCCTTTTATGAAATGATATGATTTTTTTGGCCTAATTTTGTCATCTCTATTTTTCCGATGAAGATCACGATCTCCTAGTTCCAACGAACATTTTTGCAGATTTTTCTAAGCTAGGGATATTTTCTACATATTCTGGAAAATATGGATCTTTATATTAAATGATAGGTTTTTATAGCCTAATTTTGTCATCTCTTATTTTTTAGTTGAAGATAGCGGTCTTTCGGTTCCAACTTACTTTTTGCGTATTATTCTGACCTTGGGGCTATTTTCTAAATTTTCTGGAATATATGTATATTTTTATTAAATGATATGATTTATGGCCTAGTTGAAGATGATGATCTCTCATAGGGGTGGCAATTTAAAAATTCGGGCCGCCCGGCCCGGTCCGATATGGTTGAAAAAATTATGTATGTGAGATTAATATCCATCTTCAAAGTTCATGTTTGGTCTGGTTATTTTATGGAGTAAGTACACACAAATTAGATGTTACTAAGAATTATAACTACGGATGATTTTTCAACTTCAAATTAAAGTAATTAACTGTAGGGAGTACTAAATAGTATACAATGATGAGAACCTCTCGTCAGGTCGGGGATTATATAAAAACAGAATACGAATTGAAAAAGAATACGAATTAGTACTCATTAATATGAAATGAACTATTGAAGTGGAACGGTCAAGCAAACTCAAAAGGATTTCGTGTCGTGCCGTGCCGCCCAATGGGCCGAATAGCTTGGCCCGAGTCCGGCACGAAAATGAACCGGGCCGTGCTGGCCCGGTCCGATAAGGATTTCGGGCCAAAATTGCCGGCTCAGGCCCGGTCTTATCGTGCCGTGCCCGTGCCGTGCTATCGTGCCGGGCCGAAAATTGCCACCCCTAATCTCTCAACAGACAGTTTGCGTAATTTTCTAAGCTCAATGCTATTTTTTTTACATTTTATTGAAGATGTGGATCTTTTTATTAAATGAAATGATTTTTGTAGCCTAATTTTGTCTTCTCTTATTTTTTTTAAGTTGAACATGGTGATCTCCCGGTTCCAACGAACATCATTTTGGATTTTTCTGAGCTCGAAACTATTTTTCTACATTTTAAGGAAGTTATGGTTCTTTTTATTAAATGATATGATTTTTTGGCCTAATTTTATCGTCTCTTATTTTTTATTTGAAGATGGCAAACTCCCGGTTCTAATATATATTTTTGCAGATTTTTCTGAGCTCGGGAATATTTTCTACAGTTTATTGAAGATGTGGTTCATTTTATTAAATGATATGATTTTTATAAACTAAGTTTGTCTTCTCTTATTTTTCAGTTGAAGATGGTGATATCCTGTTTCCAACGGAATTTTTTGCAGATTTTTTTGATCTCGGGGCTATTTTCTAAATTTTATGGAAGATATGTATCTTTATATTAAATGATATGATTTTTATAGACTAAGTTTGTCTTCTCTTATTTTTCTGTTGAATATGGCGATCTTCCTGTTCCAACGGACTTTTTTGTGAATTTTCTGATCTATATGCTATTTTCTATATTTTCTGTAAGATATGTATCTTTATATTAAATTATAGGATTTTTATAACCAAATTTTGTCTTCCCCTATTTTTCAATTGAAGATGGCGATCTCCTGGTTACAACGGACATTTTTGTTGATTTTTCTGAGCTCGGTGTTATTTTTTTCATTTTCTTGAATAAATGGATATTTTTATCAAATTATATGCTTTTTATAGTCTAATTTTGTCTTCTCTTTTTTAGTTAAATATGGTGATCTTTCGATTCTAATGGACATTTTAGCGGACTATTCTGAGTTCGGTGCCCATTTTCTACATTTTCTCGAAGATATGGATATTTTTATTAAATGATATGATTTTTTTGCCTAATTTTGTCTTCTCTTATTTTTTTCGTTAAAGATGGCGATCTGCCGGTTTCAAGGACATTTTTGTGGGATTTTATGAGCTCCGCACTATTTTCTACTTTTTCTGTAAGATAAGATTATTTATATTAAATCATTTGATTTTTATAGACTAATTTTGTCTTCTTTTATTTTACAATTGAAAATGGCGATCTCCCGGTTCCAACATATATTTTTAGGAATTTTTTGAGCTCGGTGCTATTTTCTACATTTTATTGGAGACATGGATATTTTCATTAAATGATATAGTTGTTATAGCCTAAATTTGTTCTCTTATTTTTCAGTTGAAGAAGACGATCTCCCGGTTCCAACAAACATTTTATGGGTCATTTTATTAAATGATTTGTTTTTTCTACACTAAGATTGTCTTCTCTGATTTTTCAGTCGTAAATGGCGATCTCCTGGTTCAAACAGGCATTTTTGCAGATTTTTCTCACTACGAGACTATTTTCTACATTTTCTGAAAGACAGATCTTTTCATTAAATGATATGATTTTTGGCATAATTTTATCTTCTCTTATTTTTTAGTTGGAAATAGCGATCATCCGGTTCGAACGGACATTTTTGCATATTTTTTTGAGATCGGAGCAATTTTCTACATTTTATGTAAGAAATGGATCTTTTCATTAAGTGATATGATTTTTATAGCATAAGTTTGTCTTCTCTTATTTTTTTTAGTTGAAGATCGTGATCTCCCGGTTCCAACGAACATTTTTGCAGATTTTTCTTAGCTCGGGACAATTTTTCTACATTTTCTGGAAGATATGGATCGTTTGATTAAATGATATGATTTTTGGCCTAATTTTGTCTTCTCTTATTTTTTTTCAATTGAAGATTGTGATTACAACAGACAGTTTTGATCATTTTCCTAAACTCTGAGCCATTTTCTAAATTTTCTGTAAGATATGAATCTTTATATTAAATAATATGATTTTTATAGCCTAAGTTTGCCTTCTCTTATTTTTAAGTTGAAGATGGCGATCTCCAGGTTCCGACAGACATTTTTGTTAATTTTTCTGAGCTCTTAGTTATTTTCTATATTTTCTGAAAGATAGATCTTTTTATTAAATGATATGATTTTTGGCCTAATTTTGTCTTCCCTGATTTTTCAGTTGAAGATGGAGATCTCCCGATTTCAACGTTCCTTTTTGCAGATTTTTCTCAGCTCCAGGCTAATTTCCACATTTTCTAGAAGATATGGATCGTTTTATTAAAACATATGATTCTTTGGCCTAATCTTGTTTTCTCTTATTTTCATATTACAGATGGGGATCTCCTGGTTCCCACAGATATTTTTAAGTATTTTTCTAAGCTACAGGTTATTTTCGACATTTTCTGGAAATTATGGTTATTTATTTTATATGATATGATTTTAAGGCCAAATTTTATCTTCTCTTATTTTCCAGCTGAATTTGGCAATCTCCCTGTTGCAACGGACATTTTTGCGGATTTTCTGTGTTCCGAGCTATTTTCTACCTTTTATTGAAGAAATAGATCTTTATATTAAATGATATGGTTTTTATGGCCTAATTTTGTCTTCTCCCATTTTTAAGTTGAATATGTCATTCTCCCAATTCCAACGGAATTTTTTGTGGATTGTTCTGAGCGCGGGGATATTTTCTAGATTTTATAAAGATATGGATCATTTTATTAAATGATATGATTTTTATGGTCTAATTCTGTCTTCTCTTATTTTTCAGTTGAAAATAACCATCTCTTGGTTCCAATATACATTTTTGCGAATTTTTCTGAGCGCGAAGCTCATTTATACATTTTCTGGAAGATATGTATCATTTTATTAAATGATATGATTTTTTGGCCTAATTTTATCTTCGCTTATTTTTCAATTGATGATGTCGATCTCCGGTTCCAACGAATATTTTTATGTATTTTTCATGTAAAGATATGAATCTATATATTAAATGATATGATTTTTATAGCTTAAATTGTATTCTCTTATTTTTCAGTTGAAGATGACGATCTCTCGGGTCCGGTGGACATTTTTGCGGATTTTTCAAAACTCACGGCTATTTTCTATAGTTTATTGAAGATAAAGATCATTTAATTAAATGAAATGCGTTTTATAGAATTACATTGTCTTCTCTTATTTTTTCAGTTGAAAATGCAATCTCTCGATTCGGACAAACAAATTGGCGGATTATTCAGACCTCGAGGCTATTTTCTACATTTTCTGAAAGATATGAATCTTTTTATTAAATTATATGACTTTTTGGCCTAAATTTTTCATCTCTTACTTTTCAGATGAATATGGCAATCTTCTTGTTCCAACAGACATTTTTGTGGATTTTTCTTTGCTCCGGGATATTTTCTACATTTTCTGTAAGATATGGATCTTTAGATTAAATGATATGATTTTTATAGCCAAATTTTGTCTTCTCTTATTTTTCAGTTGAAGATGATGATCTCCCGATGGGCGTTTTGCGGATTTTTTTCTAAGCTCAAATCTATTTTTAAATTTTTATTGAAGATATGGATTTTTTATTAAATGATATGATTTTTGTAGCCTAAATTTTGCCTTCTCTTATTTTTTCCGTTGAACATGACGATCTCCCGGTTTCAACAGACATCTTTTCGGCTTTTTCTGAGCTCAGAACTATTTTTCTACATTTTTGGGAAGTTATGGAACTTTTTATTAAATGATATGAATTTTTGCCCTAATTTTGTCCTCTCTTATTTTTTATTTGAAGATGGCAAATTCCTGTTTCCAACAAACATTTTTGTAGATTTTCTGAGCTTGGGAATATTTTCTATAGTTTATTGAAGATGTGGTTCATTTTATTAAATGATATGATTTTTATTGACTAAGTTTGTCTTCTCATATTTTTCAGTCGAAGATGGTGCTATTCCGTTTCCAATGGAATTTTTGTGAATTTTTCTGATCTCAGGGCTATTTTCTAAATATTATGGAAGATATGTATCTTTTTATTAAATGAAATGATTTTTACTGCATAAGTTTGTCTTCTCTTATTTTTCAGTTAAAGTTGGTGATCTCCTTGCTCCAACAGAAATTTTTGCGGATTTTTTTGAGTTCACAACTATTTTTCTATATTTTCTGGAAGATATGTATCTTTTTATTAAATGATATGATTTTTGGACTAATTTTGTATTCTCTTATTTTTTTGTTAAAGATGGCGATCTCCTTGTTCAAACGGACTTTTTGCAGATTTTTCTAAGTCCGGGCAATTTTCTACATTTTATGTAAGATTTGGATCTTTATATTAAATGATATGGATTTTTAAAGTATATTTTTTGTCTTCTCTTATTTTTTCAGTTGAAAATGGCGATCTCTTGGTTTCATCGAAGGTTTTTGCGTATTTTTCTGAGCTCGGTGCTATTATATATATTTTCTGAAAGATAAGGATCTTTATATTAATTGATATGATTTTTGTTGCCTAATTTTGTCTTACCTTATTTTTCAGTTGATGATGGCGATCTTTTTATTAAACGATATCATTTTTTGGCCTAATTTTGTCTTCTCAAATATTCGGTTGAAGATAGCGATCTTCTTGTTCTAACGGACATTTTGTCGGATCTTTCTAAACTGTGCACTATTTTTCACATATTCTGGAATATATGGAACATTTTATTAAATGATATCAGAGAAGATAAAATTAGGCCAAAATGTCCGTTAAAACCGGGAAAATGCCATTTTCAACTGAAATATAAGAGAAGACAAAATTTGGAACTGGGAAATCGCCATCTTCATCTATAAAAATGTCTGTTGTAACCGAAAAATCGCCATCTTCAGCAGATAAGATATCTATATATCATTTTCTGAGCTTGGTGCTATTTTCTATATTTTATGAAAGAAATTTATCTTTTTATTAATTGATAAGATTTTTATAGCCTGAGTTTGTCTCCTCTAATTTTCCAGTTAAAGATGGAATCTTTTTATTAAATGATATAATTTTTAGCCTAATTTTTTCTTCTCTAATAGTCCAGTTGAAGATGGTGATCACCTGGTTCCAACAGACATTTTTGTGAATTTTTTGAGCTCCAGGCTATTTTCCACATTTTTGGAAGATATGTATCATTTTATTAAATGATATGCTATTTTGGCCTAATTTTATCTTCTTTTATTTTTTTATTTGAAGATGGCGATCTCCGGGTTCCAACGGATATTTTTGCAGAATTTTCTGAGCTCGGGGTTATTTTGTACACTTTCTGGAAGATAAGAATCTTTATATTAAATGATATGATTTATATATCCTATTTTTTGTTCTTATTTTTCAGTTAAAGATGGCAATCTTCCTGTTCGAACGGACATTTTTGTGGATTTTTCTGATCTCCTTGCTATTTTCTACATTTTATTAAAGATATAGATCTCTTTATTAAATGACAAGATTTTTACGGCCCAACTTTTGTCTTCTCTTATTTTTCATTTGAAGATGGAGATCTCCAGGTTCCAACGGACATTTTTACGGATTTTTCTTAGCTTTAGGCTTTTTTCTACATTTTCTGGAAGATATGAATCTTTTTATGAAATGAAATGATTTTTCGGCCTAATTTTGTCTTCTCTTTTTTCAGTTGAATATTGCGATCTCCCAGTTCCAACGGACATTTATGCAGATTTTTCTGAGCTCGGTGCTATTTTGTACATTTATGGTCGATATGTATCTTTTCATTAAATGATATGTTTTTTGTCCTAATTTGTCTTCTTTTATTTTTCAGTTGCAGATGGTGATCTCTTGGTTCCAACGGACATTTTTTCGGATTTTCCTGAGCTCCGAGCTATTTTCTACATTTTCTGTATGATACGAATCCTTATATTAAATGATATGATTTTTATAACCTAATTTTATCTTCTCTTATTATTCAGTTGAAGATGGCGATCCCCTGGTTGGCAAACATTTTTGCGGATTTTTCTGAACGATTTTTCTACATTTTTGGGAAGTTATGGAACTTTTTATTAAATGATATGAATTTTTGCCCTAAGTTTGTCTTCTCTTATTTTTTATTTGAAGATGGCAAATTCCTGTTTCCAACATACATTTTTGTAGATTTTCTGAGCTTGGGAATATTTTCTATAGTTTATTGAAGATGTGGTTCATTTTATTAAATGATATGATTTTTATTGACTAAGTTTGTCTTCTCATATTTTTCAGTCGAAGATGGTGCTATTCCGTTTCCAATGGAATTTTTGTGAATTTTTCTGATCTCAGAGCTATTTTCTAAATATTATGGAAGATGTGTATCTTTTTATTAAATGAAATGATTTTTACTGCATAAGTTTGTCTTCTCTTATTTTTCAGTTAAAGTTGGCGATCTCCTTGATCCAACAGACATTTTTGCGGATTTTTCTGAGTTCGCGACTATTTTTCTACATTTTCTGGAAGATATGTATCTTTTTATTAAATGATATAATTTTTGGACTAATTTTGTATTCTCTTATTTTTTTTTCTTTAAAGATGGCGATCTCCTTGTGCTAACGAACTTTTTGCAGATTTTTCCGAGTCCGGGCAATTTTCAACATTTTCTGTAAGATTTGGATCTTTGCATTAAATGATATGATTTTAATAGTAAATTTTTTGTCTTCTCTTATTTTTTCAGTTGAAGATGGCGATCTCTCGGTTTCACCGAAATTTTTTGCGTATTTTTCTGAGCTCGGTGCTATTATATATATTTTCTAAAAGATAAGGATCTTATTTTCTGAAAGATAAGAATCTTTATATTGATTGATACAATTTTTTTTGCCTAATTTTTTCTTCTCTTATTTTTCAGTTGATGATGTCGATCTTTTTATTAAACGATATCATTTTTAGCCTAATTTTGTCTTCTCATATATTCGGTTGAAGATAGCGATCTTCTGGTTCTAACGGACATATTTGCGGATCTTTCTAAACTTGGACTATTTTTCACATATTCTGGAAGATATGGAACATTTTATTAAATGAAATCAGAGAAGACAAAATTAGGCCAAAAGTGCCGGTTGAAACTGGGAAAACGCCATCTTCAACTGAAATATAAGAGAAGACAAAATTTGGAACTGGGAAATCGCCATCTTCATCTATAAAAATGTCTGTTGCAACAGAAAAATCGCCATCTTCAACAGATAAGATTTCTATATATCATTTTTGAGCCTGGTGCTATTTTCTATATTTTATGAAGAAATTTATCTTTTTATTAATTGATAAGATTTTTACAGCCTTAGTTCCTCTAATTTTCCAGTTAAAGATGGAATCTTTTTATTAAATGATATAATTTTTAGCCTAATTTTTCTTCTCTAATATTCCAGTTGAAGATGGTGATCACCCGGTTCTAACCGACATTTTTGCGAATTTTTTGAGCTCCGGGCTATTTTCCACATTTTTGGAAGATATGTATCATTTTATTAAATGATATTTTATTTTGGCCTAATTTTATCTTCTTTTATTTTTTATTTGAAGTTGGCGATCTCCCGGTTCCAACGGACATTTTTGCAGAATTTTCTGAGCTCGGTGTTATTTTGTACACTTTTTGGAAGATAAGAATCTTTATATTAAATGATATGATTTTTATATCCTATTTTTTGTTCTAATTTTTCAGTTAAAGATGGCAATCTTCCTGTTCGAACGGATATTTTGTGGATTTTTCTGATCTCCTTGCTATTTTCTACATTTTATTAAAGATATAGATCTCTTTATTAAATGACTGTTGTAAACTTGGTGGCTACGGAACCCGTAGCCATGTATTTATAGTAATAGGGTTACATAATGGGTGGATACCCAATACACAGTTGGGCCTCCAAAAGCCCGTTTATAACACTTCCCTTATCCATCCATTGTTGTAAGCCGTAATGAGCGCTTCAGGGTTCATAGAGCTTATCTGACCATGGGGCTATGGATACTTCTGGATCCTAAGTTAAGAGTTCTTGTAGATCTCTCAACTGTCTCATCCCAATTCCTAATACAAGTTTTCTGAAGGTACTGCGAGGTAAATCTTCAGTAAATAGATCTGCCAGGTTGTTGCAAGACTGGATTTGCTAGATACCGATCTGGTTGTCTACTTGTTGCTCATGTGTCCAGAAGAGCTTGGGGAAATGTGCTTCGTCATGTCACCTTTGATGTAACCACCTTGTAATTGAGCTATGCATGCAGCATTGTCTTCGTACATGGTGGTTGGTCCAAGATCTCCCGCCTTCAGGCCGGTAGTCACGAGGATGTGGTGGATGACTGATCGAAGCCAAAAGCATTCTCTGCTAGCTTCGTGGAACGCAATGAGCTTAGAGTGGTTAGATGAGGTCGCTGTTGAAGTCTGCTTCACGGATCTTTATGAGATGGTTGTCCCACCGTTCATGAATACGAAACCGGTCTGGGACTTTGCGGTGTGTGGGTCAGACGGGTATCCTACATTTGCATAACCGACTAAGTCGGAGGATACACCTTTCTTGAAGTATAGTCCCAGGTCTACAGACCATAGGAGGTAGCGCAGAAGGTGCTTCACTCCGTTCCAGTGGTGTTTTAAGGGTGCTGAACTGTATCTGGCTAGTAGGTTAACTGCGAACGCTATGTCGGTACGCGTGCAGTTTGCCAGGTATATGAGTGCTCCAATTGCACTCAGGTAGGGTACTTCAGGACCCAGTGCTTCCTCCCCCTCTTCCAGCGGCCGGAAGGGGTCCGTATTAACATCCAATGATCTAACAACCATTGGTGTACTAAGCGGATGACATTTGTCCATAATGAAGTTTTTCAGCAACTTCTTTGTGTATGTGGATTGGTGCAACAAGATTCCTCTGCTTAGGTGTTCAATTTGTAAGCCTAGGCAGAACTTCGTTTTGCAAAGGTCTTTCATCTCAAAAGTCTGTGTGAGACTCTTGGATATCTCAGCTATCTCTTCGGGAGATCTGATGATGTTCAGGTCATCTACGTAGATGGCAATGATTACGAATCATGTTCCCTTTGCTCTTATGAAGATGCAAGGGCAGAATTCATTAGTTGTGAATCCTTGTTGCACTAGGAATTCACTGAGTCTGTTGTACCACATTCTCCCTGACTGTTTTAGACCATACAGTGATCTTTGGAGTTTGAAAGAATAGACGTCCCGCGGTCTTTCTGTCATTTTTGTCGGTAGTTTATATCCGTCTGGGATTCTCATATAGATATCCTTATCTATATTTCCATATAGGTATGCAGTCACAACGTCCATGAGCTGCATATCTATGCCTTCCTTAGTAGATAGGCCAATAATGAAACGAAAAGTGATCGCATCCATGACCGGGGAATATGTATCATCATAATTTATTCCTGGTCGTTGGAAAAAGCCTTGTGCAACAAGGCGCGCTTTGTAGCGTACGATCTCATTATTTTAGTTTCTTTTTCTCACGAATACCCATTTGTATCCCACAGGTTTAACACCCTTTGGTGTTAGGACTACAGTTCCAAAAACTTTGCGCTTCAAGAGTGAGTCCAGCTCTACTCCTATTGCCTCGTTCCACTTTGGCCAATCTTCTCTGCGTTTACATTCTGCTAGAGAGCGTGGATCGGTCTCATCGTCGTATTCAGTGACGTGATTGGCAATAATGAGCGCGAAGTTATCATCGATGATTGTGCGTTTTCTGTCCAGTACCTCCCCAGTACGTACATAGTTTAATGATATTTCTCATATATTTTTCTCTTCAGGGGTTTTTAGGAGGGGAGAGGTATCTGAGCTGAGCTCATCATCCTGTGGCGGTATCGTTATCATTGCTCTAGGATTTTTCCTCTTTCGAGGGTTTTTATCTTTGGAGCCTGGGGGTCATCCTCTCTTTTGTTGAGGTACGGTCGCATCTGCTGCAGGTGGATTGCATCTATCTTTGGGTATGTCAATCCTAGTTGGCGTGTTTGCAGCAAGGACGTGTGATCTGACAATCTTCTGGTTGTCAGTGAATTTGTCCAATAAATTGTGAACTGTATTTTGTATTTGAAGGATCTTCAGGATCTCGTCTTCACATTGGTTTGTACGCGGATCAAAATGGGATAAAGTTTTGGTATCCCATGAAATGGTCTTTGAAGCTTCTGGCTTCTCTGTGTTAATGCCTAGTTTGGGAAAGGTGTTCTCGTCAAACTCACAATCTGCTAGACGTGTCTTAAAGGCGTCTCCCGTTAGGGGTTCCAGGTATCTAATGATCGATGGTGAATCGAATCCTATGTAGATACCCAGTCGACGTTGAGGACCCATCTTGGTCCTCTGCGGTGGTGCTATTGGGACATGGACAGCGCATCCAAATATCCTCAGGTGAGAGATATCCGGTGGGTTCCCATATGCAAGTTGCATCGGAGAATAAGATTGACTCCCTGATGGTCGTAATCTTATCAGCGATGCAGCGTGCAAGATGGCATGTCCCCATGTATTCACCGGCAACTGACATTGCATCAACAATGGATGAGCAATCTATTGTAGTCTCTTTATAAGAGATTGGGATAACCCGTTCTGGGAGTGAACATGAGCTACCTGATGTTCAACTTCTATGTCGGTTGCTTGGCAGTAGTTTAGAAAAACTTGTGATGTGAATTCCCCAACGTTATCTAGACGTAATTTCTTGATCTGGTTGTCTAGAAAATGTGCCTGTAACATTATGATTTGTGCCAGTAGCTTTGCAAAGGCTACGTTGCGGGTGGACAGGAGGCACACATACGACCATTTGGAAGATTCGTCAATCGGTACCATGTAGTACCGAAATGGGCCCCTTGTGGGGTGACTAGGCCCGCAAATGTCTCCATGTATTCTCTCTAGGAAGCTCGGAGACTCTGAGTCCACCTTCAGGGGGATGGTCTCGTAATAAATTTCCCTTTGTGACAAGGGGGACAAGGAGATGCACCCTTTCGAAGTAGCTTCAGGCTTTTCGAGTTAATTCCACGGGATTGAGACATGATGCGACACATCATATTCCTTCCAGGGTGTCTGAGTCTATTATGCCAGAGTTGGAATTCTGGTTGGTTGTCGCACTTCTGGTGCTCAAGTGTGTTTGCTTCCATTGCTCTTATCTTTGTATGGTAAAGACCCGACGGGAGTCCCTCAAAACGCTCGACGGTGGTTTTAGCACCGTTTTTATGAGAGTTACATACAAGAATTCTCTGTTTTGTTTGTTCACCGTCGTAAGGTGTTATTCGTTTAAACGGATATCTTTAAAGCTTAACAGATTTCTATGAGAGCTAGGGGAGAAAGGCGCATCTTTTATTAGTAGTTGTGTTTTGTTGGGGAGCATAAAATGTGCTTCCCCTGATCCTTCAATAATTCTTGATGGACCGGAGATTGTAGTCATGGTTCCATCGTATTTATCTATGCTTTGAAAAAAGCAAATGTCTTATAGGATCGTGTGGGTAGAGGCACTGTCCACTAGGCATTTATTATCCATCTAATTTTAAGAGAGAAAAAAACATAGCAGTATAAGGCACAAAAAGATTTACTAATAATTATGCAATGTCTGAAAGTTCATCCAACATGCTAGAAATCAAATAACTAGAGAGTAAATTGTTTTTCAAATTACAATGCATAGCAGGAAGTAGATAATGCTTCATTCGAGCATGTCATTGTTTGAGAAGTCCTCAGCGATGAACCTGATTGGTGCCAGGTCTTCTTGTTCCACCAGGTTTGTCTCAGCTTGCTTCTGGCTAGCTTTGTACAAGTCCTGTAGGTGGCGTGGAGTCCAACAATTCCTGAATCAGTGTCCAGTCATGCTACACCTGTGGCACTTATCTTCCCAGTCTTTTCTGGGGGCAGATGTCTGGCCCTCGCCTTTGCTCTTCCACACATTTTTCTTCTTTCCCTCATTATTGGTTCTTGGAGGGGGTCCTCTAGCCTGCTTCTTCATTTCCCTGCCCTTCTGGGGTTTGCCTTTGAAGTTGGTCCTCTTCTTCTGGGAGGAGCTGTGATGCGCTTCAGGCGCAGGAGCAGTGCCGGTAGGGCATGAGTTATGGGTGGCCAGAAGGAGGTCTCTATTCTGCTCTGCCATCAGAAGGCATGAGAGAAGCTCCGAGTATTTCGTGAACTTTCGTTCACGATACTGCTACATTAGTATAACATCCTTCTCGTGGAATAATGTATACGACTTCTCTAACATGCGTTCCTACGTCACTTTCTCACCACACAACTTCAGGTGTGAGGTGATACTGAAAAGTGCCGAGTTGGCGATAGACTTAAAGTCTTGGAGACGGAGGTTCTCCCATTCATATCGTGCTCGGGGAAGTATAACATCTCTTTGATGGTTATATCTATCCTCGAGGGCGGTCCATAACTCATAAGAGTCTTCCACCGTGAGGTACTCGGCCTTCAGGGTCCGATCGATATGGCGTCTTATATAGATAATTGCTTTCTCTTTATCTATGTCAGAAACCTTATCGCCTGCAGCGATGGCATTGCTCAGTCCCTATGAGCGCAGATGGAATTTTATATCCAACTGCCAGCTCAGATAATTTGACTGTAGCATCCAATACGTCAAAGTCGACGCTCGCAATTTTAGCCATTATCTCTAGCATGTTCAAAATGAGCAATAATTAGATATTTTTAAAGAAAAACAAAAAATTAAGCATTTCAGACACAAATATTTGTTGTGTGGATCGGCTAATCACCATTTTAAATAAAGTCCATACAGTCCCATAAAAATGAAAATACAACTCGGGAACCCACGTGGGGCCCATATTATTCTGGAATAGATCTCCATCTCGTGGGACGTCCGCCGGTCTTGGAATTTATATAATAATTTCATCACTGCAATTTCTCTCAAAAAAATAGAAAAGAATGCGAGGGAAATAATGGTGATAGCTAGCCGATCCAAAACCACAACAAATATACACATACGTGGCAGAAAAATGCATCTGGCATTTTATTACATTGCAGACAATTAATCATCACAGGCAATTTAATCATTACAGGCAATTAATCATCACATGCATTTTATAATGGAACTGAAATTTTTTTCGTTTAATAATTATTGGACCACTGGGCAACGTCATACACAGTTAGGTTAGTTGACTAACGGCAGCGCGGTCGTAGGATCTTCCTAATTATTAAACGTATGATAATCAGATAATCCAAACAAAATGCGATGAATTAAAAACGTGTAATTAATCCAGATTTTAGCGAAGAAAAATCGTAATTAAATCTGAAAAATAATTCAGAAAATTTTTTTTGTGGACAAACCCTAGTTACGGTTTTTAGTCGCGTGTGTTACCGCTTTTGGCGGCTAGGATTTCGGACACGCGTGCACACTGGGGGCGCCGCTGCAGGCGGCGGGGCCCGCCAGCCACTGCTGGCGGCGGCGGGGGACCCGCCGCGGCAGGCGGCGGGTTCTGCCAACCGTCTGCAGGCGACGGCGGTTGCTGTCGCTGTAGGCGACGGGTTGTGCCTGTCGTTCTGTAGGCGGCGGCGGTTTCCGCCACTGCAGGCGGCGGCGGTAGCCGCATTCCGCTGCGATCGACGGCGGCAACGGCGCGAGATCGGGGGGTTATCGCGTGTGTGGCTTCTGGCCGCGAGGCGATGAAGAAATCCCCCGAGGGTTTTGAGATTTTTGGGGAAGAAGATGATAAAAATATGATTTTTATTGAAAAAAATCTATTTTTAGTCTTCAAAACGGCGTTTTTATCGTAAAAAGTTGATTTTTAGCAATAAAAATGACGATTTACATTAAACGACTGATTTAGCATGCAGATCTTAGGAAAAAATCCAATCTATACTAATCAAGACATCAATCCAAGTATTTGGATCTATACATATGCGCATACAAATTTAGATCTAGGGGTTAAAAATTACCTCTAGATCCTACCCGCCGGATCTAGCGACGTTCGGTGAAGGAAGCCCGTTCGCGTCCCGTTCGTCCATCGGTAGAGGTTCGGCTCAGCCTCGAGCGTGTTGATAACGTGTTGTAAATTTGGTGGCTACGGAACCTGTAGCCCTGTATTTATAGTAATAGGGTTACATAATGGGTGGATACCCAATACACCGTTGGGCCTCCAAAAGCCCGTTTATAACAATGACAAGATTTTTATAGCCTAATTTTTGTCTTCTCTTATTTTTCAGTTGAAGATGGCGATCTCCATGTTCCAACAGACATTTTTACGGATTTTTCTTAGCTTTGGGCTTTTTTCTACATTTTCTGGAAGATATGAATCTTTTTATGAAATGATATGATTTTTTGGCCTAATTTTGTCTTCTCTTTTCTCAGTTGAATATTGCGATCTCCCAGTTCCAACGGACATTTATACAGATTTTTCTGAGCTCGGTGCTATTTTCTACATTTATGGTCGATATGTATCTTTTCATTAAATGGTATGTCTTTTGTCCTAATTTTGTCTTCTTTTATTTTTCAGTTACAGATGGCGATCTCTCAGTTCCAATGGACATTTTTTCGGATTTTTCTGAGCTCCGAGCTATTTTCTACATTTTCTGTATGATACGAATCCTTATATTAAATGATATGATTTTTATAACCTAATTTTGTCTTCTCTTATTATTCAGATGAAGATGGCGATCCCATAGTTCCAACAAACATTTTTGCGTATTTTTCTGAGCTCAGGGCTATTTTCTACATTTTTGAAAAGGTTTGTATCTTAATATTAAATGATATGATTTTATAGAATAAGTTTGTATTCTCTTATTTTTTTTAGTTGAAGATGGCAATCTCCCGGTTCCAAAAGGACATTTTGCGTATTTTTTGAGCTCGGTGCTATTTTCTACATTTTATGGAAGATATAGAACTTTTAATTAAATAATATGATTTATGTATCTTACGTTTGTCTTTTCTTATTTTTTTCAGTTAAAAATGGCGATCTCCCAGTTCCAACAGACATTTTTGCATATTTGTTTTAGCTTGAGACTAATTTTCTATATTTTCTGGAAGATACATATCTTTTTAAGCAATGATATGATTTTTTGGCCTAATTTTGTCTTCTCTTTTTTCCTTTGAAGATGGCGATCTCCCGGATCCAATGGACATTTGTGCAGATTTATTTTGAACTAGGGATATTTTCTATATTTTTTGTATAATATGAATCTTTTTATTAAATGATATGATTTTTATAACCTAATTTTGTCCTATCTTATTTTTCAGTTGAAGATGTCGATCTTCATGTTCCAAGGGATACTTTTGCGGGTTTTTCTAAGCTCGGGGCTATTTTTCTACATTTTTGAGAAGTTAAGGATGTTTTTATTAAATGATATGACTTTTTGGCCTCATTTTGTTTTCTTTTATTTTTTAGTTGAAGGTAGTGATCTCCCGTTTCTACCGGACATTTTGCCTTATTCTGACATCGGGATTATTTTCTAAATTTTCTGGAAGATATGGATTTTTTATTAAATGATAAGATTTTTGGCCCAATTTCGTCTTCTCTTATTTTTCAGCTGAAGATGGTGATCTTCCTATTCCAACAGACATTTTTGCAGAGTTTTATAAGCTCGGTGCTCTTTATTACATTTTTATAAATGATAGGATTTTTATAGACTACGTTTGTCTTCTCTTATTTTCTTCAGTTGAAGATGGCGATCTCCCGGTTCCAATGGATATTTTTGCAGATTTTTCTTAACTTGAGGCGATTTTTCTACATTCTCTTGAAGATATGGATCTTTTTATGAAATGAAGTGATTTTTGGCCTAATTTTTGTCTTCTCTGTTTTTAGACGAAGATGATGATCTCCCAGTTCTAACGAACATTTTTTACGGATTTTTTGAGCTCCATGATATTTTCTACATTTTATATAAGATATGAATCTTTATATTAAATGATACGATTTTTATTGCTTGATTTTGTCTTCTCTTATTTTTTCAGTTGAAGGTAGCGGCCATGGTTCCAATGAACATTTTTACGGACTTTTTTGAGCTCGGTGATTTTTTCTAAAATTTATGGAAGATAAAGAACTTTTTATTAAATGGTATTATTGTTATAGCCTATATTTGTCTTCTCTTATTTTTTTTTGTTGAAGATGGATATCACTCGATTCCAACGAAAATTTGGGTTTTTTGAGCTCCAAACTATTTTCTACTTATTTTGGAAGATATGGATCTTTATATTAAATGATATGATTTTTATGGTCTAATTTTTTATTCTCTTATTTTTCAGTTGCATATGGTGTTCTATCGGTTCCAACAGACATTTTTTGCGTATTATTCTGACCTCGAGGATATTTTCTAAATTTTCTGAAATATATGTATCATTTTATTAAATGATATAATTTTGGCCTGATTTTATCTTTTCTTATTTTTCAATTGAAAATGACGATCTCCCTATTCCAACAGACTTTTTGTGGATTTTTATGAGCTCGGTGTTATTTTCTAAATTTTATGAAAGATAAGGATATTTTTAGTAAATGATTGATTTTCTATTTTCTATATTTTCTATATTTTTACGATCTCCCTGTTCCAACAGATTTTTTGTGGATTGCTATGTTCTAATTTTTTCAGTTGAAAATGGCGATCTACCTGTTTCCACAGGAATTTTTACAGATTTTTCTTTGTTTGAGATTATTTTTCTTCCTCTCCTGGAAGATATGGATATTTTTATTAAATGATATGATTTTTTGGCCCAATTTTGTCTTCTCTTTTTTCCAGTTGAAGATGGCGATCTCCTGGTTCCAATTTACATTTGTGCAGATTTTTTTGAGCTCCAGCCTATTTTCTACATTTTCTATAAGATATGGATCTTTATATTAAAGGAAATGATTTTTATAGACTAATTTTGTCTTCTCTTATTTTTTCAGTAGAAGATGGCGTTCTCCCGGTTTCATTGGATATTTTGGCTGATTTTTCTGAGCTCGGGTCTATTTTTCTACATTTTTGGGAAGTTATGGATCTTTTTATTAAATGATATGATTTTTTTGCCAAAGTTTGTCTTCTCTTATTTTTAAGTTGAAGATGGCAATCTCCCGATTCCATCAAACATTTTTAGCAGATTATTCTTACCTCGGTCTATTTTCTAAATTTTCTTGAAGATATGGATCTTTTATTAAATGATTTAATTTTTGTCCTAAGTTTTCATTCTCTTATTTTTCAGTTGAATTGGCGATCACCCGGTTCTAATTAATATTTTTGCGGATTTTTCTTAGCTCGTTGCTATTTTATACATTTAATGGAAGATTTTTATAGCCAACATTTTTCTTCTCTTATTTTTTTAAGGTGAAGGAGGTGATCTACCGGTTTCAACGGACATTTTTGCAGAATTTTCATAGCTTGGGACTATTTTTCTACATTTTCTATAAGATATGTATTTTTCGTGAAATGATATGATTTTTTGGCCTAATTTTGTCTTTTTTCTGTTAAAGATGGCGATCTCCCAGTTCCAACGGGCATTTTTGTAGATTATTCTGACCTCGGGGCTATTTTCTAATTTTTTTTGGAAGAGATGCATCTTTTTATTAAATTTTAGGATTTTGGCCTAAATTTGTCTTCTCTCATTTTTTAAGTTGAAAATGACGATCTACCGGTTCCAACGGACATTTTTACGGATTTTTTGCAGCTTGGAACTAGGAAATCGCCATCTTCATCTATACAAATGTCTGTAAATCACCATCTTCAACTGATAATATTTTTATATATCGTTTTCTGAGCTTGGTGCTATTTTCTACATTTTATGAAAGATATGGATCTTTTTATTAATTGATATGATTTTTATAGCCTAAATTTGACTTCTCTTATTTTCCAGTTGAAGATAGCGATCTTTTTATTAAATGAAATGATATTTTGGCCTAATTTTGTCTTCTCATACATTTCAGTTGAAGATGGCGATCTCCCGGTTCCAACTAACATTTTTGCGGATTTTTCTGAGCTCCGATTTATTTTCCACTTTTTTGGAAGATATGTAACATTTTCTTAAATGATATGATATTTTGGCCTAATTTTGTCTTCTCTTATATTTCGGTTGAAGATGACGATCTCTCGGTTTCAAGGGACATTTTTTCGGATTTTTCTGAGCTCGAGGCTATTTTGCGCATTTTCTGAAAAATAAGAATCTTTATATTAATTGATACGATCTTTATTTCCAAATTTATTCTTCAATTGAAGATGTCAATCTCCCAGTTCCAACGGATATTTTTGAGGATTTTTCTGAGCTCTAGGCTATTTTCTATATTTTATTAAATATATGGATCTCTTTATTAAATGACTATTTTTATAGCTTAATTTTGTCTTCTCCTATTTTTTAGTAGAAGATAGCGATTTCCCGGTTCCAACGGACATTTTTGCAAATTTTTTCTTAGTTTTGGGCTTTTTTCTACGTTTACTTGAAGATACGAATCTTTTTATTAAATGATATAAATTTTTGACCAAATTTTGTTTTCAATTTTTTCAGTTTAATATTGCAATCTCCTGGTTCCAACGGTCATTTGTGCGGATTTTTCTTAGCTCAGTGAAATTTACTACATATTATGGCATATACGTATTTTTTATTAAATGATACGATTTTTGGCTTAAGTTTGTCTTCTTTTATTTTTCAGTTGAAGATTGCGATCTCCCGGTTTCAACAGACATTTTTTCGGATTTTTCTGAACTCCGAGCTATTTTCTACATTTTCTGCATGATATGAATTTTTATATTAAATGAAATGATTTTTATAACCTAATTTTTTCATCTCTTAACATTCAGTTGAAGATGGCGATCTTTTGGTTCCAACGGATATTTTTTTCGATTTGAGTCTTTGTATTAAATGATATGATTTTTTGGCCTAGTTTTGTCTTCTCTCTTTTTAATTGAATATTGCGATCTCCCAGTTCCAACGGACATTTGTGCGGATTTTTCTAAGTTCGGTGCAATTTTCTACATTTTATGGCAGATATGTATCTTTTTATTAAATGATATTATTCTTGACCTAATTTTGTCTTCTTTTATTTTTTTGTTGAAGATGGCAATCTCCCGGTTCCAACAGACATTTTTCGGATTTTTTGAGCTACGATCTATTTTCTTCATTTTCTGTATGATTTGAATCTTTATATTTTTTGGTGAACTGGACTCTCCACCGCCTCACAAGTGGGGTGGTCAGGCACCAAACCGTGGTGTATGGAAGGCTGACCCACGCCCTGCATACCGGGTTAGTTGAGAGAATTAAGCAAGGTAGCCATCGGTCCTGAATCTTTATTAAATGATATGTTATTTATAACCTAATTATGTCTTTTCTAATTATTTAGTGGAAGATGGCGATCCCCCAGTTCTAACGGACATTTTTGTCGATTTTTCTGAACTCGGGGCTATTTTTCTATATTTTCAGGAAGTTATGGATATTTTATTAAAGAAATGATTTTTTGACCTAATTGTTTCTTCTCATATTTTTCAGATGAAGATGGCAATATACCGGTTTCAACGAATATTTTTGCCGCTTTTTTCGAGCTCAGGGCAATTTTCTACATCTTTAGAAGTTATGTATCTTTTTATTAAATGATGTGATTTTTACACCCTAATGTTGTCTTCTCTTATTTTTAGTTGAAGATGGCAATCTTCCGGTTCCAACTGACATATTTGGGTTTTTTGACCTCGGTGTTATTTTCTACATTTTATGGAAGATATAGAATGTTTTATTAAATAATACGTTTTTTATAGCCTACATTAGTATTCTGTTATTTTTTAGTTGAAGATGTCAATTCCCCGGCTTCAACGGACATTTTTGCAGATTTTTCTACATTTTCTGGAAGTTTTGTATCTTTTTATGAAATGATATGATTTGTTGGCCCAATTTTGTCTTCTCTTTTTTTAATTTGAAGATGGCGATCTCCTGGTTCCACAGGACATTTATGCAGATTTTTTTGAGCTCCGATCTATTTTCTATATTTTTTGTATAATATTAACTTTATATTAAATGATGTGATATTTATAACCTAATTTGTCATCTCTTATTTTTTCCAGATGAAGATGGTGATCTCCCGGTTCCAAGGGACGTTTTTGCGGATTTTTCTTAGCTTGGGTCTATTTTTCGACATTTTCGAAAAGTTATGGATCTCCATTCGAACAGACATTTTGCGTATTATTCTGACTTTGAGACTATTTTTCGACATTTTTGAAAATTATGTATCTTTTTATTAAATGATAAGATTTTTGGCCTAATTTTATCTTTTCTTATTTTTCAGTTGAAAATGGCAATCTCCCAGATCTAATGGAAATTTTTGCATAATTTTCGAATTTCGGTACTATTTTCTACATTTTATGAAAGATATGAATTTTTTATTAAATGATATAATTTTTATATCTACATTTTTCTTTTCTTATTTTTAGTTGAATATTGCGATCTATCGGTTCCAGCAAACATTTTACTAATTTTTGTTAGCATGTGTCGATTTTTCTTCATTTTATGGAAGAAATAGATCATTTTATTAAATGATATGATTTTTGGCCTATTGTTATTTTCTCTTATTTTTCAATTGAAGATGGGGTTCTCACGGTTCCAATGGCGATTTTTGCGGATTTTTTTGACCTAGATGCTATTTTCTACATTTTCTGGAAGATATGGATCTTTTCATTAAATGCTATGATTTTTAGGCCTAATTTATTCTTCTCTTCTTTTGCAGATGAAGATCACCGGTTACAACAAATTTCGATTATTTTTCTGAGCTCTGGGCTATTTTCTAAATTTTTTGTAAGATATGAATTTTTAAATTAAATGATATGATTTTTATAGCCTAATTTTGTCTTCTCTGATTTTGTTAGTTGAAGATGTCGATCTCCTGATTCCAATGGGCATTTAACGAATTTTTCTAAACTCGAAAATATTTTCAATAGTTTATTGAAGATATGGATGTTTGTATTAAATGATATGATTTTTGTGGCCTAATTTTGTCTTCTCTTATTTTAGATGAAGATGGTGATCTCCCGGTTCCAACGGACATTTATGCGGATTTTTCTGAGCTCTGTGATATTTTCTACATTTTATGTAAGATATGGACTATATATTAAATGAAATGATTTTTATGGGCTAATTTCGTCTTCTATTATTTTTTTAGTTGAAGATGGCGATCACCTGTTTCCAACGAAATTTTTTGCATATTTTTCTGAGCTAGGGGCTATTTTCTATATTTTTTGGAACATAAGGATCTTCATATTTTTTTGATATGATTTTTGGTGCCTAATTCTGTCTTCTCTTATTTTCCAGTTGTTCATGATGATCTTTTTATTAAATGATAGGTTTTTTGGCCTTATTTTGTCTTCTCTTATATTTTTAGTTTAAGATGACGTTCTCCCGGTTCCAACAGACATTTTTGTGGATTTTTGACATAGATGATATTTTCTATATTCTATGGAAGATATGAATCTTTTTAATAAATAATATGATTTTGGCCTAAATTTGTCTTTTCATATTTTTAAATGAAGATGGTCATCTCCGAGTTCCAACTGACATTTTTATATATTTTCTTAAGTACGACGCAATTTTTCTACATTTTATGGAAAATATGGATCATTTTATTAAATGCTATTTTGGGCTTAATTTTGTCTTTTCTTATTTTTCTGTTGAAGATGGCGTTCTCTCTGTTCATACAGATATTTTTGCGGATTTTTTTGACGTAGAAGCTATTTTCTACATTTTCTGAAAGATATGGATCTTTTTATTATATTATTTGGGGTTTAAGCCTAATTTTGTCATCTCTTATTTTTCAGATTAAGATGACGATTTTCCAATTCTAACGGACGTTTTTGCATTTTTAGCTATTGGTTATTTTCTAAATTTTCTATAAGATATGTATCTTTAAAATAAGAGATATAATTTTTCTAGCCTACTTTTGTCTTCTCTTATTTTTCAGTTGAAAATGGTGATCTCCCTGTTCAAACAGACATTTTGCAGATTTTACTTAGCTCGGAGCTATTTTCTGTATTTTCTGGAAGATATGCATCTTTTAGTTAAATGATATGATTCTTTGTTTAATTTTTCCTTCTCTTTATTTTCAATTGAAGATAGCGATCTTACACTTCCAAAGGACATTTTTGCGGATTTTTCTGGGCTCGGGATATTTTCTGCATTTTCTAGAAGATATGGATCGTTTTATTAAATGATATCATTTTTGGCCAAATTTTATTTCCTCTTATTGTTTATTTGAAGATGCAATCTCCCTGTTCCAACGGGTAATTTTGGGGATTTTTGTGCTCAGTGATATTTTCTATATTTTATTAAAGAAATGAATCTTATTAAATGATATGATTTTTAGCCTAATTTTGTCTTCTCTTATTTTTTCAGTTGAAGATGGCAAGCTGCCAGTTCCAACGGACAATTTTGTGGATTTCTCTGAGCTCGACACTATTTTTCTACATTTATGTGAAGTTATGAATCTTTTTATTAAATGATATGATTTTTTGAACTAAATTTGTCTTCTCCTATTTTTCAATTGAAGATGGAGATATCCCGATTCCAATGGACAATTTTGCATATTATTCTGACCTCGGGGCTATTTTCTAAATTTTCTTGAAGATATGGATTTTTTAAAAAATGATATGAGTTTCGGCCTAATTTTGTCTACTCTTATTTTTCAGTTGAAGATGGTGATCTTTCAGTCCCACCGAATATTTTTACGGATTTTTCGAAGCCCGGTGCTATTTTCTACATTTTATGGAAGATATGATTTTTTATTAAATGATATGATTTTTATATCCTACGTTTTTCTTCACTTATTTTTCAGTTGAATATTGCGATCTACCGATTCCAGCGGACATTTTTATTGATTTTTGTTACCTTCGGGCTATTTTTCTTCATTTTATGAAGATATGGATCATTTTTTAAAGGATATGATTTTTGGCATAATGTTGTCTTCTCTTATTTTTCAGTTGAAGATGGCATGCTCACGGTTCCAACGGAGATTTTTGCGAATTTTATCTTCACATATTTTTAGATGAAGATGGCAATTTCCCGGTTCTAACAGACATTTTACGGATTTTTCTTATCTCTGTGCTATTTTCTTCATTTTCTGTAAGATATATATCTTTAGATTAAATAATATGACTTTTATAGCCTTATTTTGTCTTCTCTTATTTTTAAGTTGAAAATGGCGATCTCCATGTTCCAACAGACATTTTTGTGGATTTTTCTGAGCTTGGTGCTATTTTCTTTATTTTATTGAATATATGGCTCTTTTTATCAAATGATATGATTTTTAGTCTAATTTTGTCTTCTATTATTTTTCACTTGAAGATGTTGATCTCCCGCTTTCAACGGACATTTTTGCAGATATTTCTGAGCTTGCGACTATTTTTCTACATTTTCGGAAAGTTATGTATCTTTTTATTACATGGTATCATTTTTTGGCCAAATTTTGTCTTCTCTTTTTTTAGTTGAAGAAGAAGATCTCTGATTTCCAACAAACATTTATGCAGATTTTTCTAAGATCCGGGCTATTTTCTAAATTTTCTAGAAGAAATGGATTTTTATATTAAGTGATATGATTTTTATAGCCTAATTTTGTCTTCTCTTATTTTTCAGTTGAAGATGGTGGTTTCTCAGTTCCAACAGATATTTTTGCGTCTTTTTTAAGCTCGGGACTATTTTTCTACATTTCTAAAAAGTTATAGATCTTTTTTAAATGATATGATTTTTAGGTCTAATTTTGTCTTCTCTTATTTTTTTTCTTTGAAGATGTCGATCGCCCGGTTCCAATTGACATTTAAAGGATTTTTCTGAGCTTTAGGCTATTTCGAAATTTTCTGTAAGATATAAATCTTTATGTTAAATTATATGATTTTATAGCCTAATTTTGTTTTCTCTAATTTTTTTAGTTAAAGATGTCGATCTCCCGGATCCAATGTCCACTTTTGTAGATTTTTCTAAACTCGAAACTGTTTCTTACAGTTTATCGAAGATATGGATCGTTTTGTTAAATGATGTGATTTTATAGACTATGTTTTTCTTCTCTTATTTTTAGTTGAATATGTTGATCTCTCGGCTTCACTGGAAATTTTTGTGGACGCTCCGGTCTATTTTCTACACTTTCTATAAGATATGAGTCTTAATGTTAAATGATATGATTTTGATGGCCTAATTTTTTTTTCTCTTATTTTTCAGATGAAGGTTGCAGTCTCCTGGTTCCAAAGAACATTTTTGCGGATTTTTCTTAGCTCTGTGCTATTTTCTATATTTTTCGTAAGATCTGGATCTTTTTATTAAATGATATGATTTTTATGTCCTAATTTTCTCTTCTCTTACTTTTCAGTTTAATAGGACGATCTCCCGTTTCCAACGGAAATTTTTGCGTGTTTTTCTGAGGTCGTGGATATTTTCCAGATCATTTGGAAGGTAAGGATCTTTATATTAAATGATATGATTTTTTGGCCATATTTTGTCTTCAATTATATTTCGGTTGAAGATCGCGATCTCCCGGTTCTAACAGACAGTTTGGCGGAATTTTCTTAGCTCCAGACTATTTTTCACATTTTTTGGAAGATATGGATCGTTTTATTAAATGATATCAGAGAAGACAAAATTAGGGCAAAAAATGTCCGTTGAAATCGGAAAATCGCCATCTTCCACTGATAATGTTTTTATATATCATTTTCTAAGCCTGTGCTATTTTCTAGATTTTATGAAAGATACGGATCTTTCTATTAATTGATATGATTTTTATAGCCTAGATTTGCATTTTCTTATTTTTCAGTTGAAGATAGCAATCTTTTTTATTAAATGATATGATATTTTGGCCTAATTTTGTGTTCTCTTATATTTTGGTTGAGGATGTCGATCACTCGGTTCCAACGGACATTTTTGCAGATTTTTCTATGCTCGGGGCTATTTTGTACACTTTCTAGAAGATAAGAATCTTTATATTAAATGATATGATTTTTATATCCTAATTTTTCTTCTCTTATTTTTTTCAGTTGAAGATGGCGATCTCCCAGTTCCAACGGACATTTTTGTGTATTTTTCTGAGCTCCAAGCTATTTTCAACATTTTATTAAAGGTACATATCTCTTTAATAAATAACAAGATTTTTGTGGCCTAATTTTGTCTTCTCTTATTTTTCAGTTATATATGTCGATTTCTCGGTTCTAACGGACATTTCAGGATTTTTCTTAACTTTTGGGGATTTCTACATTTTCTTGATATAATTTCTTATTAAATGATATGCTTTTTGGCCTAATTTTGTCTTCTATTTTTTCCGTTGAATATTGCGATCTCCTGGTTCCAACAGACATTTGTGCAAATTTTTCTAAGCTCGGTGATATTTTCTACATTTATGGCAGATATGTATCTTTTTATTAAATGATATGATTTTTGGCCTAATTTTATCTTCTGTTATTTTTCTGTGGAAGATGGAGATCACCTGGTTCCATCAGACATTTTTTTTGTGATATGAATTTTTATATTAAATGATATGATTTTTATAACCTAATTTGGTCTTCTCTTATTATCTAGTTGAAGATGGTGATCTCCCGGTTCGCACGTACATTTTTGTCTATTTTTCTTAGTTCGGGGCTATTTTTCTTCATTTTCGGGAAGTTATGGATCTTTTTATTTAATAAAATGATTTTAACTTAATTTTTTCTTCTCTTATTTTTATTAGTAGAAGATAACGATCTCCTAGTTCCAACGGACATTTTTGAGGAATTTTCTTGGCTCTGGGTTATTTTCCACTTCTTTCAAAGATATGTATCATTTTATTAAATGATATGATATTTTGGCCTAATTTTGTATTCTCTCTTTTTTTAGTTGGAGATGGCGATCTCTCGGTTCCAACTGATATTTTTGCAGATTTTTCTGAGCTGGCGGTTATTTTGTACACTTTCTGGAAGATAAGAATCTTTATATTAATTGATATGATTTTTATATCCTAATGTTTTCTTCTCTTATTTTTTGTTGAAGATGGCGATCTCCTGGTTCCAACAAACATTTTTGTTGATTTTTCTGAGCTCCAAACTATTTTCTACATTTTATTAAAGATATGGATCTCTTTATTAAAGGACAAGATTTTTGTAGACTAATTTTGTCTTCTCAATTTTTATCAGTTGAATATGGCAATCTTTTGGTTCCAACGGACATTTTTGCAGATTTTTCTTAGGCTTGGGCTTTTTTCTATGTATTTTGGAAGAAATGAGTCTTTTTATTAAATGATATGATTTTTTGGCCTAATTTTGTTTTCTCTTTTTTAGTTGAATATTGCATTCCGCCGGTTCCAATGGACATTTGTGCAGATTTTTCTGAGCTCGGTGATATTTTCTACATTTTATGGTAGATATATATCTTTTCATTAAATGATACGGTTTTTGGTCTATTTTGTCTTCTTTTATTTTTCGGTTGAAGATGGCGATCTACAGGTTCCAACAGGCATTTTTTCGGATTTTTCTGAGCACCGATATATTTTCTATATTTTCGAAAAATTATGGATCTTATTATTAAATGATATGATTTTATAATCTAATTTTGTCTTTTCTTATTATTTAGTGGAAGATGGCAATCTCCCGGTTCCAGTGGACATTTTTGTCGATTTTTCTGAGGTTGGGCTATTTTTCTACATTTTCGAAAAGTTAAGGATATTTTTATTAAATGCTATGATTTTTTGACCTAATTTTTTCTTCCCTTATTTTTCAGATGAAGATGGCAATCTCCTGGTTTTAACGAACATTTTGCGGATTTTTTTGAGCTCCGGGATATTTTCTACATTTTCGGAAAGTTATGTATCTTTTTATTAAATGATATGATTTTTATGGCTAATGTTGTCTTCTCTTATTTTTAAGTTGAAGTTGTCGATCTTCCGGTTCCAAGTGACATTTTGCGTATTTTTTTAAGCTAGGTGCTATTTTCTATATTTTATGGAAGATACCGAACTTTTTATTAAATAATACGATTTTCATAGCCAACATTTGTATTCTCTTATTATTTCAGTTGAAGATGGCAATCTCTAGGTTTCAACTGACATTTTCGCGGAGTTTTCTACATTTTTCGGAAGTTAAGTATCTGTTTAAGAAATGATATGCTTTTGGGCCCTACTATTGTCGTCTCTCTTTTTAATTTGAAGATGGTGATCTCCCGGTCCCAAAGGACATTTGGGCGGTTTTTTAGCTTCAGGCTATTTTCTATATTTTTGTATAATATGAATCTTTATATTAAATAATATAATTTTTATAACCTAATTTGTCATCTCTTATTTTTCACATGAAGATGGCGATCTCTCGGTTCCCAGGGACAAATTTTGCAGATTTTTCTGAGCACATGGCTATTTTTGTACATTTTCGAAAAGTTATGGATCTTTTTATTAAATGATAAGTTTTTGGCCTAATTTTGTCTTCTTTTATTTTTCAGTTGAAGATTGCGATCTCCCGTTTCTATGGACATTTTGTGTATTATTCTAAATACGGGACTATTTTCTAAATTTTCTAGAACATAAGTATCTTTTTATTAAATGATAAGGTTTTTGGCCTAATTTTGTCGTTTTTATTTTTAGTTGAAGATGTCGATCTCCCTGTTCCAACAGATATTTTTGCGGATTTTTATATGGTGGGTGCTATTTTGTACATTTTTATAAATGATTTGATTTTTATTGCCAACGTTTGTCTTCTCTTATTTTTTTCAGTTGAAGATGGCGATCTCCTGGTTCCAATGGACATTTTTGCGGATTTTTCTTAGCTTGAGTATGGTGTTCTACATTTTTTGAAAGATATATATCTTTTTATGAAATGATATGATTTGTTGGCATAATTTTATCTTCTCTATTTTTTCAGAAGAACGCGACAATCTCCCGGTTCCAACTAACATTTTTCTAAACTCCGGTTCCAACTAACGGTAATCTCCTAATTTTATCTTATCTATTCTATAAGATATGAATCTTTTTTAAATGATATGATTTTGATTAGCCTAATTTTGTATACTTTTATTTTTTGTAGTAGACGGAGATCTCCCGGTTCCAACGGAAATTTTTGCAGATTTTTCAAAGTTTTGTGCTATTTTCTACATTTTATAGAATATATGAATTTTTATTAAATGATATGGCTTTTTATATCCTACGTTTTCTTCTCTTATGTTTCAGATGAATATTGCGATCTATCGGTTCCAGCGAACATTTTTACTGATTTTTGTTAGCTTGGGGCTATTTTTCTTCATTTTATGGAAGATATGGATCATTTAATTAAATAATATGATTTTTGGCCAAATGTTGTCCTCTCTTACTTTTTTTAGTTGAAGATGGCGTTCTCACGGTTCCAACGGTGATTTTTGCGGATTTTTTTGACCTTAAGGCTATTTTCTACATTTTCTGGAAGATATGGATCTTTTTATTAAAAGATATGAATTTTAGGCCTGATTTATTCTTCTCTTATTTTGCAGATGAAGATGGAGATCTCCCTGTCCCAATGGACATTTTCGAGTATTTTTTCTGAGCTCCGGCCTATTTTCTAAATTTTATGTAAGATATGAATCTTTAGATTAAATGATATGATTTTTATGGCCTAATTTTGTCTTCTCTGATTTTTAAGTTGAAGATGTCGATCTCCCGGTTCCAACGACCAATTTTGCGGATTTTTCTAAACACGGAACTATGCTCTACAGTTTATTGAAGATATGGATCTTTTTATTAAATGATATGATTTTATAGACTAAGTTTGTCTTCTCTTATTTTTTACTTGAATATGGCAATCTCCCAGTTCCAACGAAATTTTTTGCAGAATTTTCTGAGCTCCGTGCTATTTTCTACATTTTCTGTAAGATATGGATCTTTGTATTAAATGATAAAAAATTTAGGGCGTAATTTTGTCCTCTCTTATTTTTTAGAAGAAGATGTCAATCTCCCGGTTCCAACAGACATTTATGCGGATTTTACTGAGCTCTAGGCTATTTTCTACATTTTTTCTAAGATAGGGATTTATATATTAAATGATATGATTTTTATGGCTTAATTTTGACTTCTCTTATTTTTCAGTTGAAGATGGCGATCTCCCATTTCTAACGGATTTTTTTGCGTATTTTCTGTGTTCGGGGATATTTTCTATATCTACTGGAATATAAGGATCTTTATATTTTTTGATATGATTTTTGTTGCCTAATTTTGTCTTCTCTAATAATCTAGTTGATGGTGGTGATTTTTTTATTAAATGATATTATTTTTTGCCTCATTTTGTCTTCTCCTATATTTCAGTTTAAGATGGCGTTCTCTCGGTTCCAACGGACATTTTTGCAGATTTTTTTGACATAGAAGCTATTTTCCATATTTTCTGGAAAATATGGATCGTTTTAATAAATTATATTATTTTTGGCTTAATTTTGTTTTCTCATATTTTTCAGACGAAGATGGCGATCTCCGGGTTCCAACTAACATTTTTGCAGATTTTCTAAGTTCGGAGCAATTTTTCAACATTTTATGGAAGATATGGATAATTTTATTAACTGATATGATCTTTTGGCCTAATTTTGTCTTCTCTTATTTTTCTGTTGAAGATGGCGTTCTCTCTGTTCCTACTGATATTTTTGCGAATTTTTTGACGTAGAAGCTATTTTCTACATTTTCTGGAAGATATGGATTTTTTATTATTTAATTTGGATTTTAAGCCTAATTTTTCTTCTCTTATTTTTCAAATTATGATGGCGATCTCCCAGTTCTAACGGACCTTTTTGCGTTTTTTCTTAGCTATTGGCTTTTTTCTAAATTTTCTGTAAGATATGTACCTTTAAATTAAAAGATATGATTTTTTTCTAACCTAATTTTGTCTTTTCTTATTTTTCAGTTGAAGATGGTGATCTCCCGGTTCAGACAGACATTTTGGCAGATTTTACTTAGCTCGGATCTATTTTCTATATTTTCTAGAAGATATGCATCTTTTAATTAAATTATATAATTTTTTCCTAATTTTGTCTTCTCTTATTTTTCAATTGAAGATATCAATATCTCTGTTCCAACGGACATTTTCGCGGATTTTTCTGAGCTCTGGGCTATTTTTTGCATTTTCTGGAAGATATTGATCATTTTATTTAATGATATGATTTTTAAGCCTAATTTTGTATTGTCTTACTTTTCAGATGAAGATGGCAATCTTCCTGTTCCAATGGATATTTTGCGGATTTTTCTTAGCTCTGGGTTATTTTCTATATTTTCTGTAAGATATGGATCTTTAGAATAAATGATTTGATTTTTATAGCCAAATTTTGTCTTCTCTTATTTTTCAGTTGACGATGACGATCTCCTGACGAACATTTTTGCTGATTTTTCTGAGCTCAGCGCTATTTTCTATATTTTCTTGTAGATAAGGATCTTTATATTAATTGATATGATTATTATTGCATAATTTTGTCTTCTCTTATTTTTCGGTTGAAGATGGCGATCTTTTTATTAAATGATTTGATTTTTTGGCCTTATTTTGTCTTCTCTTATATTTCAGTTGAAGTTGGCGTTCTCCTGGTTCCATCAGATATTTTTGCAGATTTTTCTGAAATTTGGATTATTTTTCACATATTATGGAAGATATAGATCGTTTTATTAAATGATATCAGAGAAGACAAATATAGGCCAAAAATGTCCGTTGAAACTGGGATATTGCCATCTTCAACTAAAATAGAAGAGAGAACAAAATTCGGAACCAGAAAATCACATCTTCATCTATAAGAATGTCCGTCGTAACTAGGATATCGCCATCTTCAACTGATATGATTTTTATTTGTCATTTTCAGTGCTTGGTGCTATTTTCTACATTTTATGAAAGATATATATCTTTTTATTAATTGATAAGATTTTTATAGCCTAAATTTGTCTTCTATTATTTTCTATTTGAGATGGCGATCTTTTTATTAAATGATATGATTTTTAAGCCTAATTTTGTCTTGTGTTATATTCCAGTTGATAATAGCGATCTCTCGGTTACAACGGACATTTTTGCGGATTTTTCTGACCACCGGGCTATTTTCCACATCGTGGGAAGATATGTTTCATTTTGTTAAATGATATGATTCTTTGGCCTAATTTTGACTTCTCTTATTTTTTTCAATTGAAGATGGCGATCTCCCGGTTCCAAGGGACATTTTTACATATTTTCCTGAGCTCGGGGCTATTTTAGACACTTTCTGGAAGATAAGAATCTTTATTTAGATGAAATGATTTTTATATCCTAACTTTTCTTCTCTTATTTTTCAGTTGAAGATGGCGATCTCCCAGTTCCAACGAACATTTTTGCAGATTTTTTTGATCTCCAGGCTATTTTCTACATTTTATTAAAGAAATGGATCTCTTTATTAAATGACAAGGCTTTTATAGCCTAATTTTGGCTTCTCATATTTTTCAGTTGAAGATGGCGATCTATAGGTTCCAATATACATTTTGTGGGAAGATATGAATCTTTTTATTAAAAGATATTATTTTTTGCCTAATTTCACCTTCTCTTTTTTTAGTTGAAGATGACGATCTCACGGTTCCAACGGACATTTGTGTGTATTTTTCTGAGCATGGTGCTATTTTCTACATTTTATGGCAGAGATATATCTTTTTATTAAACGAAATGATTATATGGCCTTATTTTGTCTTCTCTTATTTTCCAGTTGATGATGGCGATTTCCTAGTTCCAACGGACATTTTTTCGGATTTTTCATAACTCCGAGCCATTTTCTGCATTATCTGTTTGATATGAATATTTATATTAAATGATATGATTTTTATATCCTAATTTCGTCTCGTCACGCCCCGCTTCTCATAATACTTGTGAGCGAGGACGCGAGTGGGTCCGCATAGGCTGAAGTGGTGAAGCTTATGTTGAGTATTGGACTTCTTCTTACTTGGTGTTAATGATGAGCAAACATAAATACTTGTGACTAATCCCCTATTTGCAGTTAATCCATTGTCTAAGCATATCATGAAGATCAATTAGCAATGGATGACACTCAAAGATCATTGAAAGAAAAGGAAGTGGATTGGATGATCAAACATGGTGATTGAAGCTCCTAGAAGACTTCAAGCTCATGCGTTGGATAGAAGAGAGAGTTCTTCAAATGTAATCTTCTTGTTTCTCTTCTAGTATGTAGCTTAGAAGTAGAACTATGTTGGAGTGCACACACATCTTCATTTCAGTCTTAGGAAATCATTAGATCAACCTTCCTTAGACTCTAATTCATTTCTATCAAGAATGTGCATGTCATGATCTCAACAATCGACTGCTGAACAATTAACAGTTGCCTGTCTCAGAACAGTTGACTGTATTTTGTTCTACAGTCGCCTGTTATGCACAAACTTAATTAGTCAATTTTTTGGGCTTCTGAGCTTTAACTCTATCAGGCAACTGCTGTGCATTTCACAGGCGCCTGTCATAGTGACAATCGACTGTGGTTTGTTACTCAGTCGACTGTCTATCTTCACCCCAAACTAATTCTCAGCTTTGATTATTTACAGTCGACTAATGTTGTATTTACAGTCGACTGTCCAACTGGCACAGTCGACTGTCAATGTGACTCTCCCTGAAAGGTGATACTCGCAAGTGTACGAGGTCGGCAAATAATATACCCGGTAAGTACGGGATCGTATCCACAGAGACGGAACTAATCTGCAAATTCACACAAATAGTCAGAGCATGTAAAGAATGGTTAAGGGTTCTAACCACCCATTGGATACATAGATGCAACAATTACGAAGCACCACCGTTTTGCGGCTCCTCCATGGATAGTATCTAATCCAATTAATTATGAGTTTAATTCCCCCAAACAACATGGATTAACAAGGAGTGCTGGAAATTAACATTAGCAGGGCAGTCAAAACATCCTACATCAATCCAAAATACACACACAATGAATCTAGCCTAGCATATCAAGAATAGAATCAACATTCATAAAAATAGACATAGTTCAATGCAAGGAATCAAAGCAAATGTGTATCAGAGAGAGGGTTGGAGATTTGTCACCAAATATAAGCTTCTTCAATCAGCAATCAATCTCGGTAATAGTAAAAACGAACTCAGAAAGCTCAAAACTCTCCAAAACCCTAATCCACTTCTTAAGGAAGAAGATGACCTACAAATAGCAAAAGATTGAGTTCTATCCCGTTCTCCCCTCATTACATCTGATTAGTAGTGTTTTATACCCCTAAGGGTAACATCTCATCCATCCAAATCATCATCCAACGATTCACAGCAACTGGAGAGAAATCGGGTTAAGAAAAACCCGTTTCTCGTAACCCAGACTGCGGGTGAAGAAACCCGATCAGTCGACTGTCGAACAAACGACAGTCGAATGATGTGAAGATGACTGTCATCACTACCAAAGGGCGACAGACGACTGTCTTTAAAACTCACAGTCACCTGTATGATTCACATGCGACTGTCTTTTGTTCTTCAGTCGCCTGCTGAAGAAATGTCAAAATAACAGAGAGTTGGCTATTTTTGCTCCCTCGGGAATCTGAAATATCAGTCGACTGATGCGAAAGTGACAGGCGGCTGTCGTTGGGTTTCAGCTTCTCCAGCTTCAGTTCTTTAAAGGCAGGCGACTGCCATTGTTTGGGCAGTCGACTGTTGGGTTGCCCAGGCGACTGTCGTTCCATCTACATGCATCTGTTTTGTACTCCTCCTCTTGAGTTGATTTAGTCCCCTTCAGGACACCTGAAAATTCCAGAAAAATCCCTATAAATATAATAGACATTTATACTGTTTTGGAAAGTGAAATTGTGCCAGAATAAAATCATACACACGCAAATGATGAATTAGCATAAATGTAGTTAAGAGAGCATGATTCCATGGATTATATGCACAAGAGGAGATGATTATGAGGTTAGAATATGCAATATTTATTCATAATCACACACCCCAACTAGCGTTTTGCTAGTCCCTAGCAAAATAAGTGACCAATCTCAAAATACAATGTTGACTCCATCCATGGATTATTGGCAATACTAAAGGGTGTTGAAATCATATATAAATGTGGGCAAAGTTCTCAAGTCTATACACTCTTCCCTAAGACTATAATCTCATTCCTCTTACACATTCCACCATCCACACCTAAGCTTAGTATACCCCTTAATATGTCGCAATCTCATGATGTGAGATCCTTAGAAACTCTCGAGCTTATGGGATATAACACTTACTCCCTGGAAAGATCATGGAGATGAGTTGTGATTCAAATTTCATGCATTTACTCAAATTTCATGGCAATTTTTGCCTTATTCAAAGTACCATGGCAAAATTTCATGCCTTATTTAAATGTGCACAAGTGCACTTATTATTGTAGCATTTGATAGCATTCATTTGAGCAACTCCAAATTCCAAGTCACTATCTTAGGATCCTTGAATATAAGCCTAGCCGAATATTTAAAATTCCTAAGGCTTAATCATTTGATCGTTGATACCAAGGTTTCTACATCACTATAGGGTTTCAAATGGGTGGTAATCGTCATGAGCTTCAAGCTAAAGGGCCAATGTAAGCATGTAGATAAATAATTAATTGCCCTTAGTACATAAAGATACAACACACCCTAATTTGCCAAAATCCACTTCAAGAATACATTTTTACCAAAGTTGGTAAGAATCACCACATTTAATCAATGGGTCTAACAAAAAGCTATGGGTTGCAGAAATGTTGGTGATTGATTCGGGATATAAATTGCATATTCCCCCCACCATTTCTGGGCGTTTTATGTGTATATCATGTTAATTTTGGCATGATAAGGGCGTATTTGTGATATCTTGGATTATTAAAGCATATCCCTATTTTATACATAAAACGTGATTTTTGTGAACTAATTTTTTGCTCCCCTTATTTTTCAGGTACTTCTGGGATTTTTTTTGGATTTTCTGGAATTTTTCCAGAATTTTTGGGAGCTTCGGGCTATTTTTGGAGATTTTTGGATCTAGAATGGCATTTCTGTAAATTTCGGAAAACCAAAAAAACAAAAAATAAATAAATTAAAACCCACAGCCCGCGGCCCGCTCCCCTGAGCGGGCCGCATCATTTTAAAAAAAAGAATTTTAATTGCGGGCTGGCCCGCTGGCCGGCCCGCTTGGGCCGCTGATGTTAAAATAAAAAAATAAACTTAAAAAAAGGGATGGCCCAAGCCTGCTGGGGGCGGGGCACGCGCAGCGCGCGTGCCCGCCCAGCTCTTTGCGGGCAGCTTAGCCGCCCGCGGGTCGGGCGCCCGACCCGCAATTTTTGTAAGGGGGGCCTATGCGAAACATCATTCAGCTTGTTTTTTTGGCAGCTCTAGGCCAACAACTGTTTTAGGGCGATTTTTAGGGCTTTTATTTGGGGTTTTCTTCTTTCCCAAAGAGCTTGGAGGGGAGGAGGCCATTGGAGGAGGTTAGAAGCTTGGAGGCGGTGCTCAAGGGGAAGGGAGGCTTCATTTGGAGAGATTCTTGGGTGAAATCCTTCCTCTCTCTTTTGTAATTTTGTATCTCTCAATTTGTAATGAACTTGAGTTATTTTTGAATGAAAATTCAAACTTTCGTTTCATGATGATTGAGTAGTGTAAATGGCTTGGGTTGTGATTCATTGATGTTGGGTGTTAAGTTTAGCCCTAATTTCCTATTGCCTATTATATTGCTAATGTTGGTGTGTAATTAGGGCACAATTTGATTGGTTAAGACCCGAGAGGGCACAATTTGAGAAAATACCATGCTCATATTTGATTAGTGCTACGATAATACATCCATCCATATTGCAAATTTTCGTGTTCTTGAATGCTAAATATTCCGATTGAGTTTCCTTAGCCGGTTAATCAATTGAGTTATATGTGGGTGATTTGGGCTCGATTAACTCCATCATTAGTGAACCCGCAACCCATGCTCTTCTCCTAGCCATCCTAACTCCTACTTTGGTTCTCTAACCCTACCCACTTAGGATTTTTTTGGTTTCACCACCGTTTTTCCCGCTTCCATCAACTGTTAGTTGAGATTGTTGCATCACGCTTTATTTTTCTTTATCGATCAAAATTTGTGAATATAGAACGACTTGTCCCTGTGATCCGACCCGATACTCCCCGGTTATTTTATTGCATTGACACTCCTACGCTTGGGAGTGGAAGGCGTGCAGTTGTGCATCCTTCCGCGAGTCAACCAATTGGCGCTGTTGCCGGGGACAACTGTTTCTATTATTAGCAATTTTTGATTGATTTTGTAAGTTTTAGTGTGATACTTCTATCTCTTAGTGTTGTGCCTTTCCCATTTATTTATTTTCCACTTATTGAGTCTTTTGGTTGTTTATTTTCATTTTTTGTGAAATTTTTTTAAACAACAACATGGCATCTTCTTCGGATTTTTCGGACTTTGATTTGGAGGATATCCCACTTCCGCCATACTTTCATGGCACGGAGTGGGAGAACCCTCAATGACATATTAAAAAATTTGAAGAATGGATGTATTCATGTCTTGATGGGAACATTAGCGATGATTGCATATACTTCAGATTTTTTCCCTCTTCGTTGCAAGATGATGCTAGATTGTGGTTTGATTCATTGTCTCTGGACTCACATTTTACTTGGTTGTCGTTTCAGGCTGAATTTCTCCAAGTATTTTTGCCTATTTTCTTGGAGCAGGTACAGGGGCGGCAGGCCATGGAGCAGTACATAGCGAGCTTTACCCAGGCCGATGGAGAGGCCTACCATCAGGCTTGGCAGAGGTTCACTGATTTGGTGCTTGCGTGCCCACACCAGAGCTTTCACGAGGATCATCTCCTGCAGATCTTCTACATAGGGTTATCGCCATCTGGGCGGGATTTTGTGCAGATGAGTTGCGGTGGGGAGTTTTTTTATTATTTGACCGAGGATTCATGGTGTTACCTGAGGGACCTTGCAGAGTGGGAGTAGACTGCGCCATCTGGAGAGCCGTCACTTGGATATGCGGATGATGGCCAGTCCCAGTTTCCACTTCAGGATGCAGAGCAGTAGGTCCAGTGTCAGTTTGAGGAGCCACCTTTGGGCTCTTTGTCTTGCGACCCCATGGGATACAGAGCTGAGTAGGAGGATGGGTTGCATGAGAGCCAGTTAGAGGAATTTGAGCATATATATTTTAAGGAGTCAGAGGAGATAGATGATGGAGTGCGTGTCGACCACGACGGTGACACGATGCATTTTCACTTTGAGGTTGAGGATGAAGCGGATGTGCATGATGGCCTAGAGCAGATTGAGGACACCATGGAGCCCGAGCCACAGTCCACTTCAGAGTTAGCTTCGCAGGTCGAGGCGGTTGAGTACTTTGGGAGGACAACTGAGATGAACTATTTCTGGGATGGCGAGGATGATGCGTGCTTGGATTTGCCCGAGACGAGTCTACCTCCAGTCCTGTCACAGATGTCA
The DNA here is from genome assembly GCA_030789695.1 of Scilla litardierei. Taxonomy (NCBI): domain Eukaryota; kingdom Viridiplantae; phylum Streptophyta; class Magnoliopsida; order Asparagales; family Asparagaceae; genus Scilla; species Scilla litardierei. The sequence continues at coordinate 168,686,926 of CM061141.1, forward strand.
CTTCCCTCGCCTCAAGATGCACACTTGCCAGTCATTGCGGAGATTTTTCAGGATACATTTCATAGTCTGGGGAGGTCTGCAGAGCCTACACTTTCTGATAGTGAGGACGATTGTGAGATGGTCTACATTGAGCCTGAGCCGTCGTCTCCTCCATATTCTCTTCTGCAGCCGCTTCCCCCTCCTCCTGAGGCAGCGTATCATGCCACACCTAGCTCCATTATTCAGGGAAGTTTCCACCATATCATGCCTTGCATTTCTGAATCCCAATTTGCACTTTCGCATATTTTTGATTTAGATTGTCGTCGTTTACATTTAAATTCTTTTTCTGACGACCCATTTTGGAGTGCATTTGTTGCAGGTGGTGGGCTCCGAAAAGGTGCTTCTCTCAAGCGCAAGAGTCCGTACAAGTAGTAAAATCTGGGAGTCCAGATGTCGAATCCACGGGAAGAAATCTGTTGCAACCACAATTCAAATCAAATAGAAAGCCTACGAAGAGAAAATAACCACTTCACTAATGATGGCGATGGTGGTGTGAAAGTGCGTGATGGTGATGTGCGAACAAAGAAATTCGTGTATGAAAATATCTATAAAAAGTATGCACATGGTATGGGTTCGTTAGGATCAATGATTCGTATTAATTTGGTTGATGAATATATCACAATGAATTCTCTTTTTGAGAGCAATTCACCGGGAAAATATCCAATATAACTCAATGAATTCTCCTTTTGGGAGCAATTCATCAGAAGATGCCCTTTTGGGGGTTAAATCACAATATTCAATAAGATCGTCGCTAAAGTTATAATACGATATGAAACTCTCTTTTGGAGAGATCAAAACTACGGTATGAAACTCCCTTTTGGGGAGATCAAAATTCACCCTTTTGGGGCGATCATCAACTAAATCAATTCTTTTGGAATATGAAAAAGTCGATTTACGAACAAAGATTACAATTTTAACGACGTTTAACGATTTAGCACAAGGAATACAACCAAACTAACACAAATCACATCCCCTAACTACTCCATACCATGCACAACAGAGATTTAGCTACTCATAATGCAATAATAAACAACTTCCATAGCAAAATACATCAACTTTATAGCAAAATACGCTAGAAAACACCTAAATACGGGGTAGAAGTTTAGAAATATATCACCAAATCTCCAAGTTTCGACTTCAAACTCTCTAGAAATAATAAACATAGCCTCTGGAATTTTACATAATTTTACAGAGGGGAAATACGGCTCCTAGAGCCTCCAATACGCCCATAATACGCCCCAATCTGCTTGTATATGCTCAAAACCCCTAGGAATACCTTATATAATAAGATTGCGGGTTTAAATTGATTATTGGGTTTGAAACCCGCATCAATTACGCCCAAAACCCGATCCGCTAAGCCGCTGAACGATCTCAGCCGCTCATCTAAATCGGGGCAATTCTCGTCCGTTCATCTTAAGCGGGATTCGACGTGGGCGAGCCACGTGTGCATCAAATATCACGCAATCCCGCTCCGCATCGAGTTGCTTTTGGACCGTTGGATTGTAATCCAACGGTCAGATCTTTCCCCCTACGCCCGCTGCATCCGAACACGCTGCGGCTTGGATCTTCACCGTTGCTTCGAGCGGTACGCTGGCGAGATCTCGCCACGTAGCACTCGCGGAGAGCTCCGCCTCGCTAATTCAAACTCGAAGCGGCTTCGATGAAGGTCGTTAGATTAAAATCGCACGGTTCGCGCCTTGCCACGTCGACATAACAATTGCTGCCTCGATGTTAAATTGCGGGGATGATGTGTACCGTTGGATCCAGCGGAGAACGCTTCAGATCACGCCACGTGGCCACGGAGACGATCGTTGCTGCTTCGCTCGGGCTTTGATCACGGGCCGTTGGATTAATATCGGATGGCTAAGATCACGCTGCGTCGACCGCTGCCTTTGTAATGATGTTGGCCGATCGTGGCCGTTCGATCGGAGATCGATGGTCACGATAAATCCCGCACCCGCTTATACGCATACGTTCTTAATTCGCTTGCGGCCGTTGGATTAGGTGTGGGCGGCTTGGATGCGGCCACGTGACAGAGCGTGATTCACTGAAGACCGTATTTCCGTATTTAATTGCGTATTTCCCCATTTAAATTGTATTCTCCATTCAAAAATACACAGTAATTAGCACAGATCTCAGAAAAATACAAATAAATAGTCGTTGGAATCGTGAGATCGAGGCGATGTTAGGAAAAATATAAAATGTGCAGAAATACTTCATTAATTGCTGTTTTGTGCTCAAATTAAGTGTTTTCTCTAATAAATAATTGTGTACAAAATACGTATGAATTAGAGAACAATGTAGCATCACATGAGCACAAAATAGGGCTAAATGGGGGGTTAAATATGTAATATTGAACCCGAATCACACCCCCCCAACTAGCGATTTGCTAGTCTCTAGCAAAAAGAGCGATAAATACGGATGGTTAATAAAACAATAAATTCTTTCAAATTGCTCATGGCATGGCTCAATAATACGTATTCCAACATGATCTTGACCAGCAATATACACATCCATGAACAAAATCAATCACATGATATTTTCTCTAATTTAGTATAAATAAATAACATACAAGCATCGTTTTGCGCAAGCGAAAGTATAACACGTCGTTTTTCTCTAGTTTTCTTGTTTCCAAGGAATTGGCATATCGAAACAATCATTCAAGACATGGGTATTGAAGTTGCTTAGTATATTCACCATTTCTTTTCTTTTATTAGTTCCGCGTAACGCGCATCAAGCAACATTCGCAGAAAAAAGTATAACTTGGATCGCTCCATCAAATGAGTGAGTTTCCTGTCAATGGCTCCCAAATCAGACGATAATAGGGCATTAGGCCAAAAAGGACCCCTCGGACTGTACTACTCAAGCCAACCAAGTTATTTATTAGTGACATACTTATTCATTTATTTTTCATCATTCATTTTTCATTCGTTTTTCTTTTCTTTTCTTTTCTTTCTTTCTTTTTTGTAAGCAACTCAAAACCCATCTTTGAATATAAACATTAGAATCAAAGGCCAAATTCCTCTTCAACTTGAAGACTATTCTTAAAAATCGTGTATACTTAAGCGTTTTCATCACATTAGCATGCATGAAATATATTCAAACTATTTCGAGATATTAATCATGGAAATTGAAAGTTTTCTTGAATAGTATATTAAAAGTAATTCCATGAAGAGAAAAATAATTAACTCAAGCCATAAAAAATTTTCAGAACTCAATTAATGCGTAATCATCCGTATTTGCGGCATGTGAAGGAGTTTTTTTTTTAAAAAATGAGATTTGGTGATTTATTCTTCTTAAAAAAAATCCTAAGGTCTCATACCCACCCCCCAACTAAAGATGGACATTGTCATCAATGTCGAAAGGTGCACGAGTTTATTCAAGCAAGCAACCTAGAAAGCATATAAAAACTACACTACTGGAAAGAACACACCGTGATCAAATGGCGGATCCCGAATCTTTAATTGTGGAGGAAGTTGTTCAATTTGCTCCTTGCGCTCCTCGGCGAGTAATCTTCCTCCAACGACTAAACTGGATCCCAGCAACGTAACTCCCAGCATCTCTATAAGATGTCCACATGTATCCTGCAAGAGATGAGTCACGTCAATCCGTTTTAGTTTAAAATTCTTCGAAATAAAATTATTCCAAATGTAGTCATCAAAATAAGTGAAAGAAATTAAAATAAGTTGACGACTACTCCCTGAAAGATATGCACTACTCTCTGTACGATGCTCGTTCAATGGGGAGAGGGATAAATGATTTTGGGACAAAACTGGAGGAGGGCATGGTTCTGACTCCATGGCGATAATCTCAAAACCCTTGTCCCTAGCTGTCTCCTCCTCTCGTTCATCCAAAATTGCTAGCTCGTCCTCTCTTTTGCACACACTTTCTGCCATGTGGATATTTATATTCGTGTCCTCAACGTGACATGGCTCGCTCGGTATACCTGCAATAGAAGATGAACTCGTATTACATTCTTGAAAATGAGTTTCAAAAGCCTTACTTTCTTCTAAGCAAGTGGCAATCAGAGTAAGATTTTCAAAAGATTTCTGAATTTGCCGGCTCCGAGCAAGGAAATTCTCTTGGAATTGAAGGGATGTGGCCTCCTGTGTCTGAATAATCAGGTAAGCTTCCTCTTTCAAGGATTGCAAAGGTACGTCTACGCTTTGCTCTTCTTGATCAAGGCTCGAAGGCTCCGTTGAATCTCACTCTGAAGTCTCTTCCATGGTTTCTTCATTTTCTTACAGAGACTCCATGTATTCCCACGCCTCTGTCGGCGTCATGACTCCCAAAAATTCCTGCAGCTGTGGTTGTAGTCCATCTAGGAAGGACGCCATAAGCTCTTCATTTGTGAACCCATGCTGCGGATAGCTCGATACTATATCTATGAACCTCCTCCAGGCCTGAAAGAAAGAAAGTTTCACAGTTAGTTTGATTAAAATTAACAATTTTGAGCTTTTCCATCCTATGTTTGTGTGCATTAGCGTACCTTGCATCATACAGATTGTTCGTGCAATAAAAATTCATATACTCCATTTTTAAAAATTAAAATAAAATAATAAAAAAAGTTTATGTACAGTAAAGTGGAAAGATCTCACCGAAGGTCCTCTGAATGAAATAAACCGTAGTCACAAACCATTCCTCCCCGGCAACGGTGCCAAAAACTTGGTGTGCTCCGAAAAGGTGCTTCTCTCAAGCGTAAGAGGCCGTACAAGTAGTAAAATCTGGGAGTCCAGATGTCGAATCCACGGGAAGAAATCTGTTGCAACCACAATTCAAATCAAATAGAAAGCCTACGAAGAGAAAATAACCACTTCACTAATGATGGCGATGGTGGTGTGAAAGTGCGTGATGGTGATGTGCGAACAAAGAAATTCGTGTATGAAAATATCTATAAAAAGTATGCACATGGTATGGGTTCGTTAGGATCAATGATTCGTATTAATTTGGTTGATGAATATATCACAATGAATTCTCTTTTTGAGAGCAATTCACCGGGAAAATATCCAATATAACTCAATGAATTCTCCTTTTGGGAGCAATTCATCGGAAGATGCCCTTTTGGGGGTTAAATCACAATATTCAATAAGATTGTCGCTAAAGTTATAATACGATATGAAACTCTCATTTGGAGAGATCAAAACTACGGTATGAAACTCCCTTTTGGGGAGATCAAAACTCACCCTTTTGGGGTGATCATCAACTAAATCAATTCTTTTGGAATATGAAAAAGTCGATTTACGAACAAAGATTACAATTTTAACGACGTTTAACGATTTAGCACAAGGAATACAACCAAACTAACACAAATCACATCCCCTAACTATTCCATACCATGCACAACAGAGATTTAGCTACTCATAATGCAATAATAAACAACTTCCATAGCAAAATACATCAACTTTATAGCAAAATACGCTAGAAAACACCAAAATACGGGGTAGAAGTTTAGAAATATATCACCAAATCTCCAAGTTTCGACTTCAAACTCTCTGGAAATAATAAACATAGCCTCTGGAATTTTACATAATTTTACAGAGGGGAAATACGGCTCCTAGAGCCTCCAATACGTCCATAATACGCCCCAATCTGCTTGTATATGCTCAAAAACCCTAAGAATACCTTATATAATAAGATTGCGGGTTTAAATTGCTTATTGGGTTTGAAACCCGCATCAATTACGCCCAAAACCCGGTCCGCTAAGCCGCTGAACGATCTCAGCCGCTCATCTAAATCGGGGCAATTCTCGTCCGTTCATCTCAAGCGGGATTCGACGTGGGCGAGCCACGTGTGCATCAAATATCGCGCAAGCCCGCTCCGCATCGAGTTGCTTTTGGACCGTTGGATTGTAATCCAACGGTCAGATCTTTCCCCCTACGCCCGCTGCATCCGAACACGCTGTGGCTTGGATCTTCACTGTTGCTTCGAGCGGTACGCTGGCGAGATCTCGCCACGTAGCACTCGCAGAGAGCTCCGCCTCGCGAATTCAAACTCGAAGTGGCTTCGATGAAGGTCGTTAGATTAAAATCGCACGGTTCGCGCCTCGCCACGTCGACATAACAATTGCCGCCTCGATGTTAAATTGCGGGGATGATGTGTACCGTTGGATCCAGCGGAGAACGCTTCAGATCACGCCACGTGGCCACGGAGACGATCGTTGCTGCTTCGCTCGGGCTTTGATCACGGGCCGTTGGATTAATATCGGATGGCTAAGATCGTGCCGCGTCGACCGCTGCCTTTGTAATGCTGTTGGCCGATCGTGGCCGTTCAATCGGAGATCGACGGTCACGATAAATCCCGCACCCGCTTATACGCATACGTTCTTAATTCGCTTGCGGCCGTTGGATTAGGCGTGGGCGGCTTGGATGCGGCCACGTGTCAGATCGTGATTCGCTGAAGACCGTATTTCCGTATTTAATTGCGTATTTCCCCATTTAAATTGTATTCTCCATTCAAAAATACACAGTAATTAGCACAAATCTCAGAAAAATACAAATAAATAGTCGTTGGAATCGTAAGATCGAGACGATGTTTGGAAATATATAAAATGTGCAGAAATACTTCATTAATTGTTGTTTTGTGCTCAAATTAAGTGTTTTCTCTAATAAATAATTGTGTACAAAATACGTATGAATTAGAGAACAAAGTAGCATCACATGAGCACAAAACAGGGCTAAATGGGGGGTTAAATATGTAATATTGAACCCGAATCAGCAGGGCATGAGGACATGGCTTGGATTGATGTAGCTCGTCTCTCACATGATCCATATTATCCAAAGGAGATGCTTGGAGTTGCATTGCTTGAATCCAAGCAGGCCGGTGGAGGCCTAGCTCTAAGGACGCTCGCGGAGGAGCGTAAGGATATGATCGAGCAGTTGCCACCACCGTTACACATTCTGGATCCGCCTTTTGCTAAGGTGTATTCCTTCCTTTACGTAGTGTAAATAAATAAAAAGTTAGTTACTTTGCTTTTGCATGTTTGCTTTCGTGTGCTTTTCTTTTCTTTTCTAGGATCTTTTGCCGAGATCTGATACTCTCCCAACATTGCGGACAATGTTTATTTTAAGTTGGGGGAGAGTGTTAGAACCTTTAGGATTGTTAGGATGTTGCCTAAAAATTTTTTTTGTGATACCTCCATCTTGCTCTCATCCAATGAACTTTATTGCATATCATTTTTGGCATCCTTGTCCATACGCCATTTGCTTTGTGCTTAGTCTCTACATGCTTAATGCCATGCAATTTTTCGGATTATTATTTTGGTATCAACCTCATCGATGTTTGATTGGTGTGTTTTCATTTCTTTTCCAATTTGGAGTCAAATGCTAATATGCCATGTATGAAACTACATTATATGTCGTGATACCCTCTTTGAGATAATTTGGGAATGGTTTGGTGTAAGTGATTGCATGAGTTAGGATGAATGGTGTAGTTTTTAATTGGATTGGATGTGGCCATTTGGTTATGTTTTGATTTCCTCCTAAGGAGTGGGTGGATGAGTTGATAATTCGTGTTGGAATGAAAAAGAGAGCTAATATAAGTGAATGTTTCTTTTCAATCAAATTGAGTAGCTGGTGCCCCACGAAACATTGGGGAGGACGCCAAAAATGTGATTTAGGGGATCATTCCTCCCTTTGCCTATATAGCGTCATCGCGTGTATGTAAAGGTGGCGGTGTTTGCATTTCATAGCGTTATCGCGTGAATGCAAAACATAAACATCAAAAACAAAAAAAAAACAAAAAAAAAAGAAAGGAAAGGAAAAAAATGAATGAAAAAATGAAAGAATAAGCAACATGAGTGATGCAATCTCATCTCCCACCACTTAGAGGAAATTTCTTTTGTTTTGGCCATTTCCATGAAAATTTGAAAATTTGACATCGTGATATTTTCCAACGAATGTGATAGGGTGCTTGCTACTTTACCTTTCTTTGAATTAGATTGAAGGGAGTGTCATTTGTTATTTACTTTCATACATTTGGTATATTGGCTTTGAAATCAAGTGAAAATACTATTTTGTGTATGCCATGAGGATATCGTGAAGTTGGTGCATGTTTTTCAATTTAATCCGAATTTATCGCATATTTTGTTAGGGACTAGTAAAAAGCTAGTTGGGGGTGTGATTCGGGATATAAATTGCATATCCCCCCCCATTTCTGGGCGTTTTATGTGTATATCATGTTAATTTTGGCTTGATAAGGGCGTATTTGTGATATCTTGGATTATTAAAGCCTATCCCTATTTTATACATAAAACGTGGTTTTTGTGAACTAATTTTATGCTCTCCTTATTTTTCAAGTACTTCTGGGATTTTTGTGGATTTCTGGAATTTTTTCAGAATTTTGGGAGCTTCAAGCAATTTTTTTGGAGATTTTTGGATCTAGAATGGCATTTCTGTAAATTTCGGAAAAGAAAAAACAAAAAAAAATAAATTAAAACCACAGCCCCCGGCCCGCTCCCCTGAGCGGGCCGCATCATTTTTAAAAAAAGAATTTTAATTACGGGCCGGCTCGCTGGCCTGCCCGCTTGGGCCGCTGATGTTAAAATAAAAAAAACTAAACTTAAAAAAGGGATGGCCCAAGCCCGCTTGGGGGCAGGGCACACGCAGCACGCGTGCCCGTCCAGCGGGCAGGCACGTGCGCTGCGCGTGCCCCGCCCAGCTCTTTGCGGGCGGCTTAGCCGCCCGCATGTCGGGCGCCCGCCTGGCGCCCGACCCGCAATGTTTGTAAAGGGGGGGCATGTGCAAAACATCATTCAGCTTGTTTTTTTGGCAACTCTCGGCCAGCAGCTGTTTTGGGGCGATTTTTAGGGCTTTTATTTGGGGTTTTCTTCTTTCCCAAAGAGCTTGGAGTGGAGGAGGCCATTGAAGGATGTTAGAAGCTTGGAGGAGGTGCTCAAGGGGAAGGGAGGCTTCATTTGGAGAGATTCTTGGGTGAAATCCTTCCTCTCTCTTTTGTAATTTTGTATCTCTCAATTTGTAATGAACTTGAGTTATTTTTGAATGAAAATTCAAACTTTCTGTTACGCCTATTTGGCCGAGACCCGTAAAGCACGAGCCCAGGAGCCCGACTGCTGGTCAAAAGCCCATCTGCGTCCTCAAAGCCCATTCGACAAAGGCCCTACAAGGGACCTTCTCGAACGCCGATCCGACCCGGCCCCAATAACCCGTTGGTCGCTCGCCCACTCCTGCGAAAACCACTCCCCCGGACGCGCGACCACTAAAGAGCGATAATGGGGAGGTGCTGGCAGGGCGGAGAGAGCGGCGGCAAGGGGGGACTGATGGGGCACGATCAATGGCGGACGTGTGATGTGGGTCAGAGGCGATCACGCCGGGGCTCTACAAAAGGGCCAGGAAGACGACGAAGAAAGGGACCGCATCTGAGGTAACAAAACCTAAGGTACTCCATCAACGACCTCGTTCCCCCAATTCATCTCCTTCCTCCCCCGCTCGCGCCGAGAGACGCCGTCACGATCTCCTCATGAGTCAGACCGTCTCCGCCGGGCCTCCTTTCTCAGATCTCTATCTGACTTAGGCATCGGAGGGGATTTGGCCGGAACCAAGGTCCGGCCCCCTGACGAGCGTTCTCGTCTACGCAGGTGAACAACAGACCAACGGGCCGAGGCTACCCCTCGCCCCTCTCCGACCACTCGATCAACCGGACGGTGAGGCTTCCCCTCACCCTCAGCCTTCCTTGGCCGAGCACGCCCTACCGAGGCCGAGCGTCCTAATCGGGTCTGAGACTCACCCTCGCCACCAGACGGCCGTGCATCTACCCGGGCGACTGAGGCTACCCCTCGTCCCCCTCCCAGCCGAGGCCGAGTGCGTCTGTCCGAGGCCGAGCGTCTCAACCAGGGCCGAGGCTTCCCCTCGCCCCTTCTGCACCGATTCGAAGCCCCCGAGGGACCCAAAGCGGGTCCCTTGACCACGTTGACCGGGTTCTCCACGGTCAACGCCTAGTAGTGAGAAAACACTCTGAAACATCTGGCGCCGTCTGTGGGAACGAGAAACCGTCCCACGAAGAAGCAAACCACACCAACAATGGCACGAGCCAGCAATGGGAGGAAGCGCATGCCCCCCATCCCAGAGGAGGGGAATGGCACAACAAACGACAATCCCGAGGACACACCCGTCAGCGGCCACCCCACCCTCTCCACCGAAGAAGCCGGCGGCTCAGAACTGGCCACGCAGGGACAGCTCCGCGCCCTAGCTCAGGAGACCAACGCGAGCCTCCAGACGTTGGTCGCAACGGTGCAGCAGCTCGTCGGCCCTGCGCCACCCAACGGAGGCACGTTGGACGACAGCCATCGATGGGCGGGGGGTCCCCCACACTTGCGGTCCGTCGTGGTCGACGACCACGGGACCCGGAAACCGAACATGGAGCGTCAGTTCACACTGTCCGGCTCTCGTCAGGCGAGGTCACGCGCCTCCTCACCCAATCGTGAAAGGAGCCGAAGAGAGACCGAAGGGACGGACGGCGAATCAAGGACGGCCTCGTCTCATCGATCGCGGTCGTCCCGCCGCAGGAGAAGCGAACGACACCACTCGAGAGACCGATCGCGGCGGAGCAGGAGCTCCCGCAGGAGGAGTCGGGAACGTCGGGATAGCCTGTCCCCCAGTGTGGCGAAGGCTGCGGAGCCAGCCCCGCTGGCGCCGGTGGTACCCCCACCCCCGGTCGATCCAGAGGCAGGCGAGTACCGCATCCCCGGAGGCATCCACGGAGATCGATGCCCCTTGTCACGGAGAATAACCGACGCACGGGTCCCCTCCCGATTCCGGATCCCGGTGCTGGGAAAGTACGATGGAATAGGAGACCCGGCGCACCACGTGATGGACTACGAGGGGGACATGGCCTTCCAGGGAGCTGACGATGACCTGCTTTGCCGGGGCTTCTATTCTACTCTCAGGGGAGCGGCGAGGATCTGGTACCACAGCCTGCCCGGCCGCTCCATCGACAGCTTCGAACAACTCGCCCAGTTGTTCTGCAAACAGTTCATGGCGGGGAGGCTGATCAAACCTGGTGCTGAACATCTGTTCAACATAGTACAAGGCCCGGCCGAACCACTCCGACAGTTCATGCGCCGCTTCAATGCGGAAAGGCTAAACGTGAACAACCCACCCGACCTGGTGGTCCAGACGGCTCTTAAGAAAGGGCTTCGCCACAGGGGCCTCAAGAAGTCCCTGCACAACGACCCCCCAAAGGACCTCCCCGGGATCATGGCAAGGGCCGAGCGCTTTATGCTGACCGAGGAGGCCTTGGCCGAGGATGCAGGAAAAACCGCTCGAGGGACCAAGCGTGGCGACGGCGGACGAGCAAGCCCCGAAGGATACCGGACCGAAAAGAGACAAAGGAACAGGCAACGGGGAGAAAGCGCGAGGGACACCACCCCAGACGCCATTCTCGCCCAAGTACAGAAGGAAGAGCGAGCTGATCGCCCCCCGCCGAAGGCTAAAAGAGGCGGGAAGAACAGGGAGAAGTACTGTAAGTATCATAAGGACGATGGTCACGACACGGAAGATTGCTGGCATTTGAAGAAGGACATTGAGAAGCTGATGAGCCGAGGGCACGCCAGGAATCAGGCCGACGAGCCGGCCCATGGAGAAGGGACCTCCACACAGCCGGACAAGGGGAAGAAGATCAACACCATCCAAGGCCCCCTCCGCATCATAGAGTGAGCAGGCAACATCCTTCCCCCCGGGGGGCGGCCTAAGTATGAGGGAGATATCTAGTTTTACATCCCTCTGTTTAGCTTCATTTCCCCTTTTCCGTTTCCTCCAAATGTACCGGTCCAACTGGACCCACGAGAGTACAAACGCCTTCTTTTTATTGTCTTTATTTAAAATTCCGACGGAGTTGACATGTCGCCAATAACGCAAAAGGCTGGGGACCACCGCCTCACTGGAGGAGGAGGAGGAGCTTTGCCCTCACCGACTATCTCCGGCACTCATAAGTCTGGGAGCAATTCCCCCAGCAGACGCGGACGCCGACCGGTCCTAAGCCGAGGAGCTTGGCCCTTGCCGACCGACCCCAGTGCACATAAGTCTGGGGGCGACTCCCCCGGCAAAGCACGGGCGCCGACCGGTCCTAAGCCGAGGAGCTTTGCCCTCGCCGACCGACTCCAGTGCCCATAAGTCTGGGGGCGATTCCCCCGGCAGGCACGGACGCCGACCGGTCCTAAGCCGAAGGGCTTGGCCCTCGCCGACCGAGTCCAGAGCTCATAAGTCTGGGGGCGACTCCCCCGGCAGGCACGACGCCGACTGGTCCTAAGCCGAGGAGCTTTGCCCTCGCCGACCGACTCCAGCGCTCATAAGACTGGGGGCAATTCCCCCAGCAGGCACGGACGCCGACCAGTCCTAAGCCGAGGAGCTTTGCCCTCGCCGACCGACTCCAGCGCTCATAAGTCTGGGGGGCAGTTTCCCCAGGAGGCACGGACGCCAACCGGTCCTAAGTCGAGAAGCTTCGCCCTCGCTGACCGACTCCTGCGCCCCTAAGTCTGGGGAGAATACCCCCAGCCAACGCCAGTTTCGTCCATTCCCAAGCCAAGAACAAGGCAACAACGCCAAGTACACAAAAATTCCAAGTAAGTCGATTTCATTTATAATAGTTAACCCGAGTACAAAAATGCGTCTTATTTACAGGGGATCAAGGCGAAGGGAACACCCTACGAACAGTCTACTCGCGACAAATGACAGAGTTCAGATCGACACCGACAAAGCAAAATTGGTTGACAAAAGACCCAGAGTAGGCGACCCAAGCTAGCGGCCATGCAACCAGCAATTGTTGGCCGCGGGGCTGAAGGAGAGGGCGGGGGCCGGGGATCCATTTCAAGTAGACTGGCCCAAAGCGAAGCGGATGCTTAAAAATTTGAGGATAAGGCTGGGAGGGACTGCTTAAGGAGCCCGAGCTCGGGAGGACACATCCTCGGGCACTTCGCCCTGCTCGGAGCGAGGGGACTCGACTGGCGGAGGGGCTTGCCGGACACGTTCCGCACATTCCCGGAAGGAAGACTGGACGACTTCGACGATCCGGGGGGCGATGATGTCTATATACTTACCGAAGGCCCCCCTGAGAACCTCGAAGATCTCCTTCCCCAGGGTCTCGACGACGCCCTTCTCGACCTCCTCCGCCAGCCGCATTACCTGACGCCGGTCCGACAGCTCCCTCTGAAGCTCCTCCCTCTCCAGACGGAACGATTCCGTCGCTTCCTCAGCCGACTGATGAGCATCCCCTAGCTTTCCCTCAAGGTCACCCACTTGCCCCTCCAACGCAGCCACACGGAGGGCGAGGCGCCGAGACTCCATCTGGGCCTCCATCATGGCCACCTCGGCCGCCCCGGCCCGCTCCTGAGCCCTCATGGAAGACTCCTCCATCTCCCTCAAGCGGACGGCTCGACACTGCAACTCCACAGCGAGCGCTGAACCCTGAAAAGACGAGACATGTGCTAAGAAGAGGATAAAGAGAAAGTGAGGATAGCAAGATAACCGAACCTGTTGGAGGATCCAGACCAAGGAATCCGACATCTTGTCGGCCGGGATCTTCTTGAGGAGGCTGCAGTCCCGGGGAGGGACGGAGACCTCGGCAACCAGCTGGGCCACTGCTCGGTCAGCAAACATCGAACTCCCAGGGACGACAATCGAAGCCAAGTCGCTCGCCAACAAGGCCCCGACCCCTGGTGATACGGGCGAAGACGCTGCGAGGGGGGTGGCTGGCAGAGCTATCGAAGGATCCCCGGCGGTCACCACGGGAAGCGCGGAACCTGCCGGGCCGGAGGGATCCACGTCCTCCTTCCTCTTCTTTCCACCGTGGAGCTCCGAAGGCGCCAGAGGAGAACGCTTCCGCCTCGCACCATCCTCACCCCCCGGAAGGGGATCGCCAGAAGAAGAGGCGGGAGGCGCGGCCACCACCTTACCCACGGCAGGCTCGGCTCGGCGCACCTCCTCCTCAACGGTCCTCCGAGGCACCCTTCCAGAGGTACTACCTCGGCTCCGAGCGGCTCCACGACGGATCAGCTCGTCAACGTCACGGACGAATTCGCGGCCAGCCATCCCTGCAAAGGAGACCGAAATCAGGATGAGTCATAGGGCGATCCGGGGATGAAAAAGCGACCTACCCGGAGACCACAAGACGGCCTTCAGGAGTAGGTCGTCCAGCAAAGACCAAATGGACTTCGTTTCCAAAGGAAGAGCCAACAGAAGCGCAGCGGCTGCCCGGTCGGCGTCTGAGAGAACTAACGACGGGTGAGAATGGACAGAACTGCCCCAGCTTGTCAGAATCTGGGCCTCGCCCAAGAAGACCACGAAGACATAATCCAAGTTCCAATCCCCTGACCAGTGGGGTAACCCGATCAGGCATTCCCTCCTCGAACGAGCTCGGAGTAGCAGCCATGACCCCGGACCGACCGTCTGGGCCTGGTAAAAGTAGAAGAGAAGGGGGAGAGTCGGCTCCAGACCACGGGTACAGCAGAGCGTTACGAAACCCGTCAATACCGCGATCGAACATGGGGTGAACTGACACAGGGACACTGTGAAATGTTCCATGATCTGGATGAAGAAGGGATGGAGCGGGAAGTGAAGACCCAGGCGGAACATCTCGACGTAGACACCGACCTCATTGCTCCTCGGGAGGCAAATCCGCTCGTCGACGAATGGAACCCGAACCTCGTATGGGAAGCAGAGATATCTTTCCCGGATCTCCGCGGCCACCGAAGGAGGGGTCCTCGACGGCGTGCGGAGGACAACCGGGGGCACATTAAGCCGTACGGCAGCCAACGCCACGTCATCGCGGGCGTAGTCTGGAAAAAGTTTCTCCTTCCCCTTATCTTGAAGAGAACGACTCCCGGCGGGGGAACCAGACTCCCCTAGCCGGGGTTCGCCCCGTCCGAACTCCGGAGGACCCCTCGTCCTCCGGCCAGAACCGCCTATCCTAAGAGCAGCCATAGGATGAAAGCAAGAGAGGAATTACCTATTCTCAACTATTTTGGAGAGGACAAAGAAGCGAAGGCGACGGGAAACTCCGGGTTACTGAAGACTCGGAATACCGGGAGGAGCGAAGAAGAAGTGGAGATCAACACAACTGGGGATCTTATACGCCAGGGGAGAATTCGAAGCGCCTGACAAGAATGCGTGGCGAGGCTCGAAGAGTCGGCGGCGTTCCGAAATTGGCGCCAGTTGAAGACCAATCGATCCGCCTCGTCATGACCTGCATTTATGGCCTCGCCTCGATTGAAGCGCCGCTCGGAATCCCAGGAGACATAACGGGTGATCCGAGCGAGCCGAGGCTGATCGACCCCACCAATGACGGCTCACAAACCCTTCGGCTTCTCGAATTTAAGGCGACTACGCGAGCGGCGGGGATAAGCTTGCCGCTACACGTGGCAGCATCTGAAGGCCGACGGCGCTTCAGAACCCGCGCCTTAAAAACATCGAACGGGCCAACTCATGATGACGACTAATAAATGAGTCGGCATCGACTGGCGAGCTCGTCACAATCGGCAGTGGTCACATCGGCCGAGCCGAACCGGCCAAGGCCGATCAACCCGACCGATGGGGGCAATTGTTACGCCTATTTGGCCGAGACCCGTAAAGCACGAGCCCAGGAGCCCGACTGCTGGTCAAAAGCCCATCTGCGTCCTCAAAGCCCATTTGACAAAGGCCCTACAAGGGACCTTCTCGAACGCCGATCCGACCCGGCCCCAATAACCCGTTGGTCGCTCGTCCACTCCTGCGAAAACCACTCCCCCGGACGCGCGACCACTAAAGAGCGATAATGGGGAGGTGCTGGCAGGGCGGAGAGAGCGGCGGCAAGGGGGGACTGATGGGGCACGATCAATGGCGGACGTGTGACGTGGGTCAGAGGCGATCACGCCGGGGCTCTACAAAAGGGCCAGGAAGACGACGAAGAAAGGGACCGCATCTGAGGTAACAAAACCTAAGGTACTCCATCAACGACCTCGTTCCCCCAATTCATCTCCTTCCTCCCCCGCTCGCGCCGAGAGACGCCGTCACGATCTCCTCATGAGTCGGACCGTCTCCACCGGGCCTCCTTTCTCAGATCTCTATCTGACTTAGGCATCGGAGGGGATTTGGCCGGAACCAAGGTCCGGCCCCCTGACGAGCGTTCTCGTCTACGCAGGTGAACAACAGACCAACGGGCCGAGGCTACCCCTCGCCCCTCTCCGACCACTCGATCAACCGGACGGTGAGGCTTCCCCTCACCCTCAGCCTTCCTTGGCCGAGCACGCCCTACCGAGGTCGAGCGTCCTAATCGGGTCTGAGACTCACCCTCGCCACCAGACGGCTGTGCATCTACCCGGGCGACTGAGGCTACCCCTCGTCCCCCTCCCAGCCGAGGCCGAGCGCGTCTGTCCGAGGCCGAGCGTCTCAACCAGGGCCGAGGCTTCCCCTCGCCCCTTCTGCACCGATTCGAAGCCCCCGAGGGACCCAAAGCGGGTCCCTTGACCACGTTGACCGGGTTCTCCACGGTCAACGCCTAGTAGTGAGAAAACACTCTGAAACACTTTCGTTTCATGATGATTGAGTAGTGTAAATGGCTTGGGTTGTGATTCATTGATGTTGGGTGTTAAGTTTTGCCCTAATTTCCTATTGCCTATTATATTGCTAATGTTGGATGTGTAATTAGGGCACATTTTGATTGGTTAAGACCCGAGAGGGCACAATTTGAGAAAATACCATGCTCATATTTAATTAGTACTACGATAATACATCCATCCATATTGCAAATTTTCGTGTTCTTGAATGCTAAATATTCCGATTGAGTTTCCTTAGCCGGTTAATCAATTGAGTTATATGTGGGTGATTTGGGCTCGATTAACTCCATCATTAGTGAACCCGCAACCCATGCTCTTCTCCTAGCCATCCTAACTCCTACTTTGGTTCTCTAACCCTACCCACTTAGGATATTTTTGGTTTCACCACCGTTTTTCCCGCATCCATCCATTGTTAGTTGAGATTGTTGCATCACGCTTTATTTTTCTTTATCGATCAAAATTTGTAAATATAGAACGACTTGTCCCTGTGATCCGACCCGGTACTCACCGGTTATTTTTATTGCATTGACACTCCTACGCTTGGGAGTGGAAGGCGTGCAGTTGTGCGTCCTTCCGCGAGTCAACCAGGGATATATGGAAAATTTTTTATATTTCCTTCAATCTATTCACAAAAAAGATGAAAATAATAAAAAGATGCTCAAGAAGATTCTATATCTTAGTCCACACCCCCCAACTAAAAATAAACATGGTCTTCAATGTTTGAAGGGTGAGATGAAGTATATGCATGAAGATGGAATAACTAGGATAAGAAAGCTTGAACAAAGTTATTCATTACTACATATTACTAGATAGGAATGTTTTGGAGCGAACACACCTAGTTGGTTCCACCCAGTGGTGGTTCCGTAAGCTCCATGGTGTACTCGTCTCTGCTCCACGACTCTTGATAGTGCTTTAAGCGTTGGCCGTTCACCTTGAATTCATTGCCGTTTTATGGGTTGGCAATGGTCACCGTGCCATGTGGAAACACCTTCCGAACAATGCAAGGTCCAATCCACTTCGAACGAAGTTTTCCGGGGAAGAGATGAAGTCTTGAGTTGTAGAGTAGCACTTTCTCCCCCGAGGTGAATTCTCTCCTCAAAATGATTCGATCATGGGCGCATTTAAGCCTCTCCTTCACAAGCTTGGAATTGATGTACGCCTCCCTCCTTATCTCTTTGAGCTCCACTAACTGCAATTTACGAGAAGAGTGGTCAATTTCGCAATTAAACTTTTTAATTGCCCAAAAAGATTTGTGTTCAAGTTCAATGGGCAAGTGACAAAATTTTCCAAAAAATAGGTGATATGTAGACATCCCTAAAACCATTTTGTAGGCGGTACGGTATGCCCACAATGCCTCGGGAAGGCGCATGCTCCAATCCTTCCTTGATGGATTCATCGTCTTTTGGAGTATGTTCTTGATCTTCCGATTCGCCAACTCTGCTTGTCCATTGGTTTGGGGGTGGTATGGTGTGGAAACCTTGTGTTTCACCCCAAACTTCTTCATTAAGCTTGCGAAGAGGCGATTGTAAAAATGTGACCCTCCGTCGCTTATCATATCCTTTGGCATCCCAATCGTGCGAAAATGTTTTCTTTCATGAATTTGAGCATGATAGCCGCATCATTGGTCCTACAAGGAATAACCTCCACCCATTTAGATACATAATCTATAGAAATCAGAATATATGTGTACCCAAAAGATGGGGGAAAGGGCCACATAAAATCAATGCCCCAACCATCGAAAATTTCTAATTCAAGAACGGGGTTTAATGGCATCATATTTCTTTTAGTAACTCCCCCCAACTTTTGGCAAGTTAAGCATGATTTACAATATGTATAAGTGTCCTTAAACATGCTAGGCCAATAAAAACCACATTGTAGAATTTTTGATACGGTCTTTTGGGCGGAAAAATGACCACCACACATACCCTCATGGCAAAAATGCAAAACATCCTCAAACTCATGGTCGGGTATGCATCTCCTTACTATTTGGTCATTACAATACTTGTAAAGGTAGGGGTAATCGAAAAAGAAAGATTTTACCTCAAAGATGAACCGTTTGTAATCTTGGCGAGACCAAGTAGAAGGAGTCTTACCTGTGACCAAGTAGTTTATGATGTCAGCATACCATGGAAGTGTGTGGGAGACCGCAAAAAGATGTTCGTCAGGGATCGAATCATTCAATGGGATGGTTACCTGATCCATGCTCATCGTTAACCGTGAAATGTGATCAGCAACATGATTTCCCGCTCCCTTTTTGTCCTTGATGGCGATGTTGAATTCCTATAAGAGCAAAATCCAACGGATTAGTCTAGGCTTAGCATCTTTCTTGGAAAGGAGATATTTAAGAGCGACATGGTCGGTGAAAATTGTAATTGGGAATCCCAATATGTAGCTCCTAAATTTCTCCAACGCGAAGACAATGGCTAAAAGCTCTTTCTCCGTGGTGGTGTAGTTTCGTTGAGCCTCATTAATGCTCTTGCTTGCATAGTAAATCACCACGGGAACATTGTCCTTGCATTTTCCAAGCACGGCACCAACCGCATAGTCACTAGCATCGCACATGATTTCGAAGGGTGATGTCCAATCTGGCACCTGAAGAATAGGTGAACATGTGAGAAAATTTTTCAACTTCTCAAAAGCAAGTTGACAATTGTTTCAGAGTGTTTTCTCACTACTAGGCGTTGACCGTGGAGAACCCGGTCAACGTGGTCAAGGGACCCGCTTTGGGTCCCTCGGGGGCTTCGAATCGGTGCAGAAGGGGCGAGGGGAAGCCTCGGCCCTGGTTGAGACGCTCGGCCTCGGACAGACGCGCTCGGCCTCGGCTGGGAGGGGGACGAGGGGTAGCCTCAGTCGCCCGGGTAGATGCACGGCCGTCTGGTGGCGAGGGTGAGTCTCAGACCCGATTAGGACGCTCGGCCTCGGTAGGGCGTGCTCGGCCAAGGAAGGCTGAGGGTGAGGGGAAGCCTCACCGTCCGGTTGATCGAGTGGTCGGAGAGGGGCGAGGGGTAGCCTCGGCCCGTTGGTCTGTTGTTCACCTGCGTAGACGAGAATGCTCGTCAGGGGGCCGGACCTTGGTTCCGGCCAAATCCCCTCCGATGCCTAAGTCAGATAGAGATCTGAGAAAGGAGGCCCGGCGGAGACGGTCCGACTCATGAGGAGATCGTGACGGCGTCTCTCGGCGCGAGCGGGGGAGGAAGGAGATGAATTGGGGGAACGAGGTCGTTGATGGAGTACCTTAGGTTTTGTTACCTCAGATGCGGTCCCTTTCTTCGTCGTCTTCCTGGCCCTTTTGTAGAGCCCCGGCGTGATCGCCTCTGACCCACGTCACACGTCCGCCATTGATCGTGCCCCATCAGTCCCCCCTTGCCGCCGCTCTCTCCGCCCTGCCAGCACCTCCCCATTATCGCTCTTTAGTGGTCGCGCGTCCGGGGGAGTGGTTTTCGCAGGAGTGGGCGAGCGACCAACGGGTTATTGGGGCCGGGTCGGATCGGCGTTCGAGAAGGTCCCTTGTAGGGCCTTTGTCGAATGGGCTTTGAGGACGCAGATGGGCTTTTGACCAGCAGTCGGGCTCCTGGGCTCGTGCTTTACGGGTCTCGGCCAAATAGGCGTAACAATTGCCCCCATCGGTCGGGTTGATCGGCCTTGGCCGGTTCGGCTCGGCCGATGTGACCACTGCCGATTGTGACGAGCTCGCCAGTCGATGCCGACTCATTTATTAGTCGTCATCATGAGTTGGCCCGTTCGATGTTTTTAAGGCGCGGGTTCCGAAGCGCCGTCGGCCTTCAGATGCTGCCACGTGTAGCGGCAAGCTTATCCCCGCCGCTCGCGTAGTCGCCTTAAATTCGAGAAGCCGAAGGGTTTGTGAGCCGTCATTGGTGGGGTCGATCAGCCTCGGCTCGCTCGGATCACCCGTTATGTCTCCTGGGATTCCGAGCGGCGCTTCAATCGAGGCGAGGCCATAAATGCAGGTCATGATGAGGCGGATCGATTGGTCTTCAACTGGCGCCAATTTCGGAACGCCGCCGACTCTTCGAGCCTCGCCACGCATTCTTGTCAGGCGCTTCGAATTCTCCCCTGGCGTATAAGATCTCCAGTTGTGTTGATCTCCACTTCTTCTTCGCTCCTCCCGGTATTCCGAGCCTTCAGCAACCCGGAGTTTCCCGTCGCCTTCGCTTCTTTGTCCTCTCCAAAATAGTTGAGAATAGGTAATTCCTCTCTTGTTTCATCCTATGGCTGCTCTTAGGATAGGCGGTTCTGGCCGGAGGACGAGGGGTCCTCCGGAGTCCGGACGGGGCGAACCCCGGCTAGGGGAGTCTGGTTCCCCCGCCGGGAGTCGTTCTCTTCAAGATAAGGGGAAGGAGAAACTTTTTCCAGACTATGCCCGCGATGACGTGGCGTTGGCTGCCGTACGGCTTAATGTGCCCCCGGTTGTCCTCCGCACGCCGTCGAGGACCCCTCCTTCGGTGGCCGCGGAGATCCGGGAAAGATATCTCTGCTTCCCATACGAGGTTCGGGTTCCATTCGTCGACGAGCGGATTTGCCTCCCGAGGAGCAATGAGGTCGGCGTCTACGTCGAGATGTTCCGCCTGGGTCTTCGCTTCCCGCTCCATCCCTTCTTCATCCAGGTCATGGAACATTTCACAGTGTCCCTGTGTCAGTTCACCCCATGTTCGATCGCGGTATTGACGGGTTTCGTAACGCTCTGCTGTACCCGTGGTCTGGAGCCGACTCTCCCCCTTCTCTTCTACTTTTACCAGGCCCAGACGGTCGGTCCGGGGTCATGGCTGCTACTCCGAGCTCGTTCGAGGAGGGAATGCCTGATCGGGTTACCCCACTGGTCAGGGGATTGGAACTTGGATTATGTCTTCGTGGTCTTCTTGGGCGAGGCCCAGATTCTGACAAGCTGGGGCAGTTCTGTCCATTCTCGCCCGTCGTTAGTTCTCTCAGACGCCGACCGGGCAGCCGCTGCGCTTCTGTTGGCTCTTCCTTTGGAAACGAAGTCCATTTGGTCTTTGCTGGACGACCTACTCCTGAAGGCCGTCTTGTGGTCTCCGGGTAGGTCGCTTTTTCATCCCCGGATCGCCCTATGACTCATCCTGATTTCGGTCTCCTTTGCAGGGATGGCTGGCCGCGAATTCGTCCGTGACGTTGACGAGCTGATCCTTCGTGGAGCCGCTCGGAGCCGAGGTAGTACCTCTGGAAGGGTGCCTCGGAGGACCGTTGAGGAGGAGGTGCGTCGAGCCGAGCCTGCCGTGGGTAAGGTGGTGGCCGCGCCTCCCGCCTCTTCTTCTGGCGATCCCCTTCCGGGGGGTGAGGATGGTGCGAGGTGGAAGCGTTCTCCTCCGGCGCCTTCGGAGCTCCACGGTGGAAAGAAGAGGAAGGAGGACGTGGATCCCTCCGGCCCGGCAGGTTCCGCGCTTCCCGTGGTGACCGCCGGGGATCCTTCGATAGCTCTGCCAGCCACCCCCCTCGCAGCGTCTTCGCCCGTATCACCAGGGGTCGGGGCCTTGTTGGCGAGCGACTTGGCTTCGATTGTCGTCCCGGGGAGTTCGATGTTTGCTGACCGAGCAGTGGCCCAGCTGGTTGCCGAGGTCTCCGTCCCTCCCCGGGACCGCAGCCTCCTCAAGAAGATCCCGGCCGACAAGATGTCGGATTCCTTGGTCTGGATCCTCCAACAGGTTCGGTTATCTTGCTATCCTCTCTTTCTCTTTATCCTCTTCTTAGCACATGTCTCGTCTTTTCAGGGTTCAGCGCTCGCTGTGGAGTTGCAGTGTCGAGCCGTCCGCTTGAGGGAGATGGAGGAGTCTTCCATGAGGGCTCAGGAGCGGGCCGGGGCGGCCGAGGTGGCCATGATGGAGGCCCAGATGGAGTCTCGGCGCCTCGCCCTCCGTGTGGCTGCGTTGGAGGGGCAAGTGGGTGACCTTGAGGGAAAGCTAGGGGATGCTCATCAGTCGGCTGAGGAAGCGGCGGAATCGTTCCGTCTGGAGAGGGAGGAGCTTCAGAGGGAGCTGTCGGACCGGCGTCAGGTAATGCGGCTGGCGGAGGAGGTCGAGAAGGGCGTCGTCGAGACCCTGGGGAAGGAGATCTTCGAGGTTCTCAGGGGGGCCTTCGGTAAGTATATAGACATCATCGCCCCCCGGATCGTCGAAGTCGTCCAGTCTTCCTTCCGGGAATGTGCGGAACGTGTCCGGCAAGCCCCTCCGCCAGTCGAGTCCCCTCGCTCCGAGCAGGGCGAAGTGCCCGAGGATGTGTCCTCCCGAGCTCGGGCTCCTTAAGCAGTCCCTCCCAGCCTTATCCTCAAATTTTTAAGCATCCGCTTCGCTTTGGGCCAGTCTACTTGAAATGGATCCCCAGCCCCCGCCCTCTCCTTCAGCCCCGCGGCCAACAATTGCTGGTTGCATGGCCGCTAGCTTGGGTCGCCTACTCTGGGTCTTTTGTCAACCAATTTTGCTTTGTCGGTGTCGATCTGAACTCTGTCATTTGTCGCGAGTAGACTGTTTGTAGGGTGTTCCCTTCGCCTTGATCCCCTGTAAATAAGACGCATTTTTGTACTCGGGTTAACTATTATAAATGAAATCGACTTACTTGGAATTTTTGTGTACTTGGCGTTGTTGCCTTGTTCTTGGCTTGGGAATGGACGAAACTGGCGTTGGCTGGGGGTATTCTCCCCAGACTTAGGGGCGCAGGAGTCGGTCAGCGAGGGCGAAGCTTCTCGACTTAGGACCGGTTGGCGTCCGTGCCTCCTGGGGAAACTGCCCCCCAGACTTATGAGCGCTGGAGTCGGTCGGCGAGGGCAAAGCTCCTCGGCTTAGGACCGGTCGGCGTCCGTGCCTGCTGGGGGAATTGTCCCCAGTCTTATGAGCGCTGGAGTCGGTCGGCGAGGGCAAAGCTCCTCGGCTTAGGACCCGTCGGCGTCGTGCCTACTGGGGGAGTCGCCCCCAGACTTATGAGCTCTGGACTCGGTCGGCGAGGTCCAAGCCCTTCGGCTTAGGACCGGTCGGCGTCCGTGCCTGCCGGGGGAATCGCCCCCAGACTTATGGGCACTGGAGTCGGTCGGCGAGGGCAAAGCTCCTCGGCTTAGGACCGGTCGGCGCCCGTGCTTTGCCGGGGGAGTCGCCCCAGACTTATGTGCACTGGGGTCGGTCGGCAAGGGCCAAGCTCCTCGGCTTAGGACCGGTCGGCGTCCGCGTCTGCTGGGGGAATTGCTCCCAGACTTATGAGTGCCGGAGATAGTCGGTGAGGGCAAAGCTCCTCTTCCTCCTCCAGTGAGGCGGCGGTCCCCAGCCTTTTGCGTTACTGGCGACATGTCAACTCCGTCGGAATTTTAAATAAAGACAATAAAAAGAAGGCGTTTGTACTCTCGTGGGTCCAGTTGGACCGGTACATTTGGAGGAAACGGAAAAGGGGAAATGAAGCTAAACAGAGGGATGTAAAACTAGATATCTCCCTCATACTTAGGCCGCCCCCCGGGGGAAGGATGTTGCCTGCTCACTCTATGATGCGGAGGGGGCCTTGGATGGTGTTGATCTTCTTCCCCTTGTCCGGCTGTGTGGAGGTCCCTTCTCCATGGGCCGGCTCGTCGGCCTGATTCCTGGCGTGCCCTCGGCTCATCAGCTTCTCAATGTCCTTCTTCAAATGCCAGCAATCTTCCGTGTCGTGACCATCGTCCTTATGGTACTTACAGTACTTCTCCCTGTTCTTCCCGCCTCTTTTAGCCTTCGGCGGGGGGCGATCAGCTCGCTCTTCCTTCTGTACTTGGGCGAGAATGGCGTCTGGGGTGGTGTCCCTCGCGCTTTCTCCCCGTTGCCTGTTCCTTTGTCTCTTTTCGGTCCGGTATCCTTCGGGGCTTGCTCGTCCGCCGTCGCCACGCTTGGTCCCTCGAGCGGTTTTTCCTGCATCCTCGGCCAAAGCCTCCTCGGTCAGCATAAAGCGCTCGGCCCTTGCCATGATCCCGGGGAGGTCCTTTGGGGGGTCGTTGTGCAGGGACTTCTTGAGGCCCCTGTGGCGAAGCCCTTTCTTAAGAGCCGTCTGGACCACCAGGTCGGGTGGGTTGTTCACGTTTAGCCTTTCCGCATTGAAGCGGCGCATGAACTGTCGGAGTGGTTCGGCCGGGCCTTGTACTATATTGAACAGATGTTCAGCACCAGGTTTGATCAGCCTCCCCGCCATGAACTGTTTGCAGAACAACTGGGCGAGTTGTTCGAAGCTGTCGATGGAGCGGCCGGGCAGGCTGTGGTACCAGATCCTCGCCGCTCCCCTGAGAGTAGAATAGAAGCCCTGGCAAAGCAGGTCATCGTCAGCTCCCTGGAAGGCCATGTCCCCCTCGTAGTCCATCACGTGGTGCGCCGGGTCTCCTATTCCATCGTACTTTCCCAGCACCGGGATCCGGAATCGGGAGGGGACCCGTGCGTCGGTTATTCTCCGTGACAAGGGGCATCGATCTCCGTGGATGCCTCCGGGGATGCGGTACTCGCCTGCCTCTGGATCGACCAGGGGTGGGGGTACCACCGGCGCCAGCGGGGCTGGCTCCGCAGCCTTCGCCACACTGGGGGCCGAGCTGTCCCGACGTTCCCGACTCCTCCTGCGGGAGCTCCTGCTCCGTCGCGATCGGTCTCTCAAGTGGTGTCGTTCGCTTCTCCTGCGGCGGGACGACCGCGATCGATGAGACGAGGCCGTCCTTGATTCGCCGTCCGTCCCTTCGGTCTCTCTTCGGCTCCTTTCACGATTGGGTGAGGAGGCGCGTGTCCTCGCCTGACGAGAGCCGGACAGCGTGAACCGACGCTCCATGTTCGGTTTCCGGGTCCCGTGGTCGTCGACCACGGCGGACCGCAAGTGTGGGGGACCCCCCGCCCATCGATGGCTGTCGTCCAACGTGCCTCCGTTGGGTGGCGCAGGGCCGACGAGCTGCTGCACCGTTGCGACCAACGTCTGGAGGCTCGCGTTGGTCTCCTGAGCTAGGGCGCGGAGCTGTCCCTGCGTGGCCAGTTCTGAGCCGCCGGCTTCTTCGGTGGAGAGGGTGGGGTGGCCGCTGACGGGTGTGTCCTCGGGATTGCCGTTTGTTGTGCCATTCCCCTCCTCTGGGATGGGGGGCATGCGCTTCCTCCCATTGCTGGCTCGTGCCATTGTTGGTGTGGTTTGCTTCTTCGTGGGACGGTTTCTCGTTCCCACAGACGGCGCCAGATGTTTCAGAGTGTTTTCTCACTACTAGGCGTTGACCGTGGAGAACCCGGTCAACGTGGTCAAGGGACCCGCTTTGGGTCCCTCGGGGGCTTCGAATCGGTGCAGAAGGGGTGAGGGGAAGCCTCGGCCCTGGTTGAGACGCTCGGCCTCGGACAGACGCGCTCGGCCTCGGCTGGGAGGGGGACGAGGGGTAGCCTCAGTCGCCCGGGTAGATGCACAGCCGTCTGGTGGCGAGGGTGAGTCTCAGACCCGATTAGGACGCTCGACCTCGGTAGGGCGTGCTCGGCCAAGGAAGGCTGAGGGTGAGGGGAAGCCTCACCGTCCGGTTGATCGAGTGGTCGGAGAGGGGCGAGGGGTAGCCTCGGCCCGTTGGTCTGTTGTTCACCTACGTAGACGAGAACGCTCGTCAGGGGGCCGGACCTTGGTTCCGGCCAAATCCCCTCCGATGCCTAAGTCAGATAGAGATCTGAGAAAGGAGGCCCGGCGGAGACGGTCCGACTCATGAGGAGATCGTGACGGCGTCTCTCGGCGCGAGCGGGGGAGGAAGGAGATGAATTGGGGGAACGAGGTCGTTGATGGAGTACCTTAGGTTTTGTTACCTCAGATGCGGTCCATTTCTTCGTCGTCTTCCTGGCCCTTTTGTAGAGCCCCGGCGTGATCGCCTCTGACCCACGTCACACGTCCGCCATTGATCGTGCCCCATCAGTCCCCCCTTGCCGCCGCTCTCTCCGCCCTGCCAACACCTCCCCATTATCGCTCTTTAGTGGTCGCGCGTCCGGGGGAGTGGTTTTCGTAGGAGTGGGCGAGCGACCAACGGGTTATTGGGGCCGGGTCGGATCGGCGTTCGAGAAGGTCCCTTGTAGGGCCTTTGTCGAATGGGCTTTGAGGACGCAGATGGGCTTTTGACCAGCAGTCAGGCTCCTGGGCTCGTGCTTTACGGGTCTCGGCCAAATAGGCGTAACAACAATCATTATTCCAAGCAAAATCTACATCATTTTTTTTCAAAAGCATGCAAAGAGGTTGAGATATAGAACTAAAATCTTTTATGAACCTCCTATAAAAACCTGCATGCCCAAGAAATGATCGAATATCTCTTACCCAACAAGGAGTGGGTAGATTTTCTATTACCTCGATCTTGGCTTTGTCGACGTGCATTCCTTCCTTGAATACAATATGACCGAGGACTAAGCATTCGGTGGTCATGAAATGGCATTTCTCCCTGTTACGCCTATTTGGCCGAGACCCGTAAAGCACGAGCCCGGGAGCCCGACTGCTGGTCAAAAGCCCATCTGCGTCCTCAAAGCCCATTCAACAAAGGCCCTACAAGGGACCTTCTCGAACGCCGATCCGACCCGGCCCCAATAACCCGTTGGTCGCTCGCCCACTCCTGCGAAAACCACTCCCCCGGACGCGCGACCACTAAAGAGCGATAATGGGGAGGTGCTGGCAGGGCGGAGAGAGCGGCGGCAAGGGGGGACTGATGGGGCACGATCAATGGCGGACGTGTGACGTGGGTCAGAGGCGATCACGCCGGGGCTCTACAAAAGGGCCAGGAAGACGACGAAGAAAGGGACCGCATCTGAGGTAACAAAACCTAAGGTACTCCATCAACGACCTCGTTCCCCCAATTCATCTCCTTCCTCCCCCGCTCGCGCCGAGAGACGCCGTCACGATCTCCTCACGAGTCGGACCGTCTCCGCCGGGCCTCCTTTCTCAGATCTCTATCTGACTTAGGCATCGGAGGGGATTTGGCCGGAACCAAGGTCCGGCCCCCTGACGAGCGTTCTCGTCTACGCAGGTGAACAACAGACCAACGGGCCGAGGCTACCCCTCGCCCCTCTCTGACCACTCGATCAACCGGACGGTGAGGCTTCCCCTCACCCTCAGCCTTCCTTGGCCGAGCACGCCCTACCGAGGCCGAGCGTCCTAATCGGGTCTGAGACTTACCCTCGCCACCAGACGGCCGTGCATCTACTCGGGCGACTGAGGCTACCCCTCGTCCCCCTCCCAGCCGAGGCCGAGCGCGTCTGTCTGAGGCCGAGCGTCTCAACCAGGGCCGAGGCTTCCCCTCGCCCCTTCTGCACCGATTCGAAGCCCCCGAGGGACCCAAAGCGGGTCCCTTGACCACGTTGACCGGGTTCTCCACGGTCAACGCCTAGTAGTGAGAAAACACTCTGAAACATCTGGCGCCGTCTGTGGGAACGAGAAACCGTCCCACGAAGAAGCAAACCACACCAACAATGGCACGAGCCAGCAATGGGAGGAAGCGCATGCCCCCCATCCTAGAGGAGGGGAATGGCACAACAAACGGCAATCCCGAGGACACACCCGTCAGCGGCCACCCCACCCTCTCCACCGAAGAAGCCGGCGGCTCAGAACTGGCCACGCAGGGACAGCTCCGCGCCCTAGCTCAGGAGACCAACGCGAGCCTCCAGACGTTGGTCGCAACGGTGTAGCAGCTCGTCGGCCCTGCGCCACCCAACGAAGGCACGTTGGACGACAGCCATCGATGGGCGGGGGGTCCCCCACACTTGCGGTCCGCCGTGGTCGACGACCACGGGACCCGGAAACCGAACATGGAGCGTCGGTTCACGCTGTCCGGCTCTCGTCAGGTGAGGTCACGCGCCTCCTCACCCAATCGTGAAAGGAGCCGAAGAGAGACCGAAGGGACGGACGGCGAATCAAGGACGGCCTCGTCTCATCGATCGCGGTCGTCCCGCCACAGGAGAAGCGAACGACACCACTCGAGAGACCGATCGCGGCGGA
This sequence comes from Scilla litardierei, assembly GCA_030789695.1. Taxonomy (NCBI): domain Eukaryota; kingdom Viridiplantae; phylum Streptophyta; class Magnoliopsida; order Asparagales; family Asparagaceae; genus Scilla; species Scilla litardierei. Next base: position 168,715,451 of record CM061141.1, read on the forward strand.
GCAGGAGCTCCCGCAGGAGGAGTCGGGAACGTCGGGACAGCCCGGCCTCCAGTGTGGCGAAGGCTGCGGAGCCAGCCCCGCTGGCGCCGGTGGTACCCCCACCCCCGGTCGATCCAGAGGCAGGCGAGTACCGCATCCCCGGAGGCATCCACGGAGATCGATGCCCCTTGTCACGGAGAATAACCGACGCACGGGTCCCCTCCCGATTCCGGATCCCGGTGCTGGGAAAGTACGATGGAATAGGAGACCCGGCGCACCACGTGATGGACTACGAGGGGGACATGGCCTTCCAGGGAGCTGACGATGACCTGCTTTGCCGGGGCTTCTATTCTACTCTCAGGGGAGCGGCGAGGATCTGGTACCACAGCCTGCCCGGCCGCTCCATCGACAGCTTCGAACAACTCGCCCAGTTGTTCTGCAAACAGTTCATGGCGGGGAGGCTGATCAAACCTGGTGCTGAACATCTGTTCAACATAGTACAAGGCCCGGTCGAACCACTCCGACAGTTCATGCGCCGCTTCAATGCGGAAAGGCTAAACGTGAACAACCCACCCGACCTGGTGGTCCAGACGGCTCTTAAGAAAGGGCTTCGCCACAGGGGCCTCAAGAAGTCCCTGCACAACGACCCCCCAAAAGACCTCCCCGGGATCATGGCAAGGGCCGAGCGCTTTATGCTGACCGAGGAGGCCTTGGCCGAGGATGCAGGAAAAACCGCTCGAAGGACCAAGCGTGGCAACGGCGGACGAGCAAGCCCCGTAGGATACCGGACCGAAAAGAGACAAAGGAACAGGCAACGGGGAGAAAGCGCGAGGGACACCACCCCAGACGCCATTCTCGCCCAAGTACAGAAGGAAGAGCGAGCTGATCGCCCCCCGCCGAAGGCTAAAAGAGGCGGGAAGAACAGGGAGAAGTACTGTAAGTACCATAAGGACGATGGTCACGACACGGAAGATTGCTGGCATTTGAAGAAGGACATTGAGAAGCTGATGAGCCGAGGGCACGCCAGGAATCAGGCCAACGAGCCGGCCCATGGAGAAGGGACCTCCACACAGCCGAACAAGGGGAAGAAGATCAACACCATCCAAGGCCCCCTCCGCATCATAGAGTGAGCAGGCAACATCCTTCCCCCCGGGGGGCGGCCTAAGTATGAGGGAGATATCTAGTTTTACATCCCTCTGTTTAGCTTCATTTCCCCTTTTCCGTTTCCTCCAAATGTACCGGTCCAACTGGACCCACGAGAGTACAAACGCCTTCTTTTTATTGTCTTTATTTAAAATTCCGACGGAGTTGACATGTCGCCAGTAACGCAAAAGGCTGGGGACCGCCGCCTCACTGGAGGAGGAAGAGGAGCTTTGCCCTCACCGACTATCTCCGGCACTCATAAGTCTGGGAGCAATTCCCCCAGCAGACGCGGACGCCGACCGGTCCTAAGCCGAGGAGCTTGGCCCTTGCCGACCGACCCCAGTGCACATAAGTCTGGGGCGACTCCCCCGGCAAAGCATGGGCACCGACCGGTCCTAAGCCGAGGAGCTTTGCCCTCGCCGACCGACTCCAGTGCCCATAAGTCTGGGGGCGATTCCCCCAGCAGGCACGGACGCCGACCGGTCCTAAGCCGAAGGGCTTGGCCCTCGCCGACCGAGTCCAGAGCTCATAAGTCTGGGGGCGACTCCCCCGGCAGGCACGACGCCGACTGGTCCTAAGCCGAGGAGCTTTGCCCTCGCCGACCGACTCCAGCGCTCATAAGACTGGGGGCAATTCCCCCAGCAGGCATGGACGCCGACCGGTCCTAAGCCGAGGAGCTTTGCCCTCGCCGACCGACTCCAGCGCTCATAAGTCTGGGGGACAGTTTCCCCAGGAGGCACGGACGCCAACCGGTCCTAAGTCGAGAAGCTTCGCCCTCGCTGACCGACTCCTGCGCCCCTAAGTCTGGGGAGAATACCCCCAGCCAACGCCAGTTTCGTCCATTCCCAAGCCAAGAACAAGGCAACAACGCCAAGTACACAAAAATTCCAAGTAAGTCGATTTCATTTATAATAGTTAACCCGAGTACAAAAATGCGTCTTATTTACAGGGGATCAAGGCGAAGGGAACACCCTACAAACAGTCTACTCGCGACAAATGACAGAGTTCAGATCGACACCGACAAAGCAAAATTGGTTGACAAAAGACCCAGAGTAGGCGACCCAAGCTAGCGGCCATGCAACCAGCAATTGTTGGCCGCGGGGCTGAAGGAGAGGGCGGGGGCCGGGGATCCATTTCAAGTAGACTGGCCCAAAGCGAAGCGGATGCTTAAAAATTTGAGGATAGGGCTGGGAGGGACTGCTTAAGGAGCCCGAGCTGGGGAGGACACATCCTCGGGCACTTCGCCCTGCTCGGAGCGAGGGGACTCGACTGGCAGAGGGGCTTGCCGGACACGTTCCGCACATTCCCGGAAGGAAGACTGGACGACTTCGACGATCCGGGGGGCGATGATGTCTATATACTTACCGAAGGCCCCCCTGAGAACCTCGAAGATCTCCTTCCCCAGGGTCTCGACGACGCCCTTCTCGACCTCCTCCGCCAGCCGCATTACCTGACGCCGGTCCGACAGCTCCCTCTGAAGCTCCTCCCTCTCCAGACGGAACGATTCCGCCGCTTCCTCAGCCGACTGATGAGCATCCCCTAGCTTTCCCTCAAGGTCACCCACTTGCCCCTCCAACGCAGCCACACGGAGGGCGAGGCGCCGAGACTCCATCTGGGCCTCCATCATGGCCACCTCGGCCGCCCCGGCCCGCTCCTGAGCCCTCATGGAAGACTCCTCCATCTCCCTCAAGTGGACGGCTCGACACTGCAACTCCACAGCGAGCGCTGAACCCTGAAAAGACGAGACATGTGCTAAGAAGAGGATAAAGAGAAAGAGAGGATAGCAAGATAACCGAACCTGTTGGAGGATCCAGACCAAGGAATCCGACATCTTGTCGGCCGGGATCTTCTTGAGGAGGCTGCGGTCCCGGGGAGGGACGGAGACCTCGGCAACCTGCTGGGCCACTGCTCGGTCAGCAAACATCGAACTCCCAGGGACGACAATCGAAGCCAAGTCGCTCGCCAACAAGGCCCCGACCCCTGGTGATACGGGCGAAGACGCTGCGAGGGGGGTGGCTGGCAGAGCTATCGAAGGATCCCCGGCGGTCACCACGGGAAGCGCGGAACCTGCCGGGCCGGAGGGATCCACGTCCTCCTTCCTCTTCTTTCCACCGTGGAGCTCCGAAGGCGCCGGAGGAGAACGCTTCCGCCTCGCACCATCCTCACCCCCCGGAAGGGGATCGCCAGAAGAAGAGGCGGGAGGCGCGGCCACCACCTTACCCACGGCAGGCTCGGCTCGACGCACCTCCTCCTCAACGGTCCTCCGAGGCACCCTTCCAGAGGTACTACCTCGGCTCCGAGCGGCTCCACGACGGATCAGCTCGTCAACGTCACGGACGAATTCGCGGCCAGCCATCCCTGCAAAGGAGACCGAAATCAGGATGAGTCATAGGGCGATCCGGGGATGAAAAAGCGACCTACCCGGAGACCACAAGACGGCCTTCAGGAGTAGGTCGTCCAGCAAAGACCAAATGGACTTCGTTTCCAAAGGAAGAGCCAACAGAAGCACAGCGGCTGCCCGGTCGGCGTCTGAGAGAACTAACGACGGGGGAGAATGGACAGAACTGCCCCAGCTTGTCAGAATCTGGGCCTCGCCCAAGAAGACCACGAAGACATAATCCAAGTTCCAATCCCCTGACCAGTGGGGTAACCCGATCAGGCATTCCCTCCTCGAACGAGCTCGGAGTAGCAGCCATGACCCCGGACCGACCGTCTGGGCCTGGTAAAAGTAGAAGAGAAGGGGGAGAGTCGGCTCCAGACCACGGGTACAGCAGAGCGTTACGAAACCCGTCAATACCGCGATCGAACATGGGGTGAACTGACACAGGGACACTGTGAAATGTTCCATGACCTGGATGAAGAAGGGATGGAGCGGGAAGTGAAGACCCAGGCGGAACATCTCGACGTAGACGCCGACCTCATTGCTCCTCAGGAGGCAAATCCGCTCGTCGACGAATGGAACCCGAACCTCGTATGGGAAGCAGAGATATCTTTCCCGGATCTCCGCGGCCACCGAAGGAGGGGTCCTCGACGGCGTGCGGAGGACAACCGGGGGCACATTAAGCCGTACGGCAGCCAACGCCACGTCATCGCGGGCGTAGTCTGGAAAAAGTTTCTCCTTCCCCTTATCTTGAAGAGAACGACTCCCGGCGGGGGAACCAGACTCCCCTAGCCGGGGTTCGCCCCGTCCGGACTCCGGAGGACCCCTCGTCCTCCGGCCAGAACCGCCTATCCTAAGAGCAGCCATAGGATGAAAGCAAGAGAGGAATTACCTATTCTCAACTATTTTGGAGAGGACAAAGAAGCGAAGGCGACGGGAAACTCCGGGTTGCTGAAGGCTCGGAATACCGGGAGGAGCGAAGAAGAAGTGGAGATCAACACAACTGGGGATCTTATACGCCAGGGGAGAATTCGAAGCACCTGACAAGAACGCGTGGCGAGGCTCGAAGAGTCGGCGGCGTTCCGAAATTGGCGCCAGTTGAAGACCAATCGATCCGCCTCATCATGACATGCATTTATGGCCTCGCCTCGATTGAAGCGCCGCTCGGAATCCCAGGAGACATAACGGGTGATCCGAGCGAGCCGAGGCTGATCGACCCCACCAATGACGGCTCACAAACCCTTCGGCTTCTCGAATTTAAGGCGACTACGCGAGCGGCGGGGATAAGCTTGCCGCTACACGTGGCAGCATCTGAAGGCCGACGGCGCTTCGGAACCCGCGCCTTAAAAACATCGAACGGGCCAACTCATGATGACGACTAATAAATGAGTCGGCATCGACTGGCGAACTCGTCACAATCGGCAGTGGTCACATCGGCCGAGCCGAACCGGCCAAGGCCGATCAACCCGACCGATGGGGGCAATTGTTACGCCTATTTGGCCGAGACCCGTAAAGCACGAGCCCGGGAGCCCGACTGCTGGTCAAAAGCCCATCTGCGTCCTCAAAGCCCATTCGACAAAGGCCCTACAAGGGACCTTCTCAAACGCCGATCCGACCCGGCCCCAATAACCCGTTGGTCGCTCGCCCACTCCTGCGAAAACCACTCCCCCGGACGCGCGACCACTAAAGAGCGATAATGGGGAGGTGCTGGCAGGGCGGAGAGAGCGGCGGCAAGGGGGGACTGATGGGGCACGATCAATGGCGGACGTGTGACGTGGGTCAGAGGCGATCACGCCGGGGCTCTACAAAAGGGCCAGGAAGACGACGAAGAAAGGGACCGCATCTGAGGTAACAAAACCTAAGGTACTCCATCAACGACCTCGTTCCCCCAATTCATCTCCTTCCTCCCCCGCTCGCGCCGAGAGACGCCGTCACGATCTCCTCACGAGTCGGACCGTCTCCGCCGGGCCTCCTTTCTCAGATCTCTATCTGACTTAGGCATCGGAGGGGATTTGGCCGGAACCAAGGTCCGGCCCCCTGACGAGCGTTCTCGTCTACGCAGGTGAACAACAGACCAACGGGCCGAGGCTACCCCTCGCCCCTCTCCGACCACTCGATCAACCGGACGGTGAGGCTTCCCCTCACCCTCAGCCTTCCTTGGCCGAGCACGCCCTACCGAGGCCGAGCGTCCTAATCGGGTCTGAGACTTACCCTCGCCACCAGACGGCCGTGCATCTACTCGGGCGACTGAGGCTACCCCTCGTCCCCCTCCCAGCCGAGGCCGAGCGCGTCTGTCCGAGGCCGAGCGTCTCAACCAGGGCCGAGGCTTCCCCTCGCCCCTTCTGCACCGATTCGAAGCCCCCGAGGGACCCAAAGCGGGTCCCTTGACCACGTTGACCGGGTTCTCCACGGTCAACGCCTAGTAGTGAGAAAACACTCTGAAACACTCCCAATTCAAGAGAAGGTTTTTCTCGATGCACCGATCTAACACCAAAGCCAAGTTAGATAAACAATTATTAAATAAGCTACCATACACAGAGAAATCATCCATGAATACCTCCACAATCTTTTCAACCATATCATGAAAAATGCTAAGCATACAACGTTGAAAGGTTACGGGGGCATTACATAAGTCAAATGGCATCCTCTGGAATGCAAAAGTGCCAAAGAGACAAGTGAAGGTGGTCCTCTCTTGTTCTTCGGGTGCTATTTCAATTTGATAATAACCAGAGTAACCATCAAGGAAGCAATAATACTCGTGTCCGGCCACTCTCTCTAGGATTTGATCTAGAAATGGGAGAGGGAAGTGGTCTTTACGGGTCTTAGAATTTAGCTTCCTATAGTCAACGCACATGCGCCACCCCGTGGTGGCTCGCTTGGGGACTAACTCATTATTCTCATTTCTAATTACTGTTAGCCTCGACTTCTTAGGTACAACTTGAATGGTGCTAACCCATCTACTATCGACAATGTGGTATATAATACCCGCATCAAGAAGCTTAAGGATTTCATCCTTTACCACTTCCTTTAGGTTAGGATTTAACCTACGTTGCATTTCTCTAGTGGGTTTGGTGTCATCCTCTAAGTAGATGTCGTGCTTACAAATTAGGGAGTCAATACCTTTAATGTCGGCAATTGTCCAACCAATTGCCCCCTTATGAGTTTTAAGCACTTGTAATAATTGCGTTTCTTGCTCATTAGAGAGTTTAAACGATATTACCATGGGAAATGTGCTGGATTCCCTAAGAAATGCATACTTCAAATATGGAGGCAACGGCTTCAAATCCAAGGATGGATGTTCCAGCTTTGATGGCTTTTGGTATGGCGTGTCCAACGGTAGCGGCTCAAAAGATGGCATCCACTTAGTTACAGTGCCAACTTCCTACGAAAAACAATCGGTGTCAATGTTTTCACAAAAATGTTCAACAAAATTAAGCGCTTCAACGAACTCCGCATCAAAATGTTCTTCAACTAGAGTTTCAATCATGCAAGTGTCTTCAAACTCACCATCCCCTGATGTCAACTTACAAGCATTGAAAATGTTTAAGTCAAGGGTCATGTTGCCAAAAGATATCTTAAGTTGACCATCCCTACAATTGATTATAGCATTGCTCGTAGCTAGGAATGGTCTACCCAAGATGATGGGGGTTGGCGTCTTGGTTTGAGGTCCAAGGATATCCAACACGACAAAGTCCACCGGGTAGTAAAATTTTTCCACTTGGACAAGCACTTCCTCTATGCTACCCTTGGGGACCTTGATGGATCTATTGGCCAATTGGAGAATAATGGGTGTAGATTCTAATTCTCCAAGTCCTAATTGCATGTACAAGTCATATAGCAAAATATTAAAACTCGAACCTAAATCAAGGAGGGCTTGACCTATCTTTTTGGTTCCTATGATGCATGGGATTATAGGTGAGCTGGGATCCTTGTATTTAGTAGGAGTGTTGTTTTACACAATAGCACTAACTTATTGTGTTAGGAAGGCCTTTTTCTTAACACTAACATTCCTCTTAACGGTGCATAAATGTTTTAAGAATTTAGCATATACGCGAATTTGATTTATTGCATCAAGAATAGGGATATTAATTTGACATTTTTAAAATATTTCGCGGATTTTGGATTGGAACTTATCTTTCCGTGGAGGTTGAAGCCTTGAGGGAATGGTGCGGGAGGAATGTACGGCTCGGGCTCTTCAATGATGATCTCTTCGGAATGTTTGCCTTTGTCTGATCTTCTCTCTTGCACCTCTTCATTTGTGGTAGCTTCATTCTCCATAACTATCTCCGCCTCGACTCTCGGTGGCTCCGGCTTCGATATTTTCCGACCACTCCTCAATGTTGTCACTGCTTGACATGATTTAACGTTGGATCATACCGATGACGAATTCATGTTGGGGTTGAGGAGTGGTTGTGCCGAAAGCTTGCCCTTCTCTAGAGTTACCGCAAGGCTTTGCCATGTTCTCATTGAGTTGTTGAAATTGTTGTTGATATTGCGCCTGGGTTTGTTGTAGTTGTTACCATTGTTGGAAATTGGCTTGATTTTGCGGTGTTTGCATTTGGATGAATTGTTGCAATGAGTCGCTCAGAGATTGCACTTGGGGTTCATTTGTTTTATCTCTCCTCCTTTGGATGCCTTGTTGATTGTTGTTGTTGTTGAAGGGTGGACGATACGATGGTTGAGCTTGTTGTTGTCTTTGGGGTCCCCAATTGAAATTCGGCCTATTCCTGCAACTCGGACCTTGATTGTGGGAATTGTTATACCCTTGTCCTTGGTTGGAATTTGCCATATAATTCACTTGAGTGGGGTCTTGAAGTACTTCCTTTGCTAGCGGTAGGTTGGGACATTGGTTGATGTATGGTCTGCGCTATTGCAAAGGTTACATAGCCCTTCATTACCGACCGTCATGGCCTTCACTCCTTTTAACTGCAACCCTTCAAGTATCTTGCAAATGATGGCCTCCATTCTTGCCTCTAAGGTTTCCTCTTGGGTCAATGTAAGGAGACCTGCACGAGCCAAAAGTTGAGGTAATTCTCTTCTCTCAGATTCGGGAGTCGCCTCCCAACTTCGTGCATTCTCAGCTATGGATTCTAAGTAATCCCATGCCTCCTCCGGTGTCTTATCCAGAAATTCCCCATTGCACATCATTTCCACGAATTGTTTCATCGATGGGATGAGTCCGTCGTAAAAGAAACCGATGAGACGGTATTTGTCAAATCCATGATGTGGACATACTAGAAGCAGCTCCTTGAACCTTTCCCAAGTGATGTCAAGGCTTTCATTTGGCTTCTGAGAAAAGTTTTCCATTTGTCGCTTTAATCCTTGAGTCATGTGCAAGGGAAAATTTTTTTCTTCAGAAATTTAGCTTGCATTGCCAACCAGGAGTTAATAATATGGGGAGGTATAGCATTAAACCAATTTTTAGCTTTATCCTTTAAAGAAAAAGAAAACAATTTAAGATAAATGGTTTCATTGCTAGCCTTTCCATCAGAACATGTGAAGCATACATCTTCAAAATCCTTTATGTGTAGATAGAGTTCTCCTTCTCTACACCATGAAAAGTGGGAAGAATTTGAAATATCCTAGGTCTTGGGCTACAGGAATTCGCATCGGCTGGAAGCACAATGCATGAGCCGGTAGTAGACCTACTCGGTCTCAACACATATCTCAAACTTCGATCACCCTCATGTTGAGAGTGATCGTCATCACTATGATTGGTGTTGTCATTACCGTTGGTGTTGGTATTTTTATCGGCCATGTCTATGTTTCTTACTAGTCTATGTGTTCGAGGAGTCCTTAACCACATAAACTAGACAATTGAGTTCAAGCCAAAACTTTCCAAGATTAGCCAAATTTTTATAGTTTTGATGATTATAAAAATTGAAAAACAAACTCGAATATCCACACTGAGTATAAACAAAAGAATGGAAAGATCTCACCAAATTTTCATAACAAAAACCAAAATGTGAAATGAAGATACGCCGTCCCCGGCAACTGTGCCAATTTGCTTGACTTTCCTTAAAAGGTGATATTCGCAAGTGTACGAGGTCGACAAATAATATACCCGATAAATACGGGATCGTATCCACAGTGACGGAACTAATCTGTAAATTCACACAAATAGTCAGAGCATGTAAAGAATGGTTAAGGGTTCTAACCACCCTTCGAGGGTGAATGATTGTTTGAATAAGTGATTTATCTAAGTACCCTAAAGTTAGGGTAATTTCCTAAGGTTTGGATACAAGGGAGGATAAGAGTGCGGGTGTTGAGGATATCGGTAAGATTACTCAATTGCTCTGCAAGATGTTAATTCCATGATAATCATCCACGTCAAGGTATGAGGATCGGGAAATAAATCAGTTAAGCACATATGGGGTGCACCAAAGGTAATTGCTAATTGGGTTCTTCTCTGGATTAAAGCTCATGAATCACACCCACACCCATTTCAAGGTATGTGGGAGTAGTGCATATGGGTTGTGTTGCACTTCGCACAACCACCGTTCTGCGGCCCCTTTCGGGTAATGCACGATTCAATAAAGGGTTACAACCCAATTACCAATTTGGGTTATCGAGTGAATTAAACTTCTAAATTACGAAATATGGATTGAAGGGGTCTCGCATTCATTTCAAGATATGCAATACCCATTGGATACATAGATGCAACAATTACGAAGCACCACCGTTTTGCGGCTCCTCCATGGATAGTATCTAATCCAATTAATTATGAGTTTAATTCACCTAAACAACATGGATTAACAAGGGGTGCTGGAAATTAACATTAGCAGGGCAATCAAAACATCCTACATCAATCCAAAATACCCACACAATGAATCTAGCCTAGCATATAAAAAATAGAATCAACATTCATAAAAATAGACATAGTTCAATGCAAGGAATCAAAGCAAATGTGTATCAGAAAGAGGGTTGGAGATTTGTCACCAAATACAAGCTTCTTTAATCAGCAATCAATCTCAGTAATAGTAAAAACGAACTCAGAAAGCTCAAAACTCTCCAAAACCCTAATCCCCTTCTTAAGGAAGAAGATGACCTACAAATAGCAAAAGATTAAGTTCTATCCCGTTCTCCCCTCATTACATCTGAATAGTTGTGTTTTATACCCCCTAGGGGTTGCATCTCATCCATCCAAATCATCATCCAACGATTCACAGCAACTGGAGAGAAATCGGGTTAAGAAAAACCCGTTTCTCGCAACCCAGACTGCGGGTGAAGAAACCCGATCAGTTGACTGTCGAACAAACGACATTCAACTGATGTGAAGATGACTGGCATCGCTACCAAAGGGCGACAGGCGACTGTCTTTAAAACGCACAGTCACCTGTGTGATTCACGTGCGACTGTCTTTTGTTCTTCAGACGCCTGCTGAAGAAATGTCAAAATAACAGAGAGTTGGCTCTTTTTGCTCCCTCAGGAATCTGAAATATCAGTCGACTGATGTGAAGATGACAGGCGACTGTCGTTGCGTTTCACCTTCTCCAGCTTCAGGCCACTGCCGTTGTTTGGGCAGTTGACTGTTGGGTTGCCCAGGCGACTGTCGTTCCATCTACAGGCGTCTGTTTTGTACTCCTCCTCTTGAGTTGATTTAGTCCCCTTCGGACACCTGAAAAATCCAGAAAAATCCCTATAAATATAATAGACATTTATAAGGTTTTGGGAAGTGAAATTGTGCCAGAATAAAATCATACGCTCAGAAATGATGAATTAGCATAAATGTAGTTAAGAGAGCATGATTCCATGGATTATATGCACAAGAGGATATGATTATGAGGTTAGAATATGCAGATTTTTCTGAGCTGGATGCTATTTTTCTATATTTTCGAGAAATTATGGATCTTTTTATTAAATGAAAAGATTTTTTGGCCTAATTTTGTATTTCCATATTTTTCAGATGAAGATGGCGATCTCTGGGTTCCAACTGACGTTTTTACAGATTTTCTAAGTTCGGAGCAATTATTTTACATTTTAGGGAAGACATTGATCATTTTATTAAATGATATGAATTTATTGGCCTAATTTTGTCTTCTCTTTTTTTGTTGAAGATGGCGTTCTCTCGGTTCTTACGCATATTTTTGCTGGTTTTTTTGACGTAGAGACTATTTTCTACATTTTATAGAATATATTGATCTTTTTATTATATAATTTGGTTTTAAGCCTAACTTAGCCTTCTCTTATTTTTCAGATTACGATGGTGATCTCCCGATTACAACGGACATTTTTGTGGTTTTTTCTTCGCTATTGGCTATTTTCTAAATTTTCTGTAAGATATGTATCTTTAAAATAAAAGATATGATTTTTCTAGCCAAATTTTGTCTTCTCTTATTTTTCAGTTGAAGATTGTGAGATCCTGGTTCAAACAGACATTTTTGCAGATTTTACTTGGCACGAAGCTATTTTCTGTATTTTCTGGAAGATATGCATATTTTAGTTAAAAGATATAATTTTCTTGCCTAATTTTGTCTTCTCTTATTTTTAAATTGAAGATATCGATCTCTCTGTTCCAACTGACATTTTAGTGGATTTTTTCTGAGCTCGGGGTTATTTTCTGCATTTTCTGGAAGATATGGATCATTTTATTCAATGATATGATTTTTGGCCTAATTTTGTCTTCTATTACTTTTAAGATGAAGATGGCGATCTCCCCGTTCCAACAGACATCTTGCGGATTTTTCTTAGATCGGTGTTATTTTCTACATTTTCTGTAAAAAATGGATCTTTAGACTAAATGATATAATTTTTATAGCCAAATTTTGTCTTCTCTTATTTTTCAATTGAAGATGACGATCTCTCGGTGAACATTTTTGCAGATTTTTCTGAGCTCAGTGTTATGTTCTATATTTTCTTGAAGATACCGATTTGTATATTAATTGATATGATTTTTGTTGCCAAAATTTCTCTTCTCTTATTTTTCGGATGATGATGGCGATCTTTTTATTAAATGATATGATTTTTTGGTCTTCTTTTGTCTTCTCTTATATTTTAGTTAAAGATGGCAATCTCTCGGTTCCAACGGACATTTTTGTGAATTTTTCTGAAATTCGTATTGTTTCTCATATATTCTGGAAGATATGGATCATTTTATTAAATGATATCAGAGAAGACAGAAATAGGCCAAAATGTCCATTGAAATCAGGAAATCGCCATCTTCAACTGAAATGTAAGAGAAGACAAAATTCAGAACAGGAAAATCACCATCTTCATCTATAAAAACTTTTTCCATTACCGGGATATCACCATCTTCAACTGATAAGATTTTTATATATCAATTTCTGAGCTTAGTGCAATTTTCTACATTTTATGAAAGATATATATCTTTTTATTAATTGATAAGATTTTTATAGCTTAAATTTGTCTTCTCTTATTTTCCAGTTGAAGATGTCGATCTTTTTATTAAATGATATGATTTTAAGCCTAATTTTGTCTTCTTTTATATTCCAGTTGAAGATGGAGATTTCCCAGTTCCAACAAACATTTTTTCAGATTTTTCTGAACTCTGAGCCATTTTCTGCATTTTATGTTTGATATGAATCTTTATATTAAATTATATGATTTTTATATCCTAATTTTGTCTTCTCTTATTATTCAGTTGAATATGGCGATCCCCCGGTTCCAAAGGACATTTTAACCGATTTTTCTGAGCTCGGGGATATTTTCTACAATTTCATGAAGTTATGAATCTATTTATTAAATGATATGATTTTTTGACCTAATTCTTTCTTCTATTATTTTTTCAGTTAAAGATGGCAATCTCCCGGTTCCAACGAACATTTTTGCGGATTTTTCTGAGCTCAAGGATATTTTCTACATTTCTAGAAAGTTATGTATCTTTTTATTAAACGATATAATTTTTATAATCTAAGTTTGTCCTCTCTTATTTTTCAGTTGAAGATGACGATCTCCCGTTTCCAACGGACATTTTTGCGTATTTTTTGAGCTAGGTGTTATTTTCTATATTTTATGGAAGATATAGAATGTTTTATTAAATAATATGATTTTCATATCCTACATTTGTCTTCTCTTAATTTTTTCAGTTGAAGATGTCGATCTCCCAGTTCCAACGGATATTTTCGCAGATTTTTCTTAGCTTGAGGCTATTTTTCTATATTTTCTTGAAGATATGTATCTTTTTATGAAATGATATGATTTTTTTGCCTAATTTTGTCTTCTCTTTTTTACTTTGATGATGGTGATCTCCTTGTTCCAAAGGACATTTGTGCGGATTTATTTTAAGCTACGTATTATTTTCTATTTTTTATAATATGAGTCTCTATAATAAATGATATGCTTTTATAACCAAATTTTGTCATCTCTTATTTTTTAATTGAAGATGGCGATCTCCTGGTTTCAAATGACATTTTTACAGATTTTTCTGAGTTCGGAGCTATTTTTCTACATTTTCGAGAAATTATGAATATTTTTATTAAATGATATTATTGGTTGGCCTAATTTTCTCTTCTCATATTTTTCAGATGAAGATGGCGATCTCCGGGTTCTAACTGACATTTTTGCAGATTTTCTAAGTTTGGAGCAATTTTTCTACATTTCATGGAAGATATGAATCATTTTATTGAATGATTTGATTTTTTTGGCTTCTCTTATTTTTCCGTTGAAGATGGCGTTCTCTCGATTCATACGAATATTTTTGCGGTTTTTTTGACGTAGTGGCTATTTTCTTCATTTTCTTGAAGATATGGATCTTTTTATTATATAATTTGGATTTTAAGCCTAATTTTGTCTTCTCTCATTTTTTTATATTAAAATGGCGATCTCCCAGTTCCAACAGACATTTTTTCTGTTTTTTCTTAGCTACTGGCTATTTTCTAAATTTTCTGTAAGATTTGTATCTTTAAATTAAAAGATATGATTTTTCTAGCCTAATTTTGTCTGCTCATATTTTTCAGTTGAAGATGGTGATCTCCCAGTTTAAACAGACATTTTTGCATATTTTACTTCACTCGGAGCTATTTTCTGTATTTTATGGAAGATAAGCGTCCTTTAGTTAAATGATATAATTTTTTTGCCTAATTTTTTCTTCTCTTTTTTTCAATTGAGAATATCGATCACTCTGTTCCAACATACATTTTCGCAGACTTTTCTGAGCTCGGGGCTATTTTCTGTATTTTTTGGAAGATATGGATATTTATTAAATGATATGATTTTTTGGTTTAATTTTGTCTTCTCTTATTTTTTTCAGATGAAGATGGCGATCTCCTGGTTCCAACGGACATTTTGCGGATTTTTCTTAGCTCTGGGTTATTTTCTACATTTTCTAGGTTATTTTCCAAAAATGTCCGTTGAACCCAGGAAATCGACATCTTCAACTAAAATATAAGAGAAGACAAAATTCAGAACAGAAAAATCACCATCTTCATCTATAAAAATGTCTGTCGTAGCCAGGATATTGCCATCTTCAACAGATAAGATTTTTATATATCATTTCCTTAGCTAGGTACTATTTTCTACATTTTAAGAAAGTATTTATCTTTTTATTAATTGATAAGATTTTTATAGACTAAATTTGTCTTCTCTTATTTTTCAGTTGAAGATGGTGATCTTTTAATTAAATGATATGATTTTAAGCTTAATTTTGTCTTCTCTTATATTCCAGTTAAAAATGGTGATCTCTCGGTTCCAACAGACATTTTTGCGGATTTTTCTAACCTCCGGTCTATTTTCCACATTGTTGGAAAATATGTATCATTTTATTAAATGATATGATATTTTGGCCTAATTTTTTCTTCTCTTATTTTTCATTTGAAGAAGCCTATCTCCCGGTTCCAAAGGACATTTTTACGGATTTTTATGAGCTCGGGTCTATTTTCTACACTTTCTGGAAGATAAGAATCTTTAAATTAAATGATATGATTTTTAATATCCTAGTTTTCTCTCTCTAATTTTTCAGTTGAAGATGACGATCTCCCAGTTCCAACGAACATTTTTGTGAATTTTTCTGAGATCCAGGCTATTATTGTCTGTATTTTATTAAAGATATGGATCTCTTTATTAAATGACAAGACTTTTATAGCCTAAATTTGTCTTCTAATATTTTTTCAGTTGAAGAAGGCGATCTCCCTATTCCAAAAGTAATGTTTGCAGATTTTTCTTAGCTTTAGGCCTTTTCAACATTTTCAGGAAGATATGAATCTTCTTATTAAATGGTTTTAGGCCTAATTTTGTCTTCACTTTTTTCAGTTAAAGATGGTGATCTCATGGTTCCAACGGACATTTGTGCGTATTTTTTTGAGCTCGATGTTATTTTCTACATTTTATGGCAGATATTTATCTTTTTATTAAATGCAATGATTTTTTTGGCTAATTTTGTCTTCTCTTATTGTCCAGTTGATGATGGCAATTTCCCGGGTCCAACGTACATTTTTTCAGATTTTTCTGAACTCCAAGCCATTTTCTGCATTTTCTGTTTGATATGAATCTTTATATTAAATATTATGATTTTTATATCCTAATTTTGTCTTATCTCATTATTCAGTTGAAGCTTGCGATCCCCCGGTTCTAAAGGACATTTTTAACGATTTTTCTGAGCTCGGGCCTATTTTTCTACATTTTCGGGAAGTTATGGATCTATTTATTAAATGATATGATTATTTGACCTAATTTTCTCTTTTATTATTTTTTTCATTTGTAGATAGCGAGCTCCCGGATCCAAACGTTTTTGCGGATTTTTCTGAGCTCTAGGCTATTTTCTACAATTCCGGAAAGTTATATATCTTTTTATTAAATGATATAATTTTTATCGTCTAAGTTTGTCTTCTCTTATTTTTAGATAAAGATGGCGATCTCCCTGTTCCAACGGACATTTTTGTGTATGTTTTGAGCTAGGTGCTATTTTCTACATTTTATGGAAGATATTGAACTTTTTATTTAAAAAATATGATTTTTATAGCCTACATTTGTCTTGTCTTAATTTTATAGTTGAAGATGTCAATCTCCCGGTTCCAACGGACATTTTTGCTGATTTTTCTTAGCTTGAAACTATTTTTCTACATTTTCTTGAAGATAAGTATCTTTTTACGAAATGATATGATTTTTTGGCCAAATTTTGTCTTCTCTTTTTTTACTTTGAAGATGGCGATCTCTTTGTTCTAATGGACATTTGTACAGATTTATTTTGAGCTACGTGTTATTTTCTATATTTTTTGTATAATATGAATCTATATATTAAATGATATGATTTTCATAACCTAATTTTGTCATCTCTTATATTTTAGTTGAAGATGGCGATCTACAGGTTCCAAGTGACATTTTTGAAGATTTTTCTGGGCTCGGGACTATTTTTCTACATTTTCGAGAAGTTATGGATCTTTTTATTAAATGATACGATTTTTCGGCCTAATTTTGTATTCTCATATTTTTCAGATGAAGATGGCGATCTCTGGATTCAACTGACATTTTTGCAGATTTTCTAAGTTTGGAGCAATTTTTCTACATTTTATGGAAGATATGGATCATTTTATTAAATGATAAGATTTTTTGGCCTAATTTTGTCTTCTCTTATTTTTTTCCGTTGAAGATGGTGTTCTCTCAGTTCCTACAGATATTTTTGCAGATTTTTTTGACGTAGTGGCTATTTTCTACATTTTCTGAAGATATGGATCTTTTCATTATATAATTTGGTTTTAATTCTAATTTTGTCTTCTCTTATATTTCAAATTAAGATGGCGATCTCCAGGTTCCAACAGACATTTTTGCGGTTTTTTCTTAGCTACTGGCTATTTTCTAAATTTTCTGTAAGATATGTATCTTTAAATTAAAAGATAGGAATTTTCTAGCCTAATTTTGTCTTTCTAATTTTTAACTGAAGATTGTGACCTCCCAGTGCAAACAGACATTTTTGCAGATTTTACTTAGATCGGAGCTATTTCCTGTATGTTCTGGAAGATATGCACCTTTTAGTTAAAAAATATAATTTTTTTGCCAAATTTTGTCTTCTCTTATTTTTTTTAATTGAGGATATCGGTCACTCTGTTCCAACGGACATTTTTGCAGATTTTTCTGAGCTCGGGGATATTTTCTGCATTTTTTGGAAGATATGGATCATTTTATTAAATGATATGATTTTTTTGGCCTAATTTTGTCTTCTCTTAGTTTTTAGATGAAGATGGCGATCTCCCGGTTCCAATATAGGACATTTTGCGAATTTTTGTTAGTTCTGGATTATTTTCTACATTTTTTGTAAGATATGGATCTTTCGATTAAATGATATGATTTTTATAGCCAAATTTTGTCTTCTCTTTTTTCATTGACGATCTCCCGACGAACACTTTTGCGGATTTTTTAAGCTCATGGCTATTTTCTATATTTTCTTGAAGATAAGGATCTTTATAATAATTGATATGATTTTTGTTGCATAATTTTGTCTTCTCTTTTTTGGTAGATAATGGCGATCTTTTTATTAAATGATTTGATTCTTTGGCCTTATTCTGTCTTCTCTTAAATTTCAGTTGGAGATGGCGATCTCCCGGTTCCAACAGACATTTTTGCGAATTTCACCGAAATTGGAACTATTTTTAACATATTCTGGAAAGTATGGATCGTTTTATTAAATGATATCAGAGAAGACAAATTAGGCCAAAAATGTCGTTGAATGAAATCACCATCTTCAACTAAAATATAATATAAGACAAAATTCGGAACCGGGAAATTGCCATCTTCATCTATAAAATGTCCGTTGTAACTAGGATATTGCCATCTTCAACTGATAAGATTTTTATACATCATTTTCTGATCTTAGTGCTATTTTCTACATTTTAAGAGAGAGAGAGAGAGAGAGAGAGAGAGAGAGAGAGAGAGAGAGAGAGATATATATATATATATATATATATATATATATAAGATTTTTATAGCCAAAATTTGTCTTCTCTTATTTTCCAGTTGAAGATGACAATCTTTCTATTAAATGATATAATTTAAAGCCTAATTTTGTCTTCTCTTATATTCTTGTTGAAAATGGCGGTCTCTAGTTCTAACGTACATTTTTACAGATTTTTCTGATCGCTGGGCTATTTTCCACATTGTTGGAAGATAAGTATCATTTTGTTAAATGATATGATATTTTGGCCTAATTTCGTCTTCTATTATTTTTAAGTTGAAGATGGCGATCTCCCGGATCCAACGATCATTTTTACGGATTTTTCTTAGCTCGGGACAGTTTTCTACACTTTTCGGAAGATAAGAATCTTTATATTAAATGATATGGTTTTTATATCATAATTTTTTCTTCTCTTATTTTTTAGTTGAAGATGGCGATCTCCCCGTTCCAATGAACATTTTTGCGGATTTTTCCCAGTTCCAGACTATTTTCAACATTTTATTAAAGTTAAGAATCTCTTTATTAAATGACAAGACTTTTATAGCCAAATTTTTTCTTCTCATATTTTTCAGTTGAAGATGGCGATCTCCAGGTTCCAACAGACATTTTTGCGGATTTTTCTTAGCTTTGGGCTTTTTTCAACATTTTCTGGAAGATATGAATTTTTTTATTAAATGATATGATTTTTTGTCCTAATTTTGCCTTCTCTTTTTTCAGTTGAAGATGGCGATCTCATGGTTCCAATGGACATTAGTGCGTATTTTTCTGAGTTCGGTGCTATTTTCTACATTTTGGCAGATAAGTATCATTTTATTAAATGAAAAGATTTTTTGCCATAATTTTGTTTTCTCTTATTTTCCAGTTGATGATGGCGATTTTCCGGTTCCAACGGACATTTTTCAGTTTTTTATGAACTCCGAGCCATTTTCAGCATTTTCTGTATGATATGAATCTTTATATTAAATGATATGATTTTTATATCCTAATTTTGTCTTCTCTTATTGTTCAGTTGAAGATGGCGATCCCCCGGTTCTAAAGGATATTTTTACGTTTTTTTGAACTCGTGGCTATTTTTCTAAATTTTATGAAAGTTATGGATCTATTTATTAAATGATATGATTTTTTGACCTAATTTTTTATTCTATTATTTCTTTCAGTTTAAGATGGCGATCTTCCGGTTCCAACGAACATTTTTGCGGATTTTTTTGAGCTCTGGCTATTTTCTACATTTCTGAAAAGTTACGTTTCTTTTTATTAAATGATATGATTTTTATAGTCTTCGTTTGTCTTCTCTTATTTTTAGTTGAAGATGGCGACCTCCCGGTTCCAATGGACATTTTTCCGTATTTTTGGAGCTAGGTGCTATTTTCTACATTTTATGAAAGACTAGTAATAACCCGTGCCCACGGGCACGGTTCTAAGATTTCCCCTCGTAAATCTTCGTTCCCCAAAAAATTATTTTCACTGCCAAAATTTAAAAAACAACGGATTAGTGTAAAAATATTTAGCGGCACAGGCGCCTTCGACGTGGAATAATAAATTCGACGCAGAACAACAAATTCAGCGCGGAACAACAAATTCGCGCGGGCGCCTTCGGCGCAGAACAACAAATTAACGTAAAAATGGGCGCCTTTGGTGCAGAACAACAAATTAACGTAAAAACGGGCGCCTTCGACGCGGGAAATTATTCTCATCTTGTTCCCCCATGCGTCGAAGAGACGGTGGGCCCCGCATTGAGGGAGAGATCATTCGATCTGCACAACATTCAATCTGCAGCATTAAGTGCAAGTTAAAGTCTTTTTTCCCCAAATGCATTAATTGCACTCTGCTATTTCCCAGAAACTTTCATTCTCCAAAAAAATTCCTTTCCCCATAAACTTTCATTTCCCAAGGAATGTTTTTCCCTCCAAAACTTTCGACAGAATCTAATCTCAACCATTCATTCCTCAAGATTAAATCCAAGCCGTCTTTCTATCAACCCCTTTGTCCCAGTCAGCTTGTCCTAATCAGCCCTAGGATTCAAAAACAGTTGTCAAATGTATAATAGATATAGAACTTTTTATTAAATAATATGATTTTTATAGCGTACATTTGTCTTCTCTTATTTTTTCAGTTGAAGATGTCGATCTCCCGGTTCCAACTGACAATTTTCCAGATTTGACTTAGCTTGAGACTAATTTTCTACATTTTTTGAAGATATATATCTTTTTATGAAATGATATGATTTTTGGCCTAATTTTGTCCTCTCTTTTTTTTACTTTGAAGATGCGATCTCCTTGTTCCAATGGACATTTGTGCGGATTTATTTTGAGCTAGGTGTTATTTTCAATATTTTTTTAATAATATGAATCCATATAATAAATGATATGATTTTTATAACCTAATTTTGTCATCTCTAAGTTCCAAGGGACAGTTTTGTAGTTTTTCTCAGCTCAGGGCTACTTTTCTACATTTTCGAGAAGCTATGGATCTTTTTTTAAAGGAGATGATTTTTTGGCCTAATTTTGTCTTCTTTTATTTTTAATTGAAGATAGCGATCTCAGGTTTCTACTGGACATTTTGCGTATTATTCTGATCTCGGGACTATTTTTTAAATTTTTTGGCAGAAATTGATCTTTTATTAAATGATATAAATTTTGGCCTAATTTTGCCTTCTCTTATTTTTCAGTTGAAGATGGCGATCTCCATGTTCCAACAAACATTTTCACGGATTTTTATAAGCTCAGCGCTTTTTTCAACATTTTTGTAAATGATATGATTTTTATAGACTACGTTTGTCTTTTCTTATTTTTAAGTTGAAGATGGCGTTCTCCCTGTTCCAATGGACATATGTGTGGATTTTTCTTAACTTGTGGTTGTTTTTCTACATTTTCTGGAAGATATGTATCTTTTTATGAACTGATGTGATTTTTTGGCCTAATTTTGTCTTCTCTATTTTTCAAAAGAAGATGACGATCTCCCAGTTTCAACGAACATTTTTGCGGATTTTTCTGAGCTCCGTGATATTTTATACATTTTCTGTAAGAAATGAATCTTAATATTAATGGATATGATTTTTATAGTCTAATTTTTGTCTTCTATTACTTTTCATTTGAAAATTGCGATCTCTCGGTTCCAACGAACATTTTGGCAGATTTTTTGTGTTCGGTATTTATTTTCTACATTTTTTACAAGATATAGAAATTTTTATTAAATGATATTTTTGTAGCTTACATTTGTCTTCTCTTATTTTTTTCAGTTGAAGATGGCGATCTCCTGGTTCAAATGGAAATTTTTGCGGATTTTCCTGAGCGCTAGAATATTTTGTACATATTCTAGAAAATATGAATCTTTATATTAAATGAAATGATTTTTATGTCTAATTTTGGCTTCGCTTATTTTTCAGTTGAAGATGACGATCTTTCAGTTCCAATGGACATTTTTGCGTATTATTCTAACCTAGGGGCTATTTTATAATTTTTCTAGAATATATGTATCTTTTTATGAAATGATGTGATTTTTGGCCTAATTTTGTCTTCTCTTATTTTTCAGTTGAAGTGTCGATCCTCCAGTTCCACCGGACATTTTTATGGATTTTTCTTAGCTCGGGGCTATTTCTATACTTTCTGGAAGATAAGAATCTTTATATTAAATGATATGTGTTATAAACGGGCTTTTGGAGGCTCAACTGTGTATTGGGTATCCACCCATTATGTAACCATATTACTATAAATACAGGGCTACGGGTTTCGTAGCCACCAAGTTTACAACACGTTATCAGCACGCTCGAGGCTGACCCGAACCTCTGCCGACGGACGAACGCGACGCGAACGGGCTTCCTTCACCGAACGTCGCTAGATCCGACGGGTAGGATCTAGAGGTAATTCTTTTCCGTAGATCTAAATTTATATGTGCATATGTTTAGATCCAAATACTTGGATCGATGTCTTGATTAGTATAGATCTGATTTCTTTCAAAAGATCTGCATGCTAAATCAACATTTAACGTAAAATCGTCGTTTTTATTGCTAAAAATCAACTTTTTACGATAAAAACACCGTTTTGAAGATCAAAATAGATTTTTTCCAATAAAAATCAGATTTTTATCATCTTCTTCCACAAAAATCTCTAAACCCTAGGGGGATCGTGCGGCCGGAAGCCGTGCATGCGATCCCCCCGACCCAGCACCGTCGCAGTCGCCGCTCGCAGCGACGTGTGGCAGATCCCACCGCCTGCAATGACGGGCGGCCCCGCCGCCTGCAGCGGTGACAATCGCCACCGCCTGTAGCGGCAGGCGGTCCCGCCACCTGCAGAGCGGCGGGCACATCCTGTCGCCTGCAGCGACGGCAACCGTCGCCGCCTGCAGCTGCGGCAACCGTCACCGCCTGCAGCTGCGGCAACCGTCGCCGCCTGCAGAGCGACGGGCACATCCCACCGCCTGCAGCGGCGGTCAGACCTCGTAGCTTGCAGCGGCGGCTCCACCGTCGCCTACAGCGGCAGGTGCCCCCGCCGTCGCCAGCAGCGACAGACGGGCCCCACCGCCTGCAGTGGCACCCCCCCCTGTGCGCGTGTTGTCCGAAACCCTATCCGCCAAAAGCGGCAACTCACGCGACAAAAAACCCTAACTAGGGTTTTGTCCAAAAAAAATTTTCCGAATTATTTTTCAGATTTAATTACGATTCTTTTTTCGTTAAAATTTGGATAAATTACACGTTTTTTAATTCATCGCATTTTGTTTGGATTATCTGATTATCATACGTCTAATAATTAGGAAGATCCTGCGACCGCTCTGCCGTTAGTCAACTAACCTAACGGTGTATGGCGTTGCCCAGTGGTCCAATAATTATTAAACTAAAAATTTTCATTTTCATTATAAAATGCATGTGATGATTAATTGCCTGTAATGAATAAACTGCCTATGATGATTAATTGTCTGCAAAGTAATAAAATGTCTGCTGCTTTTTTCTGCGACGTATGTGTATATTTGCTGTGGTTTTGGATCGGCTAGCTATCACAATTATTTCCATCGCATTTTTTTCTTTTTTGAGAGAAAAATGTAGTGAGGATATTTTTGTAAAAATTCCAAGACCGGCGGACGTCCCACGAAAATGAAGATCCATTCCAGAAGAATAGGTGCACGTGGGTTCCCGAGTTGTATTTTCATTTTTTTGGGACTGTATGGACTTTATTTAAAATGGTGATTAGCCGATCCACACAGCAAATATCTGTGTCTGAAATGCTTAATTATTTATTTTCCTTTAAAATATCTGATTATTGCTCATTTTGAACATGCTAGAGATAATGGCTAAAATTGCGAGCGTCGACTTTGATGTATTGGATGCTACATGCAAAAATTATCTGAGCTGGCAGTTGGACATAAAATTTCATCTGCGCTCACAGGGACTAAGCCATGCCATCGCTGCAGGTGATAAGGTTTCTGATATAGATAAAGCGAAAGCAATTATCTATATCAGACGCCATATCGATCGGACCCTGAAGGCCGAGTACCTCACGGTGGAAGACACACGGTGGAAGACTCTTATGAGTTATGGACCACCCTCGAGGATATGTATAAATATCAAAGAGATGTTATACTTCCCCGAGCGCGATATGAATGGAAGAACCTCCGTCTCCAAGACTTTAAGTCTATCGTCGAGTACAACTCGGCAGTTTTCAGTATCACCTCACGCCTGAAGTTGTGTGGTGAGAAAGTGACGGAGGAGCGCATGTTAGAGAAGACGTATACATCCTTCCACGAGAAGGATGTTATACTAATGCAGTAGTATCATGAACGAAAGTTCACGAAATACTCAGATCTTCTCTCATGCCTTCTGATGGCAGAGCAGAATAGAGACCTCCTTCTGTCCACCCATAACACACGCCCTACCGGCACTGCTCCTGCGCCTGAAGCGCATCACAGCTCCTCCCAAAAGAAGAGGACCAACTTCAAAGGCAAACCCCAGAAGGGTAAGGTAATAAAGAAGCAGGGCAGAGGACCCCATCCAAGAACCAACAATGAGGGAAAGAAGAAAAATGTGTGGAAGAGAAAAGACGACGGCTAGACATCTGCCCCCAGAAAAGACTGGGAAGATAAGTGCCATAGGTGTGGCATGACTGGACACTGGTCCAGGAATTGCCGGACTCCACGCCAGCTACAGGACTTGTACAAAGCTAGCCAGAAGCAAGCTGAGACAAACCTGGTGAAACATGAAAACTTGGCACCAATCAGGTTCATCGCTGAGGACTTCTTAAACGATGACCTGCCCGAATGAAGCCTTATCTACTTTCTGCAATGCATTGTAATTTGAAAAACAATTTACTCTCTAGTTGTTTGATTTCTAGCATGTTGGATGAATTTTCAGACATTGAATAATTATTAGTAAATCTTTTTGTGCCTTATACTGTTATGTTTTTTATCTCTTAAATTAGATGGTAAATAAATGCATAGTGGACAGTGCCTCTACGCACACGATCCTCCAAGACATTTGCTTTTTTCAAAGCATAAATAAATACGATGGAACCATGAATACAATCTCCGGTCCATCAGAAATTATTGAAGGATCAGGGGAAGCACATTTTATGCTCCCCAACAAAACACAACTACAAATAAAAGATGCGCTTTTCTCCCCTAGCTCTCATAGAAATATGTTAAGTTTTAAAGATATCCATTTAAACGGATACCACCTTGAGACGATGAACAAACAAATAGAGAATTCTTGTAAGTAAAGTCTCATAAAAACGGTGCTAAAACCATCGTCGAGCGTTTTGAGGAACTCCTGTCGGGTCTATACCATACAAAGATAAGAGCAATGGAAGCAAACACGCTTGAGCACCAGAAGTGCGATAACCAACCAGAATTCCAAATCTGGCACAATAGACTAGGACACCCTGGAAGGAATATGATGCATCACATCATATCCCAATCCCGTGGAATTAACTCGAAAAGCCTGAAGCTACTTCGAAAGGGTGCATCTCCTTGTCCCCCTTGTCACAAAGGGAAATTGATTACGAGACCATCCCGCCTGAAGGTGGACTCAGAGTCTCCGAGCTTCCTAGAGAGAATACATGGAGATATTTACGGGCCTATTCACTCTGCAAGTGGACCATTTCAGTACTACATGGTACTGATTGACGCATCTTCCAAATGGTCGTATGTGTGCCTCCTGTCCACCCGTGACGTAGCCTTTGCAAAGCTACTGGCACAAATCATAAAGTTGCGGGCACATTTTCCAAACAACCAGATCAAGAAATTGCGTCTGGACAACGCTAGGGAATTCACATCACAAGTCTTCCTAGACTACTGCCAAGCAACCGGCATAGAAGTTGAACATCCTGTAGCTCATGTTCACACCCAGAGTGGGTTAGCCGAATCTCTTATAAAGAGACTACAATGGATTGCTCGTCTATTGTTGATGCAATGCCAGTTGCAAGTAAATGCATAGGGACATGCCATCTTGCGCGCTGCATCGCTAATAAGATTACGACCGTCAGGAGGTCAATCTTATTCTCCGATGCAACTTGCATATGGGAACCCACCGGATATCTCTCACCTGAGGATATTTGGATGCGCTGTCTATGTCCCCATAGAACCACCGCAGAGGACCAAGATGGGTCCTCAATGTCGACTGGGTATCTACATAGGATTCGATTCACCATCGATCATTAGATACCTGGAACCCCTAACGGGGGACGCCTTTAAGGCACGTCTAGCAGATTATGAGTTTGACGAAAACACTTTTCCCAAACTAGGCATTAACATAGAGAAGCCAGAAGCTTCAAAGACCATTTCATGGGATACCAAAACTTTATCCCATTTTGAACTGCGTACAAACCAATGTGAAGACGAGATCCTGAAGATCCTTCAAATACAAAATACAATTCACATTTTATCGGACAAATTCACTGACAACCAGAAGATTATCAGATCACACGTCCCTGTTGCAAACACGCTAGCTAGGATTGACATACCCAAAGATGGATGCAATCCACCTGCAGTAGAAGCGGATGTACCTCAACAAAAGAGAGGACGGCCACCAGGCTCCAAAGATAAAACCATCGAAAGAGGAAAAATCCTGGAGCAATGATAACGATACCACCACAGGATGCTGAGCTCAGCCCAGATACCTCTCCCCTCCAAAAACCCCCTGAAGCGGAAAATATAGGAGAAATATCATTAAACTTTGTACGTACTGGGAAGGTACTGGACAGAAAAAGCACAATCATCGATGATAACTTCGCGCTCATTATTGCAATCACGCCACTGAATATGACGATGAGACCTATCCACACTCTCTAGCAGAATGTAAACGCCAGAGGATTGGCCAAAGCGAAACGAGGCAATATGAGTAGAGCTGGACTCACTCTCGAAGCACAAAGTTTTTGGACCTGTAGTCCTAACACCAAAGGGTGTTAAACCTGTGGGATATAAATGGGTATTCGTGAGAAAAAGAAACGAAAATAATGAGATCGTGTGTTACAAAGCGTGCCTTGTTGCACAAGGTTTTTCCCAACGACCAGGAATAGACTATGATGATACATATTCTCCGGTCATGGATGCGATCACTTTTCGTTTCATTATTAGCCTATCTACTGAGGAAGGCCAGGATATGCAGCTCATGGACGTTGTGACTGCATACCTATATGGAAATATAGATAAGGATATATATATGAGAATCCCGGACGGATATAAACTACCGACAAAAATGACAGAAAGACCTTGGGACGTCTATTCTGTCAAACTCCAAAGATCAATGTATGGTCTAAAACAGTCGGGGAGAATGTGGGATAACAGACTCAGTGAGTTTCTAGTGCAACAAGGATTCACAACAAATGAAGTCTGCCCTTGCAACTTTATAAGAGCAAAGAGAACATGATTCGTAATCATTGTCGTCTACGAGACGACCTAAACATCATCGGATCTCCTAAAGAGATAGCTGAGATATCTAAGAGTCTCACACAGACTTTTGAGATGAAAGACCTTGGCAAAACAAAATTCTGCCTAGGCTTACAAATTGAACACCTAAGCGGAGGAATCCTATTACACCAATCCACATACACAAAGAAGTTGTGGAAAAACTTCATTATGGACAAATGTCATCCGCTTAGTACACCAATGGTTGTCAGATCATTGGATGTTAATACGGACCCCTTCCCGCCGCTGGAAGAAGAGGAGGAAGCACTGGGTCCTGAAGTACCCTACCTAAGTGCAATTGGAGCACTCCTATACCTGGCAAACTGCATGCATCCCGATATAGCGTTCGCAGTTAACCTACTAGCCAGATACAGTTCAGCACCCTCAAAGCGCCACTGGAACGAAGTGAAGCACCTTCTACGCTGCCTCTAAGGGTCTGTAGACCTGGGACTATACTTTAAGAAAGGTGTATCCTCCGACTTAGTCGGTTATGCAGATGCAAGATACAGGTCTGACCCACACACCGCAAAGTCCCAGATCGGTTTCGTATTCACATATGGTGGGACAGCCATCTCATGGAGATCTGTGAAGCAGACTTCAACAGTGACCTCATCCAACCACTCCGAGCTCATTGCGATCCACGAAGCTAGCAGAGAATGCTTTTGGCTTCGATCAGTCATCCACCACATCCTCGTGCCTGAAGATGGGAGATCTCTGACCAACCACCATGTACAAAGACAATCTGCTTGCATAGCTCAACTACGAGGTGGCTACATCAAAGGTGACAGGACGAAGCACATTTCCCCCAAGCTCTTCTGGACGCATGAACAACAAGTAGACAACCAGATCGACATCCAGCAGATCCATTCTTGCAACAACCTGGCAGATCTATTTACTAAAGCTTTACCTCGCAGTACCTTTAGAAAACTTGTATTAGGAATTGGGATGAGACAGTTGAGAGATCTACAAGCCTGAAGCTTGGGAAGTTAATGTTAGGCTGTACTCTTTTTCCTTGGCTATTGGTTTTTTCCACTGGGTTTTCCATAGCCAAAGGTTTTAACGAGGCAACCACATCAACTCTAGATCCAGAAGTATCCACCTCTGATGATATCCATCGACAGGGGAAGTTACAGAGACATGTACTCTTTTCCTTAGCCACTGGTTTTTCCCATTGGGTTTTCCATGGCAAAGGTTTTAATGAGGCAAGAACTCTTAACTTGGGATCCAGAAGTATCCATCGCCCCATGGTCAGATAAGCTCAATGAATCCTGAAGCGCTCATTATGGCTTACAACAATGGATGGATAAGGGGAAGTGTTATAAACGGGCTTTTGGAGGCCCAACTGTGTATTGGGTATCCACCCATTATGTAACCCTATTACTATAAATACAGGGCTACGGGTTCCGTAGCCACCAAGTTTACAACAATATGATTTTTATAACCTAATTTTTTTCTTCTCTTATTTTTCAGTTGTAGATGGCGATCTCCCAGTTCCAACGAACATTTTTGCAGATTTTTCAGAGCTCCAGGCTATTTTCTACATTTTATTAAAGATATGGATCTCTTTATTAAATGACAAGACTTTTATAGACTAATTTTGTCTTCTCATATTTTTCAGTTGATGATGGCAATCTCCAAGTTCCAACGGACATTTTTGCGGATTTTTCGTAGGTTTAGGCTTTTTTTCAACATTTTCTGGAAGATATGAATCTTTTTATTAAATGATATGATTTTTTGACCTAATTTTGTCTTTTCTTTTCAAATTAAAGATGGCGATCTCATGGTTCCAACAGACATTTGTGCGTATTTTTCTGAGCTCGGTGCTATTTTTTACATTTTTGGCAGATATGTATCATTTAATTAAATGAAATTTCTTGGCCTAATTTTGTCTTCTCTTATTTTTCCAGTTGATGATGGTGATTTTCCGGTTCCAAAGGACATGCTTTCAGATTTTTCTGAACTCCGAGCCATTTTCTATATTTTCTGTATGATATGAATCTTTATATTAAATGATATGATTTTTATATCCTAATTTTGTCTTCTCTTATTATTCAGTTGAAGATGGCGATCCCCCGGTTCTAAAGGATATCTTTACCTTTTTTGAGCTCGTGGCAATTTTTCTACATTTTCAGGAAGTTATGTATCTATTTATTAAATGATATGATTTTTTGACCTAATTTTTTATTCTATTACTTTTTTCAGTTCAAGATTGCGATCTTCCGGTTCCAACGAACATTTTTACGGATTTTTCTGAACTCTGGGCTATTTTCTACATTTCTGAAAAGTTATGTATCTTTTATTAAATGATATGATTTTTGTAGTCTTCGTTTATCTTCTCTTATTTTTAGTTGAAGATGGCAATCTCCCGGTTCCAACAGGCATTTTTCCATATTTTTGGAGCTAGGTGCTATTTTCTACATTTTATGAAAGATATAGAACTTTTTATTAAATAATATGATTTTTATAGCGTACATTTATCTTCTCTTATTTTTTCAGTTGAATATGTCGATCTTCCGGTTCCAACTGACATTTTTCAAGATTTGTCTTAGCTTGAGACAATTTTTCTACATTTTCTTAAAGGTATGTGTATCTTTTTATGAAATGATATGATTTTTGGCCTAATTTTGTCTTCTCTTTTTTTTACTTTGAAGACGACGATCTCCTTGTTCCAATGGACATTTGTGAGGATTTATTTTGAGATACGTGTTATTTTTTATAATTTTGCATAATATGAATCTCCATATTAATGAAATGATTTTTACAACTTAATTTTGTCATTTCCTAGGTCTAAGGGACATTTTACATATTTTTCAGAGCTCGGGGCTATTTTCGAGAAGTTATGGATCTTTTTATTAAATGATATGATTTTTTGGCCTAATTTGTCCTCTTTTATTTTTCCATTGAAGAAGCGATCTCCCCTTTCTAATGGACATTTTGCATATTATTCTGACCTCGAGACTATTTTCTAAATTTTCTGGAAGAAATTGAACTTTTTATTAAATGATATAATTTTTGGCCTAATTTTGTCTTCTCTTATTTTTCAGTTGATGATGGCGATCTCCATGTTCCAACGGACATTTTCACGAATTTTTATAAGGTCAATGCTATTTTTTACTTTTTTATAAATGATATGATTTTTATAGACTACGTTGTCTTCTCTTATTTTTCAGTTGAAGATGGCGATCTCCTGGTTCCAATGGACATTTTTGCAGATTTTTCTTACTTTGTGTCTGTTTTTCTACTTTTTTGGAATATATGTATCTTTTTATGAAACGATATGATTTTTTGGCCTAATTTTGTCTTCTCTATTTTTTAGATGAAGATGAAGATCTTCCGTTTCCAACGAAATTTTTGCGGATTTTTCTGAGCTCCGGGATATTTTCTAAATTTTTTGAAGATATGAATCTTTATATTAAGTGATATGATTTTTATAGTTAAATTTTGTCTTCTCTTATTTTTCAGTTGAAGATGGCATCTTTTAGTTCCAACGAACATTTCTGTGGATTTTTTGTGCTCGGTGCTATTTTCTACATTTTCTGTAAGATATAGAAATTTTTATTAAATGATTTTTTGTAGCCTACTTTTCTTATCTTATTTTTTCAGTTGAAGATTGCAATCTCCCGGTTCAATTGGAAATTTTTGCGGATTTTTCTGAGCTCTAGACTATTTTCTACATATTATGGAAAATATGAATCTTTATATTAAATGATATGATTTTTATGGTCTAATTTTGTCTACTCTTATTTACAGTTGAAGATGGCGATCTTTTCTTTCCAACGAACATTTTTGCATATTATTCTGACCTAGGGGCTATTTTCTAATTTTTCTAGAATATATGTATATTTTTATTAAATGAAGTGATATTTGGCCTAATTTTGTCTTTTAATAACTTTTTCTGTTAAAGATGGTGATCTCTTAGTTCTAACAGACATTTTTGTGGATTTTTATGAGGTCGGTGCTATTTTCTTTATTTTATTAAAATGATATGATTTTTTGCCTACATTTGTCTTCTCTTATTTTTTTAGTTGAAGATGGCGATCTACCCATTTCAACAGAAATTTTTGTGGATTTTTCTTTGTTGGGACTATTTCTCTTGAAGATATGCATATTTTTGGCCCAATTTTGTCTTCTCTTTTTTCAATTAAAGATGGCGAGCTCCAAGTTCCAATTTACATTTGTGCGGATTTTTTGAGCTCCAGGCTATTTTCTACTTTTTCTATAAGATAAGGATATTTATATTGAATTATATGATTTTATTGCCTAATTTTGTCTTCACTTATTTTTCAGTTGAAGATGGCGATCTCCCGGTTTCAACGGACATTTTTACGGATTTTCTGAGCTCGGGTCTATTTGTCTACATTTTCGAGAAATTATGGATCTTTTTATTAAATGATATAATTTTTATATCCATTGTTTGCCTTCTCTTATTTTTATCAGTTACATATGGCGATCTACCGGTTCCAACGGACATTTTTAGCGGATTATTCTGACCTCGGGGCTATTTGCTAAATTCAATTGAAGATATGGATATTTTTATCAAATGATTTGATTTTTAGCCTAATTTTGCCATCTATTATTTTTTTAGTTGAAGATAGCGATCTCCCGGTTCCAACAGATATTTTTGCAGATTTTTCTGAGCTCAGTGCTATTTTCTCTATTTTATGGAAGATATGTATATTTTTATTAAATGAGATGATTTTTATACCCTACATTTTTATTCTCTTATTTTTTCAAGAGAAAGAGGCGATCTACTGGTTCCAACAGACATTCTTAGCTTGGTACTATTTGTCCACATTTTCTGTAAGATATGTATTTTTTAATGAAATGATAAGATTTTTGGCCTAATTGTGTTTTCTGTTATTTAGTTGAAGATGGCGATCTCTCGGTTCAACCGGACATTTTTTCAGATTATTTAGATCTCAAGACAATTTTCTAAATTTTCTGGAAGATATGCGTCTTTTTTATTAAATGATAAGAGTTTTGGCCCAATTTTGTATTCTCTTATTTTTCAGTTGAATATGGCGATCTGTCGGTTCCAACGAAAATTTTTGTGGATTTTTCGTAGCTCGGTGCTATTTTTGTATTTTATGTAAGATATGGATATTTTTATTAAATGATATAATTTTTATATCCTTTGTTTGTCTTCTCTTATTTTTCAGTTGAATATGGCGATCTACTAGTTCCAACGGACATTTTTACTGATTTTTCCTATCCTGTGGCTATTTTTCTACATTTTATGGAAGATATGTATCATTTTATTAAATGATATGACTTTTTGGCCTAATTTTGTCTTGTCTTATTTTTTTAGTTTAAGATGGCGTTCTCCTGGTTCCAACGGAAATTTTTGCGGATTTTTTGAACTAGATGCTATTTTCTATATTTTCTAGAAGTTATGGATCCTTTTAATAAATAATATTATTTTTGGCCTAATTTTGTCTTCTCATATTTTTCAGATGACGATGGCGATCTCCGGGTTCCAATTGACATTTTTGCATATTTTCTAAGTCCGGGGCAATTTTTCTATATTTTATGGAAGATGTGGATCATTTTATTAAATGGTATGATTTTTTGTCCCAATTTTGTCTTCTCTTATTTATTAGTTGAAGATGGCATTCTCTCTGTTCCAACGGATATTTTTGTGGATTTTTGGACCTAGAGGCTATTTTCTATATTTTCTAGAAGATATGGATCTTTTATTATATAATTTGATTTTTAGCCTTATTTTGCCTTCTCTTATTTTTCAGATTAAGATGGCAATGTCTCGGTTCCAACGAACATTTTTTGCGGTTTTTCTAAGCTATTGGCTATTTTCTAGATTTTCTGTAAGATATGTATCTTTAAAATAAATGATATGATTTTTATAGCCTAATTTTGTTTTCTTTAATTTTTCAATTGAAGATGGTGATCTCCGGTTCAAACAGTCATTTTTGCAGATTTTACTTTGCTCGAAGCTATTTCTCTATTTTCTGGAAGATATGCATCTTTTAGTTAAATGATATGATTTTTTTGCCTAATTTTGTCTTCTCTTATTTTTTTAATTGAAGATATCGATCTCTCTATTCCAACGGATATTTTTGCAGATTTTTCTGAGCTCGGGGCTATTTTCTGCATTTTCTAGATGATTTGGATAATTTTATTAAATGATAAAAATTTTGGCCTAATTTTATATTCTCTTATTTTTTTAGTTGAAGATGGCAATCTCCCTGTTCCAATGGGTATTTTTGGGTATTTTTCTATGCCCAGTGCTATTTTCTATATTTTATTGAAGATATGGATATTTTTATTAAATGATATGATTTTAGCCTAATTTTGTCATCTCTTATTTTTCAGTTGAAGATGGCGATCTTCCAGTTCCAGTGGACATTTTTGCGAATTTTTCTGAGCTCGAGACTATTTTTCTACATTTTCAGGAAGTTATGGATCTTTTTATTAAATGATATGATTTTTGCCTAAATTTGTCTTCTCCTATTTTTAGTTGAAGATGGCGATCTTCCGATTCCAACGGACATTTTTGCAGATAATTTTGATCTCGAGGCTATTTTCTAAATTTTCTTAAAGACATAGATATTTTTATTAAATGATATGATTTTTGGCCTAATTTTGTCTATTCTTATTATTCAGTTGAAGATAGGGGTGTGCGGGTCAGGGTACCATGTGTTTTTTATGTTACTCGGACCCTATCCGATAAGGGACCGGTTCCTAAAATTTGGACCCAGAACCTACCCAGTTGGACCCTATACCTAGAACCTACCCGGACCCTATGGTTCCGTGTAGGTTCTGGGTACCCTGTAATTAATTACATTATTTTACGTTACATTAACAAATTAGTTTAATGTACATTAATATGATGATGCGGTCACATCAACTGAATTCAAGTAAGGTTCATGGGACTTAATTGTCTTTTTTATGATCACACATTTGCTATTCATGAATAGTCAAATTCTTAAGCCGCTGCTTTTTTAAAAAAACTTCATGAGCCTTATGGATGACAACAATTAAGGTTGGGTTAGTGATCACATAACTTGACATTTTGCCTATTTGTCTGTATACCAACCGATCAAAGTGAAGTTTACACAATTTAAGGAAAGGCTTTGGTCAATGAAGACCTCTTTTCCTTGCTCACATGGGATGGTGAGACGGAGAGTGTTTACGGTAAATTATTCAGAAGAAAGTAATGCCTTTGATGTAATGATAGAGACTTTAGGGGGTAGAAAGTGGGGGGCATTATCCCAAGTATTTGTTTAGAATGATGTGATTGCATCTCTGACTGATATTACATTTATGCAGAAGCTTCAGAGTAATATATGCATATTAATTTCCCTCGTTCATGATCGGACTCCTAATTAAGATGTTTATGTAATATATGTAAATCGGTTCCGGTTCTGGGTACCCGTTTTCTATAGATGGGAACCAGAACCGGACCCGATTTACACCGGTTCCTAATTTTCTTACTATGAACCTACCCGAAACTAATGGGTATCTACCCAGAACCTACCCATTCGGGTAGGTTCCGATCGGGTATCTGTGTACCATGTACCCGTGCACACCCCTAGTTGAAGATGTCGATCTTTCGGTTCCAACGAAAATTTTTGCGGATTTGTTTGGGACTATTTTTCTTCCTTTTCTGGAAGATATGCATATTTTTATTAAATGATATGAGTTTTTGGCCAAATTTTGACTTCTCTTTTTTTATTGAAGATGGTGATCTCCCGGTTCCAATTTACATTTGTGCGGATTTTTTGAGCTCGGGCTATTTTCTATTTTTTATAAGGTATGGATCTTTATATTAAATGATATGATATTATAGCCTAATTTTGTCTTCTCTTATTTTTCATTTGAAGATGGCGATCTCCCGGTTTCAACGGACATTTTTGCGGATTTTTTGAGCTCGGGTCTATTTTTCTACATTTTCGAGAAATTTGGATCTTTTATTAAATGATATAAATTTTATATCCATTGTTTGTCTTCTCTTATTTTTATCTGTTGAATATGGCGATCTACCGGTTCCAACGGACATTTTTAGTGGATTATTCTGACCTTGGGGCTATTTTCTAAATTTTTTGGAAGATATGGATTTTTTTATCAAATGATTTGATTTTTGGCCTAATTTTGCCTTCTATTATTTTTAGTTGAAGATAGCGATCTCCCGGTTCCAACTGATATTTTCGCGGATTTTTCTAAGCTCAGTGCTATTTTCTACATTTTATGGAAGATATGTATATTTTTTATTAAATGAGATGGTTTTTATAGCCTACATTTTTCTTCTCTTATTTTTTTTCAAGTGATGGAGGCGATCTATTGGTTCCAACATACATTTTTGCTGACTTTTCTTAGCTTGGAACTATTTGTCCATATTTTTCTGTAAGATATGTTATTTTTTAATGAAATGATACGATTTTTTGGCCTAATTGTGTCTTCTGTTTTTTAGTTGAAGATGGTGACCTCTTGGTTCAACTAGACATTTTTGCAGAATATTCTGACCTCAAGGCTATTTTCTAAATTTTCTGGAAGATATGCATCTTTTTACTAAATGATAAGATTTTGGCCTAATTTTGTGTTCTCTTATTTTTCAGTTCAAGATGGTGATCTGCTAGTTCCAATGAAAAATTTTTGTGGATTTTTTGCAGCATGGTGCTATTTTCTACATTTTATGCAAGATATGGATATTTTTATTAAATGGTATAATTTTTTATATCCTTTGTTTGTCTTCTCTTATTTTTTCAGTTGAATATGGCGATCTACCAGTTCCAACGGACATTTTTTTGATTTTTCCTATCATGTGGTTATTTTTCTACATTTTATGGAGGATATGGATCATTTTATTAAATGATATGATTTTTAGCCTAATTTTGTATTCTCTTATTTTTCCAGTTTAAGATGGCGTTCTCCTGGTTTCAACAGACATTTTTACGGATTTTTTTGAACTAGAGGCTATTTTCAATTTTTCTGGAAGTTGTGGATCTTTTTAATAAATATTATGATTTTTTGGCCTAATTTTGACTTCTGATATTTTTTAGATGAATATGGCGATTTCCGGGTTCCAATTGACATTTGCGGATTTTCTAAGTTCGGGGCAATTTTTTGCATTTTATGGAAGATATGGATTATTTTATTAAATGATATGACTTTTGGACCAATTGTCTTCTCTTATTTATGAGTATGTCATTCTCTCTGTCCCAACGGATATTTTTATGGATTTTTGACCTAGAGGCTGTTTTCTATGTTTTCTGGAAGATATGGATCTTTTTATTATATAATTTGATTTTTACGCATTATTTTGTCTTCTCTTATTTTTTAGATTAAGATGGTGATCTCCCAGTTCCAACAGACATTTTTGCGTTTTTTTCCTAAATTTTCTAAATTATCTGGTTATTTCCTAAATTTCCTAAATTGGTTATTTCCTAAATATTCTGTAAGATATGTATCTTTAAAATAAAAGATATGATTTTTATAGCTTAATTTTGTCTTCTCAAATTTTTCTGTTGAAGATGGTGATCTCCCGGTTCAAACAGACGTTTTTGCGGATTTTACTTAACTCGGAGCTATTTTCTATATTTTCTGGAAGTATGCATCTTCTAGTTAAATGATATGATTTTTTGCCTAATTTTATCTTGTCTTAATTTTTTAATTGAAGATAACAATCTCTCTGTTCCAACGGATATTTTTGCGGATTTTTCTGAGCTCGAGGCTATTTCTGCATTTTTTGGATGGTATGGATTATTTTATTTAATGATAAAATTTTTGGCCCAATTTTATCTTCTCTTATTTTTTTTAGTTCAAGA
Organism: Scilla litardierei; assembly: GCA_030789695.1. NCBI lineage: Eukaryota > Viridiplantae > Streptophyta > Magnoliopsida > Asparagales > Asparagaceae > Scilla > Scilla litardierei. The sequence continues at coordinate 168,752,466 of CM061141.1, forward strand.
TGGCGACCTCCATGTTCCAACGAATATTTTTGGGGATTTTTCTATGCTCAGTGCTATTTTCTATATTTTATTGAAGATATAAATCTCATTATTAAATCATATTATTTTAGCCTAAAATTTTCATCTCTTATTTTTTCATTTGAAGATAGCGATCGCCTAGTTCCAACGGACATTTTTGCGGATTGTTTTTGAGCTCGGGCCTATTTTTCTACATTTTTGAAGTTATGGATCTTTTTATTAAATGATATGATTTTTTGGCCTAAATTTGTTTTCTCCTATTTTCAGCTGAAGATGGTGATCTCTCGGTTCCTACGGACATTCTTGCCGATTATTCTGACCTCGGGGCTATTTTCTAAATTTTCTTGAAGGTATGGATATTTTTATTAAATGATATGATGTTTGGCCTAATTTTGTCGACTCTTATTTTTCAGTTGAAAATGGCAATCTTCCGGTTCCAACGAAATTTTCGCAGATTTTTCAAGGCTCGGTGCTATTTTCTAAATGTTATGATAGATATGAATTTTTTATTAAATGATTTGATTTTTATATCCTACGATTTCACTTATTTTTCAGTTGAATACTACGATCTACCGGTTCCAGCGGACATTTTTAATGATTTTTGTTAGCATGCGTCTATTTTTCTTCATTTTATGAAATATATGGATCATTTTATTAAATGAAATGTTTTTTGGCCTAATGTTGTCTTCTCTTATTTTTTCAGTTGAAGATGGAGTTCCCACAGTTTCAACAGAGATTTTTGCGGATTTTTTGACCTTGAGTCTATTTTCTACATTTTCTAGAAGATTTGGAACTTTTTATTAAATAATAAGATTTTGGCCTAATTTTATCTTCTCATATTTTTCAGATGAAGATGGCGATCACCCAGTTCAAAAGATATTTTTGCCGCTTTTTCTGAGCTTCGGGCTATTTTCTACATTTTCTATAAGATATAAATCTTAGATTAAATGATATGCTTTTTATAACCTAATTTTGTTTTCTCTTATTTTTCAGTTGAAAAGGGCGATCTCTCGGTTCCAACAGACATTTTTGAGGATTTTGTTGACTTGGGGCTATTTTCTACATTTTATTGAAGATAAGGATCTTTTTATTAAATGATATGATTTTAAGCCTAATTTTGTCTTCTTTTATTTTTCGCTTGATGATGTCAATCTCCCGCTTCCAACAGACATTTTTGCAGATAATTCTGAGCTTGGGACTATTTTCTACATTTTCGGTATGTTATGGATCTTTTTATTAAATGACTTGATTTTTGGCCTAATTTTGTCTTTTCTTTTTTCATTTGAAGATGACGATCTACCATTTCCAACTGACATTTGTGCAGAATTTCTAAGATCCGGGCTATTTTCTAAATTTTCTGGAAGATATGGATTTTTATATTAAGTGATATGATATTTATTGCCTTATTTTGCCTTCTCTTATTTTCTGTTGAAGATGGCGATTTCCCATTACAAAGGATATTTTTGCGGCTTTTTTGTGCTCAAGACTATTTTTCCACATTTTTGGGAAGTTAAAGATCTTTTATTAAACGATATGATTTTTAGGCCTAATTTTGATTCTTGTATTTTTTCCATTAAAGATGGTGATCGCCCGGTTCCAACTAACATTTTTGCGGATTTTACTAAGCTCCGGGCTATTTTCTGAATTTTCTGCATGATATGAATCTTTATATTAACTAATATGATTTTTATAGACTAATTTTGTCTTCTCTGATTTTTTTAGTTGAAGATGTCGATCTCCTTGTTCCAACGGTTGCATTGGATATTTGTGTGTATTTTTCTGAGCTCGGAGCTATTTTCTACATTTTATGGAAGATATGTATCTTTTTATTAAATGAAATGATTTTTATATCTTAATTTTTTTCTTCTCTTATTATTCAGTTGAATATGGTGATCCCCCGGTTCTAAAGGACATTTTTACCGATTTTTCTGAGCTCGGGGCTATTTTTATACATTTTCGGGAAGTTTTGGATCTATTTATTAAATGATATGATTTTTTGACCAAATATTTTATCTGTTTATTAAATGATATGATTTTTATAATCTAAGTTTGTTTTCTCTTATTTTTCAATTGAAAATGGCGATCTCCTGGTTCCAACGGACATTTTTGCATATTTTTTGAGCTAAGTGCTATTTTCTACATTTTATGGAAGATATAGAACTTTTTATTAAATAATATTATTTTTTAGCCTACATTTGGCTTCTCTTATTTTATAGTTGAAGGTGTCGATCTCCCAGTTCAAACAAACAATTTTAAAGACTTTTCTTAGCTTGATGCTATTTTTCTACATTTTCTTGAAGATATGTATCTTTTTATGAAATTTTATGAATTTTTTGCCAAATTTTGTCTTCTCTTTGTTTTACTTTGAAGATGGCGATCTCCTTGTTCCAATGGACATTTGTGCAGATTTGTTTTGAGCTACGTGTTATTTTCTATATTTTTTGTATAATTTGAATTTCTATATTAAATGATATGATTTTTATAACTTAATTTTGTCATCTTTTATTTTTTAGTTGAAGATGGTGATCTCCTGGTTCCAAGTGACATTTTTGTAGATTTTTCTAAGCTTGAGGTATTTTTCTACATTTTCGAGAAGTTATGAATCTTTTATTAAATGATATGAATTTTCGGCCTAGTTTTGTCTTCTCATATTTTTAAGATGAAGATGGCGATCTCCGGGTTCAAACTGACATTTTTGCAAGTTTTCTC
>CM061141.1:168755692-168917891 GCA_030789695.1 Scilla litardierei
CTTTTGTTAAGCTCGGGGCTATTTTCTACACTTTCTAGAAGATAAGAATCTTTATATTAAATGATAGGATTTTAATATCCTAATTTTTCTTCTCTTATTTTTCAGTTGAAGATGCAATCTCCTAGTTCCAACAAATATTTTTGCAAATTTTTCTGAGCTCCAGGCTATTTTCTATATTTTATTAAAGATATGGATCTCTTTATTAAATGACAAGACTTTTATAGCCTAAATTTGTCCATGATATTTTTCAGTTGAAGATGGAGATCTCCAGGTTCCAATAGACATATTTGCCGATTTTTCTTAGCTTTAGCCTATTTTTCTGTATTTTCAGGAAGATATGAATCTTTATATTAAATGATATGTTTTTTGGCCTAATTTTGTCTTCTCTTTTTTAAGTTGAAGATGGCAATCTCATGGTTCCAACGGACATTTGTGAGTATTTTTATGGGCTTGGTGCCATTTTCTACATTTTTGGTAGATATGAATCTTTTTATTAAATGAAATGATTTTTTGGCCTAATTTTATCTTCTCTAAATTTTTCTAAACTTCGAGCCATTTTCTGCATTTTCTTTTTGATATGAATATTTATATTAAATGATATGATTTTTATATCCTAACTTTGTCTTCTCTTATTATTCAGTTGAAGCTTGCGATCTCTTGGTTTTAAAGGACATTTTACCGATTTTTCTGAGCTCAGGGCTATTCATCTTCTTTCCCAAAAATCTCTAAATCCTAGGGGTTTCTTCACCACCGCGCGACTGGAAGCCGTGCACGCGATCCCCCCGACCCTGCGCCATTGTCGTCGCCGCTCGCAGCGGTGTGCGGGCAACAGCCGCCGCCCGCAGTGACGAGCGGCCCCGCCGCCTGCAGAGTGACAGGCAGATCCCGTCGCCTGCAGCGGTGGCAACCGCCGCTGCCTGCAGCGGCGGTCGGTCCCGCTGCCTGCAGCGGCGGTCGGTCCCGCTGCCTGCAGCAGCGGGCGCCCCGCCGTCGCCAGCAGCGGCAGACGGGCCCCACCGACTGCAGCGGCGCCCCCTGTGCGCGCGCGGTGTCTGAAACCCTAGCCGCCAGAAGCGGCAACTCACGCGACGAAAAACCCTAACTATGGTTTGTCAAATAAATTTTTTTCCGAATTATTTTTCAGATTTAATTACGATTCTTTTTTCTTTAAAATCTGGATAAATTACACGTTTTTAATTCATCGCATTTTGTTTGGATTATCTGATTATCATACGTTTAATAATTAGGGAGATCCTACGACCGCTCTGCCGTTAGTCAACTAACCTAATGGTGTATGACGTTGCCCAGTGGTCCAATAATTATTAAACGAAAAATTTACATTTCCATTATAAAATGCCTGTGATGATTAATTGCCTGTAATGAATAAACTGCCGGTGATGATTAATTGTCTGCAAAGTAATAAAATGCCTGCTGCATTTTTCTGCGACGTATGCGTATATTTGATGTGGTTTTGGATCGGCTAGCTATCACTATTATTTCTATCGCATTTTTTTCTTTTTTTTGAGAGAAAAATGTAGTGATGATATTATTGTAAAAATTCCAAGACCGGCGGACGTCCCACGAAGATGAAGATCCATTCCAGAAGAATAGGGGTCCCACGTGGGTTTCCGAGTTGTATTTTCATTTTTATGGGACTGTATGGACTTTATTTAAAATGGTGATTAGTCGATCCACACATCAAATATCTGTGTTTGAAATGCTTAATTATTTATTTTCCTTTAAAAATATCTGATTATTGCCCATTTTGAACATGCTAGAGATAATGGCTAAAATTGCAAGCGTCGACTTTGACGTATTGGATGCTACAAGAAAAAATTATCTGAGCTGGCAGTTGGACATAAAATTCCATCTGCACTCACAGGGACTGAGCCATGCCATCGCTGCAGGCGATAAGGTTTCAGATATAGATAAAGCGAAAGCAATTATCTATATCAAACGCAATATCGATCGGACCCTGAAGACCGAGTACCTCATGGTGGAAGACTCTTATGAGTTATGGACCGCCCTCGAGGATATGTATAAACATCAAAGAGATGTTATACTTCCCCGAGCACGATATAAATGGGAGAACCTCCGTCTCCAAGACTTTAAGTCTATCGCCGAGTACAACTCGGCACTTTTCAGTATCACCTCACGCCTGAGTTGTGTGGTGAGAAAGTGACGGAGGAGCGCATGTTAGAGGAGACGTATACATTCTTCCACGAGAAGGATGTTATACTAATGCAGCAGTATCGTGAACGAAAGTTCACGAAATACTGAGAGCTTCTCTCATGCCTTCTGATGGCAAAGCAGAATAGAGACCTCCTTCTGGCCACCCATAACTCACGCCCTAACAACACTGCTCCTGCGCCTGAAGCGCATCACATCTCCTCCCAGAAGAAGAGGACCAACTTCAAAGGCAAACCCCAGAAGAGCAAGGCAATAAAGAAGCAGGGCAGAGGACCCCCTCCAAGAACCAACAATGAGGGAAAGAAGAAAAATGTGTGGAAGAGAAAGGACGACGGCCAAACATCTGTCCCCAGAAAAGACTGGGAAGATAAGTGCCACAGGTGTGGCATGAATGGACACTGGTCCAGGAATTGTCGGACTCCACGCCACCTACAGTACTTGTACAAAGCTAGCCAGAAGCAAGCTGAGACAAACTTGGTAGAACATGAAGACCTGGCACCAATCAGGTTTATCGCTGAGGACTTCTCAAACGATGACCTGCTCGAATGAAGCATTATCTACTTTTTGCTATGCATTGTAATTTGAAAAACAATTTACTTTCTAGTATTTGATTTCTAGCATGTTGGATGAATTTTCAGACATTGAATAATTATTAGTAAATCTTTTTGTGCCTTATACTGCTATGTTTTTATCTCTTAAATTAGATGGTAAATAAATGCCTAGTGGACAGTGCATCTACGCACACGATCCTCCAAGACATTTGCTTTTTTCAAAGCATAGATAAATACGATGGAACCGTGAATACAATCTCCGGTCCATCAGGAATTATTGAAGGATCAGGGGAAGCACATTTTATGCTCCCCAACAAAACACAACTACAAATAAAAGATGCGCTTTTCTCCCCTAGCTCTCATAGAAATCCGTTAAGCTTTAAAGATATCCGTTTAAACGGATACCACCTTGAGACGGTGAACAAACAAAACAGAGAATTCTTGTATGTAACGTCTCATAAAAACGGTGCTAAAACCACCGTCGAGCGTTTTGAGGGATTCCTGTCGGGTCTATACGATACAAAGATAAGAGCAATGGAAGCAAACACACTTGAGCACCAGAAGTGCGATAACCAACCAGAATTCCAAATCTGGCACAATAGACTAGGACACCCTGGAAGGAATATGATGCGTCGCATCATATCCCAATCCAGTGGAATTAACTCGAAAAGCCTGAAGCTACTTCGAAAGGGTGCATCTCCTTGTCCCCCTTGTCACAAAGGGAAATTGATTACGAGACCATCCCTCCTGAAGGTGGACTCAGAGTCTCCGAGCTTCCTAGAGAAAATACAGGGAGATATTTGTGGGCCTATTCACCCCGCAAGTGGACCATTTCGGTACTACATGGTACTGATTGATGCATCTTCCAAATGGTCGATGTGTGCCTCCTGTCCACCCGTAATGTAGCCTTTGCCAAGCTACTGGCACAAATCATAAAGTTGCGGGCACATTTCCCAGACAACCAGATCAAGAAATTAAGTCTGGACAATGTTGGGGAATTCACATCACAAGTCTTCATAGACTACTGCCAAGCAACTGGCATAGAAGTTGAACATCCTGTAGCTCATGTTCACACCCAGAACGGGTTAATCGAATCTCTTATAAAGAGACTACAATGGATTGCTCGTCCATTGTTGATGCAATGCCAGTTGCCAGTAAACGCATGGGGACATGCCATCTTGCACGCTGCATCGCTAATAAGATTACGACCGTCAGGGAGTCAATCTTATTCTCCGATGCAACTTGCATATGGAAACCCACCGGATATCTCTCATCTGAGGATATGCGGATGCGCTGTCTATGTCCCCATAGCACCACCGCAGAGGACCAAGATGGGTCCTCAACGTCGACTGGGTATCTACATAGGATTCGATTCACCATCGATCATTATATACCTGGAACCCCTAATGGGGGACGCCTTTAAGGCACGTCTAGCAAATTGTGAGTTTGACGAAAACACTATTCCCAAATTAGGCATTAACATAGAGAAGCCAGAAGCTTCAAAGACGATTTCATGGGATGCCAAAACTTTATCCCATTTTGATCCGCATACAAACCAATGTAAAGACGATATCCTGAAGATCCTTCAAATACAAATTACAGTCCACATTTTACCGGACAAATTCACTGACAACCAGAAGATTGTCAGATCACACGTCCTTGCTGTAAACACACCAGCTAGGATTGACATACCCAAAGATGGATGCAATCTACCTGCAGCAGAAGCGGCCGTACCTCAACAAAAGAGAGGACGACCCCCAGGCTCCAAAGATAAAAACCCTCAAAAGAGGAAAAATCCTGGAGCAATGATAACGATACCACCACAGGTTGCTGAGCTCAGCCCAGATACCTCTCCCCTCCTAAAAACCCCTGAAGAGGAAAATATAGGAGAAATATCGTTAAACTATGTACGTACTGGGGAGGTACTGGACAGAAAAAGCACAATCATCGATGATAACTTCGCGCTCATTATTGCCAATCACGTCACTGAATATGACGATGAGACCGATCCATGCTCTCTAGCAGAATGTAAACGCAGAGAGGATTGGCCAAAGTGGAACGAGGCAATAGGAGTAGAGCTGGACTCACTCTCGAAGCGCAAAGTTTTTGGACATGTAGTCCTAACACCAAAGGGTGTTAAACTTGTGGGATATAAATGGAAATTCGTGAGAAAAAGAAACGAAAATAATGAGATCGTGCGTTACAAAGCGCGCCTTGTTGCACAAGGTTTTTTCCAACGACCAGGAATAGACTATGATGATACATATTCCCCGGTCATGGATGCGATCACTTTTCGTTTCATTATTGGCCTATCTACTAAGGAAGGCCTGGATATGCAGCTCATGGACGTTGTGACTGCATACCTATATGGAAATATAGATAAGGCTATCTATATGAGAATCCCAGACGGATATAAACTACCGACAAAAATGACAAAAAGACCTCGGTACGTCTATTCTGTCAAACTCCAAAGATCACTATATGGTCTAAAACAGTCGGGGAGAATGTGTTTTAACAGACTCAGTGAGTTCCTAGTGCAATAAGGATTCACAAGAAATGAAGTCTGCACGTGCATCTTTATAAGAGAAAAGGGAACAAGATTCGTAATCATTGTCGTCTACGTAGACGACCTAAACATCATCGGATCTCCTGAAGAGATAGCTGAGATATCCAAGAGTCTCACACAGACTTTTGAGACGAAAGACATTGGCAAAACGAAGCTCTGCCTAGGCTTACAAATTGAACACATAAGCGGAGGAATCCTGTTACACCAATCCACATACATAAAGAAGTTGCTGAAAAACTTCATTATGGACAAATGTCATCCGCTTAGTACACCAATGGTTGTCAGATCATTGGATGTTAATACGGACCCCTTCCCGCCGCTGGAAGAGGGGGGGGAAGCACTGGGTCCCGAAGTACCCTACCTAAGTGCAATTGGAGCACTCCTATATCTGGCAAACTACACGCGTACCGATATAGCGTTCGCAGTTAACCTACTAGCCAGATACAGTTCAACGCCCTCAAAGCGCCACTAGAATGGAGTGAAGCACCTTCTGCGCTACCTCCAAGGGGCTGTAGACCTGGGATTATACTTCAAGAAATGTGTATCCTCCGACTTAGTCGGTTATGCAGATGCAGGATATAGGTCTGACCCGCACACCGCAAAGTCCCAGACCGGTTTCGTATTCACATACGGTGGGACAGCCATCTCATGGAGATCTGTGAAGCAGACTTCAACAGCGACCTCATCCAACCACTCCGAGCTCATTGCGATCCACGAAACTAGCAGAGAATGCTTTTGGCTTTCGATCAGTCATCCACCACATCCTCGTGACTACCCGGCCTGAAAACAGGAGATCTTGGACCAACCACCATGTACGAAGACAATGCTGCTTGCATAGCTCAACTACGAGGTGGCTACATCAAAGGTGAAAGGACGAAGCACATTTCCCCAAGCTCTTCTGGACGCATGAACAACAAGTAGACAACCAGATCGACATCCAGCAGATCCAGTCTTGCAATAACCTGGCAGATCTATTTACTAAAGCTTTACCTCGCAATACCTTTAGAAAACTTGTATTAAGAATTGGGATGAGACAGTTGAGAGATCTACAAGCCTGAAGCTTGTACTTTTCAGGGGGAGTTAATGTTGGGCTGTACTCTTTTTCCTTGGCTATTGGTTTTTTCCACTGGGTTTTCCATAGCCAAAGGTTTTAACGAGGCAACCACCTCAACTCTGGATCCAGAAGTATCCACCACTGATGATATCCATCGATCAGGGGAAGTTACAAAGACTTGTATTCTTTTCCCTTAGCCACTGGTTTTTCCCACTGGGTTTTCCATAGCAAAGATTTTAACGAGGCGAGAACTCTTAACTTGGGATCCAGAAGTATCCATAGCCCCATGGTCAGATAAGCTCAATGAGCCCTGAAGCGCTCATTACGGCTTACAATAATGGATGGGTAAGGAGAAGTGTTATAAACGGGCTTTTGAAGGCCCAACTGTGTATTGGGTATCCACCCATTATGTAACCCTATTACTATAAATACAGGGCTACGGGTTCCGTAGCCACCAGGTTTACAACAGATTTGATTTTTTGGCCTAAATTTGTCTTCTCCCATTTTTCAGTTGAAGATGTCGATCTTCTGGTTCCTACGGACATTTTTGCAGATAATTCTGACATCGAGGCTATTTTTTAACTTTTCTTGAAGATATGGATATTTTTATGAAATAATATGATTTTTGGCCTAATTTTGAATGCTCTTATTTTTCAGTTGAAGATGTCGATCTTCCGGTTCCAACGAAAATTTTTTGCAGATTTTTCGAAGCTCGGTGCTATTTTCTACATTTTATGGAAGATATGAATTTTTTATTAAACGATATGATTTTTATATCCTACGTTTTTTTCTCTTGTTTCTTCAGTTGAATATTGCGATCTACCGGTTCCAGTGGACATTTTTACTAATTTTTGTTAGTTTTGGGCTATTTTTCTTCATTTTATAGAAGATATGGATCACTTTATTAAATGATAAGATATTTTGGCCTAATGTTGTCTTCTCTTATTTTTGAGTTGAAAATGGAGTTCCCATGGTTTCAATGGAGATTTTTGCGGATTTTTTTTGACCTTGAGGCTATTTTCTACATTTTCTAGAAGATTTGGATCTTTTTATTAATTAAAAAGATTTTTTGGCCTAATTTTATCTTTTCATATTTTTCATATTTTCTACAAATATTTTTGCGGATTTTTCTAAGCTTCGGGCTATTTTCTACATTTTCTGTAAGATATAAATATTTAGATTAAATGATATGATTTTTATATTCTAATTTTGTTTTCTCTTATTTTTCAATTGAAAATGGTGATCTCTCGGTTCCAACAGACATTTTTGCGGATTTTTCTGAGCTCGGGGCTATTTTCTACATTTTATTGAAGATATTCTTATTTTTATTAAATGATATAATTTTTAGTCTAATTTTGTCTTCTTTTATTTTTATTTTTATTAAATGATATAATTTTATTGAAGATGATGTCGATCTCTTGCTTCCAACGGACATTTTTCCAGATATTTCTGAGCTTGGGACTATTTTTCTACATTTTCGGTAAGTTATGGATCTTTTATTAAATGACATGATTTTTTGGCCTAATTTTGTCTTTTCTTTTTTCAGTTGAAGATAGCGATATCCCATTTCCAATGGACATTTATGCAAATATTCTAAGATCCGGGCTATTTTCTAAATTTTTTGGAAGATATGGATTTTTATATTAAGTGATATGATATTTATAGCCTTATTTTGACTTCACTTATTTTTCTATTGAAGATGGAGAGTTTCTGGTTCCAAAGGATTTTATAGCCTAATTTTTTCTTCTCTTATTTTTAAGTTGTAGATGTCGATCTCCCAATTCCAACGGACATTTTTTTTATTTTTCTAAGCTCGGTGCTATTTTCTACATTTTCAGGAAGGTATGTATCTTTTTATTAAATGATATGATTTTTGACCTAATTTTTCTTCTCTTATTTTTTCAGTTGAAGATGGCGATCTCCCGGTTCCAATGGACATTTTTGCGGAATTTTCTGACCTCTGGACTATTTTCCACTTTTTGGAAGATATGTATCATTTTATTAAATGATATGATATTTTGTCCTAATTTTGTCTCTCTTATTTTTCAGTTGAAGATTGCGATCTCCCAGTTCCAACAGACATTTTTGCAGATTTTTCTGAGCTTGGGGCTATTTTGTACACATTCTTGAAGATAAGAATCTTTATATTAAATGATATGATTTTTATAGCCTAGTTTTTCTTCCCTTATTTTTCATTTGAAGATGGCGATCTACCAGTTCCAACGGACATTTTCACGGATTTTGCTGGGCTCCAGGCTATTTTCTACTTTTTTTAAAAGATAAGGATCTCTTTATTAAATGAAGATTTTTGTAGCCTAATTTTGTCTTCTCATATTTTCTAGTTGAATATGGCGATCTCCTGCTTCCAACAGACATTTTTGCATATTTTTCTTTGCTTTTAGGCTTTTTTCTACAATTTTAGGAATATATGAGTCTTTTTACTAAATGATATGATTTTAGGCCTAATTTTGTCTTTTCTTTTTTAAGTTGAATATTGCGATCTCCCAGTTCCAACGGACATTTGTGCGGATGTTTCTGAGCTCGATGCTATTTTCTACATTTTACGGTAGATATGCATCTTATTTTTAAACGATATGATTTTTTTGCATAATTTTGTCTTCTTTTATTTTTCAGTTGAAGATGGCGATTTGCCAATTCCCAGAGACATTGTTTCAAATTTTTCTAAGCTCCGCTCTATTTTCTACATTTTTGTATGATTTGATCTTTATATTAAATGATATGATTTTTATAACCTAATTTTGTCATTTCTTATTATTTAGTGGAAGATGGCCATCTCCTGCTTCTAATGGATACTTTATCAATTTTTCTGAGCTCAGTGCTATTTTTCAACATTTTTGGAAAGTAATGAATATTTTTATTAAATGATTTGATTTTTGACCTAATTTTTCTTCTCTTAATTTTTTAGATGAAGATGGTGATCTCCCGGTTTCAACGAATATTTTTGCAGATTTTTCTGTGCTCCGGGCTGCTTTCTACATTTTGGGAAAGTTATAGATCTTATTATTAAACGATATGATTTTTATAGCCTAATGTTGTCTTCTCTTATTTTTCAGTTGAAGACGGCGTTCTTTCGATTTCGACTGGCATTCTTGCGTATTTTTTTGAGTTCTGTGTTATTTTCTACATTTTGTGCAAGATATAAAACTTTTTATTAAATAATACGATTTTTATAGCCTACGTTTGTTATTCTCTTATTTTTTTTAATTGAAGATGGCGATCTGCCAGTTTCAACAGACATTTTTGCAGATTTTTATGAGCTCCGGTCTATTTTTCTCATTTTCTGGAAGATATTGATCGTTTTTTAAATGATATCAGAGAAGTCAAAATTAGGCCAAAAAATGTCTGTTGAAACCGAGAAATCGTCATCTTCAATTGAATTATATAAGAAGACAGAATTTGGAACCAAAAAATCACCATCTTCATCTATAAAAATGTCCGTTGTAACTGGGATATCACGACCTTCAACTGATAAGATTTTTATACATCATTTTCTGGCAGAGATGTATCTTTTTATAAAATGATATGGTTTTGGCCTAATTTTGTCTTCTTTTTAAGTTGAAGATGACAATTTCCCGGTTCCAACGGACATTTTTTGGAATTTTCTGAGCTCTGAGCTATTTTCTACATTTTCTGTATGCAATGAAAACTTATATAAATAATATGATTTTCATAGCCTAATTTTTTCTTCTCTTATTTTTAAGTTGTAGATGTCGATCTCCCGATTCCAACGGACATTTTTTTTATTTTTCTAAGCTCGGTGCTATTTTCTACATTTTCAGGAAGGTATGTATCTTTTTATTAATGATATGATTTTTTGACCTAATTTTTCTTCTCTTATTTTTTCAGTTGAAGATGGCGATCTCCCGGTTCCAATGGACATTTTTTGCGGAATTTTCTGACCTCTGGACTATTTTCCACTTTTTGGAAGATATGTATCATTTTATTAAATGATATGATATTTTGTCTCTCTTATTTTTCAGTTGAAGATTGCGATCTCCCTGTTCCAACAGACATTTTTGCAGATTTTTTTGAGCTTGGGGCTATTTTGTACACATTCTTGAAGATAAGAATCTTTATATTAAATGATATGATTTTTATAGCCTAGTTTTTCTTCCCTTATTTTTCATTTGAAGATGGCGATCTACCAGTTCCAACGGACATTTTCACGGATTTTGCTGGGCTCCAGGCTATTTTCTACTTTTTTTAAAAGATAAGGATCTCTTTATTAAATGAAGATTTTTGTAGCCTAATTTTGTCTTCTCATATTTTCCAGTTGAATATGGCGATCTCCTGCTTCCAACAGACATTTTTGCATATTTTTCTTTGCTTTTAGGCTTTTTTCTACAATTTTAGGAATATATGAGTCTTTTTACTAAATGATATGATTTTTTGGCCTAATTTTGTCTTTTCTTTTTTAAGTTGAATATTGCGATCTCCCAGTTCCAACGGACATTTGCGCGGATTTTTCTGAGCTCGATGCTATTTTCTACATTTTACGGTAGATATGCATCTTTTTATTAAACGATATGATTTTTTTGCATAATTTTGTCTTCTTTTATTTTTCAGTTGAAGATGGCGATTTGCCAATTCCCAGAGACATTGTTTCAAATTTTTCTAAGCTCCGCTCTATTTTCTACATTTTTGTATGATTTGAATCTTTATATTAAATGATATGATTTTTATAACCTAATTTTGTCATTTCTTATTATTTAGTGGAAGATGGCCATCTCCTGCTTCTAATGGATACTTTATCAATTTTTCTGAGCTCAATGCTATTTTTCAACATTTTTGGAAAGTAATGAATATTTTTATTAAATGATTTGATTTTTGACCTAATTTTTCTTCTCTTATTTTTTTAGATGAAGATGGTGATCTCCCGGTTTCAACGAATATTTTTGCAGATTTTTCTGAGCTCCGGGCTGCTTTCTACATTTTGGGAAATTTATAGATCTTATTATTAAACGATATGATTTTTATAGCCTAATGTTGTCTTCTCTTATTTTTCAGTTGAAGACGGCGTTCTTTCGATTTCGACTGGCATTCTTGCGTATTTTTTTGAGTTCTGTGTTATTTTCTACATTTTGTGCTAGATATAAAACTTTTTATTAAATAATACGATTTTTATAGCCTACGTTTGTTATTCTCTTATTTTTTTCAATTGAAGATGGCGATCTGCCGGTTTCAACAGACATTTTTGCAGATTTTTATGAGCTCCGGTCTATTTTTCTCATTTTCTGGAAGATATTGATCGTTTTTTAAATGATATCAGAGAAGTCAAAATTAGGCCAAAAATGTCTGTTGAAACCGAGAAATCGTCATCTTCAATTGAATTATATAAGAAGACAGAATTTGGAACCAAAAAATCACCATCTTCATCTATAAAAATGTCTGTTGTAACTGGGATATCACGACCTTCAACTGATAAGATTTTTATACATCATTTTCTGGCAGAGATGTATCTTTTTATAAAATGATATGGTTTTGGCCTAATTTTGTCTTCTTTTTTAAGTTGAAGATGACAATTTCCCGGTTCCAACGGACATTTTTTGAAATTTTCTGAGCTCCGAGCTATTTTCTACATTTTCTGTAAGCAATGAAAACTTATATAAATAATATGATTTTTATAGCCTAATTTTTTCTTCTCTTATTTTTTAGTTGTAGATGTCGATCTCCCGATTCCAACGGACATTTTTTTTATTTTTCTAAGCTCGGGGCTATTTTCTACATTTTCAGGAAGGTATGTATCTTTTTATTAAATGATATGATTTTTTGACCTAATTTTTCTTCTCTTATTTTTTCAGTTGAAGATGGCGATCTCCCGGTTCCAATGGACATTTTTGCGGAATTTTCTGACCTCTGGACTATTTTCCACTTTTTGGAAGATATGTATCATTTTATTAAATGATATGATATTTTGTCCTAATTTTGTCTCTCTTATTTTTCAGTTGAAGATTGCGATCTCCCGGTTCCAACAGACATTTTTGCAGATTTTTCTGAGCTTGGGGCTATTTTGTACACATTCTTGAAGATAAGAATCTTTATATTAAATGATATGATTTTTATATCCTAGTTTTTCTTCTCTTATTTTTCATTTGAAGATGGCGATCTACCAGTTCCAACGGGCATTTTCACGGATTTTGCTGGGCTCGAGGCTATTTTCTACTTTTTTTAAAAGATAAGGATCTCTTTATTAAATGAAGATTTTTGTAGCCTAATTTTGTCTTCTCATATTTTCCAGTTGAATATGGCGATCTCCTGGTTCCAACAGACATTTTTGCATATTTTTCTTTGCTTTTAGGCTTTTTTTCTACAATTTTAGGAATATATGAGTCTTTTTATTAAATGATATGATTTTTTGGCCTAATTTTGTCTTTTCTTTTTAAGTTGAATATTGCGATCTCCCAGTTCCAACGGACATTTGCGCGGATTTTTCTGAGCTCGATGCTATTTTCTACATTTTACGGTAGATATGCATCTTTTTATTAAACGATATGATTTTTTTGCATAATTTTGTCTTCTTTTATTTTTCAGTTGAAGATGGCGATTTGCCAATTCCCAGAGACATTGTTTCAAATTTTTCTAAGCTCCGCTCTATTTTCTACATTTTTGTATGATTTGAATCTTTATATTAAATGATATGATTTTTATAACCTAATTTTGTCATTTCTTATTATTTAGTGGAAGATGGCCATCTCCTGCTTCTAATGTATACTTTATCAATTTTTCTGAGCTCAGTGCTATTTTTCAACATTTTTGGAAAGTAATGAATATTTTTATTAAATGATTTGATTTTTGACCTAATTTTTCTTCTCTTATTTTTTTAGATGAAGATGGTGATCTCCCGGTTTCAACAAATATTTTTGCAGATTTTTCTGAGCTCCGGGCTGCTTTCTACATTTTGGGAAAGTTATAGATCTTATTATTAAACGATATGATTTTTATAGCCTAATGTTGTCTTCTCTTATTTTTCAGTTGAAGACGGCGTTCTTTCGATTTCGACTGGCATTCTTGCGTATTTTTTTGAGTTCTGTGTTATTTTCTACATTTTGTGCTAGATTAAAAAATTTTATTAAATAATACGATTTTTATAGCCTACGTTTGATACTCTTATTTTTTTCAATTGAAGATGGCGATCTGCCGGTTTCAACAGACATTTTCGCGGATTTTTGTACATTTTCAAGAAGTTATATATCTTTTTATGAAATGATATGATTTTTGGCATATTTTGTCTTCTCTTTTTTAATTTGAAGATATCGATCTCCCGGTTCCAATGGACATTTGTAAGGATTTTTTTGATCCCGGGAATATTTTCTATATTTTTGTATAATATGAATCTTTATATTAAATGATAAGATTTTTAACCTAATTTGTCATCACTTTTTTAGATGAAGATGGCGATTTCCCGGTTCCATGGGACATTTTTGCGGATTGTTTTGAGTTCGGGGCTATTTTTCTACATTTTCGAAGTTATGAATTTTTATTAAATGGTTTGATTTTTATATCCTACATTTTTCTTCTCTTATTTTTTCAGTTGAATATTGCGATCTATCAGTTCCAGCGGACATTTTTACTGATTTTTGTTAGCTTGGTGCTATTTTTCTTCATTTTATGGAAGATATGGATCACGTTATTAAAGGATATGATTTTTTGGCCTAATTTTTTCTTCTATTATTTTTCAATTGAAGATGTCATTCTCACTGTTCCAAGGGAGATTTTTGCAGATTTTTTGAATTAGAGGCTATTTTCTACATTTTCTGGAAGATGTGGATCTTTTTATTAAATAATATGATTTTTGGCATAATTTTATCTTATTATATTTTCTGATGAAGATGTCGATCTCCCGGTTCGAAGGACATTTTTTGCGGATTTTTCTGAGCTCCAGGCTATTTTCAACATTTTCTGTATGAAATGTATCTTTAGATTAAATGATATAATTTCTATTGCCTAATTTTGTCTTCTCTTATTTTTTTTGTTGAAGATGGTGATCTCCCAGTTCCAACGGGTATTTTTGCGGATTTTTTGAGCTCGGGGTTTTTTCTACATTTTATTGAAGATATGGCTCGTTATTAAATGATATGATTTTTGTAGCCTAATTTTGTCTTCTCTTATTTTTCAATTGAAGTTGACGAACACCCATTTTCAACGGACAATTTTGCTGATATTTATGAGCTTGGGACTATTTTTCTACATTTTCGGGAAGCTAAGGATTTTTTATTAATTGATATGGTTTTTTGGCCTAATTTTCTTCTCTTTTTTAGTTGAAGATGGAGATATCCCATTTCCAACAGATATTTTTGCGGATTTTTCTGAGTTTCGGGCTATTTTCTAAATTTTCTATAAGATATCGATTTTTATATTAAATGATATGATTTTTATAGCCTAATTTTATCTTCTCTTATTTTTCAGTTGAAGATGGCGATTTTCCGATTCCAACGGATATTTTTGAGGCTTTTTTCTGAGCTCGGGGCTATTTTTCTACATATTCAAAAAGTTATATATCTTTTTATTAAATGATATGATTTGTAGGCCCAATTTTGTCTATTTTCTATATTTTCTTAAAGATAAGGATCTTTATATTAATTGATTTGATTTTTGTTGCTTAATTTTGTGTTCTCTTATTTTCCAGTTGATGATGGCGATCTTTTAATCAAATGATATGATTTTTTCGCCTTATTTTGTCTAAGAAAAGAAATTTTTGCGGATTTTTCGAAGCTCGAAGCTATTTTCTACATTTTATGAAAGATATAAATTTTTTATTAAATGATATGATTTTTATAAACTACATTTTTCTTCTCTTATTATTTCAGTTGAATATTGCGCAGTACCGGTCCCAGCGGACATTTTTACTGATTTTTGTTAATTTTATGGAAGATATGGATTATTTTATTAAATGATATGATTTTTTGGCCCAATGTTGTCGTCTCTTATTTTTCAGTTGAAGATGGCGTGCTCATGGTTCCGAAGGAGATTTTTGCAGAATGTTTTGACCTAAAAGCTATTTTCTACATTTTCTGGAAGATATGGATCTTTTTATTAAATAATATGTTTTTTGCCTAATTTTTTCTTCTCATATTTTTCAGATGAAGGTAGCGATCTTCCGGTTCCAATAGACATTTTGCCGATTTTCTGAGCTCTGTGCTATTTTCACATTTTCTGTAAAATATGTACCTTTAGATTAAATGATATGAATTTTTATAACACAATTTTGTTTTCTCTTATTTTTCAGTTTAATATGGCGATCTCTTGGTTCCACTGGATATTTTTGCAGATTTTTCTGAGCTCGGGGCTATTTTCTACATTTTATTGAAGAAACAGCTGTTTTTATTAAATGATATGATTTTTGAAGCCTAATTTTGTTTTCTCTTATTTTTCACTTGAAGATGGCGATCTACCGCTTCCAAAGGACATTTTTGCGAATATTTCTGAGGTTGGGACTATTTTTCAACATTTTCAGGAAGTTATGGATCTTTTTACTAAATGAAATGATTTTTTGGCCTAATTTTGTCTTCTCATTTTTCAGTTGAAGATGTCGATCTCACATTTCCAACAGATATTTTTGCGGATTTTTCTGAGCTTCGAGATATTTTCTAAATTTTCTGTAAGATATATATCTTTATATTAAGTGATATGATTTTTATAGCCTAATTTGGTCTTCTCTTATTTTTTTCCAATTGAAGATGTCGCTCTCCCGGGTCCAACGGCCAATTTTGCGGATTTTTCTGAACTATTTTCTATAGTTTATTGAAGAGATGGATCTTTTTATTAAATGAAATGATTTTTATAGACTAAGTTTGTCTTCTCTTATTTTTCAGTTGAATATGGCGATCTCCCGGTTCCAACGGAAATTGTTGCTGATTTTTCTCACCTCGGGCTATTTTCTAAAGTTTATTAAAGAGAGTTAGAGAGTCCAAATGGTAAGACCCTCCTCCATTCATATAATCCTCCTTTAGTTTTAAATGATGTCTTCCACTCATCTCCTTCCTTCAATCTGATTTGATGATAACCACTAAGAAGATCAATCTTTGAGAAGACAATAGAACCATGCAACTCATCAAGCATATCATCCAAGCGAGGAATTGGATATCTATACTTAATGGTGATGTTATTTATGGCCCTACTATCAACACACATGCGCATAGTACCATCCTTCTTTGGAACAAGCAAAGCTGGAACATAAATGGGCTCATTCTTTCTCGAACATATCCTCTGGCCACTAATTCTTCCACTGCCTTTGTAGCTCTTTGGTTTCTTCAGGATTACACCGATAGGCAGCTTTGTTTGGCAAAGGAGCACCAGGTATGAGATTAATTTGATGCTCAATCACTCTTATTGGAGGCAAACCAGGTGGTAGATCATCCGGAAATACATCTTGAAATTGCTCAATCAATGATTTTAGCATGCAATGTTTCTTCATTTCTTCTTTTCAAAGCCTCAACCACAAGTAAAGCATAAATAGTGTTGCAATTGAGTAAGTAATGATCAACTTGTGCCTGGCATAGGTAGATGCTTTCTAACTTGTGGTTTCCACCCCATGTAAATTCACATAAATCTGACTAGGTGGTAAAGGAGCAAGTGTGTTGTTCTTTTGATCAACAATAAGAGAATAAGTGTTTTTGTGGCGATCATGAATAACATGTTTATCAAACTACCAAGATCTTCCAAAGACAATATGGCTAGCATCCATATGAATCACATCACACAAAATATGATCATGATAAGCATTCCCAATGAAAAGAGCAACAAGTGCTTTTTTGGTTACATTGACATCACTGCTTTTGCTAAGCCATTGAACATTGTATGGATGTAGGTGTGGTGTAATAGGCAACTGAAGTTTCTCAATGAGTGTTATAGAAGTAGCATTTTCACAGCTGCCACTGTTTATAATGAGACTGCATACTTTGCCCTTGATGTTGCACATAGTGTAAAATATTTGCTCTCTTTGGCCTTGTTCTTGTGGTGCTGCCTTTGCATGGAGAACCCTTCTGAACATAAGAAGTTCACCTTGATCAGCTTCAAACATCATCTCGTCTTCAGGATCAACATTTCCTTCAGTATCCCAAATCACTTCCTTTTCAACTTCTTCCTCAATCTCTTCAATCTCCTTATGTGTCATAATTCTTCTATTTGGACAATCTGCCTGGAAATGGCCAAAACCATGACATTTAAAGCATTTCTTCCCATCAAACCTTTTCTGAACTTCTTTAGGATTTTCCTTGATCTTCTCCTTATTATTATCAGCTTTTGCAGAAGAAGAGTCATTTTTAGAGAGATCGCTCTTAAAGAAATTTGGAGGCTTGCTTGCCATCTTCTTCAACTTTGCTTGTTTCTCCACCTTCACGGCCAACTTGCACACATCCTCAAAGGTCCAAAAAGGCTGCAGATCAACCTTCTCAGCAATATTTGGATTTATCCCACTAAGGAATCGAACAATTTTCAGTTTAGATTCTTCTTGAATTCCACTCCTTCATAAGGAGCTGCTCAAATTCTCTAATATACTCTAATATACTCAAATTTTTAGTTCAGACTTTCTTGGTTAAGAGACGCAACCTTAAAATACAAATCTTGCTTGTAACTTGCTGGAATAAATCTTTTATCCATAAGTCTTTTCAGTTTGATCCAAGACTTAAGCTTTCTTTTGCCTTCTCGACTCATCTCCAATTTCAGGTTCTCAAACCAGATCGATGCATACCTTTTGAGCTTGATGCATGCAACCTTGAAGCATTTCACAACATTATAACCTTTGGCTTCAAAATTTCGCTCAATAGAACGAACCCACTCCAAATATACATCAGGATTCAGGCTTCCATCAAAATCTGGTGGATCTATTTTCACATCTTTGAAATCATCTTTGGGGGGGCCTTCTATGATGAACTTGAGGAATTGAATCTTCAGATGAAGATCCTGCATCATCAGAGTCTGAATTAGATAAGGAAGAGGTGCCTTGAGTGCTCCTTGAGTTCCTCCTTCTTCCATGATTCCTTCTTAGGCCTAGTTGAGCAATGGCTTGGTGTATTTCTGCAATCTGGCCTCTTAATTCAGTAAGCTCTCTATCGTGTCGCAGATTTTGAGCTTGCTCAAGGGTCATATTTCGGGGAATTTCATCCATACTTTAGGCTTGAAATGGGTATATTTAGGCTTATGAAAATGTTTAGGATAGAGTAGAACGGGGATTAAGCTGAATGGAGAAGAAAAGATAACGGCAAAAGGGATGAAGACCTGATGCTAAGCTTTGATACCAAGTTGATGCGTGACAGATAATGGAATGTAGAGAGTTCAGAATTGAAGAATAGAACGGAGGATAGAGATCTGAGATAAAGGCTATGCCACCACTCAAGATCGAGAAATGGAGTTAACCACAACTGAGATAAAAATCCAGGCCACCCTCCCAATTGGATAAAGAATCATTTGTCTCACCACTAACCTTCCAACAGTTAGATAAAGAAAACAAGATTAACAACAAGTTTTGAAATAACTTGCAACTTCAGAATTTCCATTCAACAAAAACTGATCTTCCAAGTTACAAAGACTCTCTTTTAAAGAAGACATACAACATTGATAATGACAAACACCAGCATTTAATATCCAACAACTTCCAAGGCTGATTACACAACTTGCTAGGCTACAACTTACTAGGCTACAACTTTCTAAACTTTGAATGCTGATAAAATAAATGCTAGAGTGGATTTCCAATGCCAAAGTCTTCAAAATCCGTCCAAAATCATCAGCTCGCCATTAATTTGAAACCTGAATCTTCATTTGAGTTTTGATGCCAAAATAATCACCTCCCATCATAGTTGACTCATTAAGGAAGCCAATAAAGTAAAACTTGGCTCAAAACAGCTTGAGAACCAATCTGAAAATTTAGAGCTAAAGTTGGCGCTCAAAATTTCTTTGAAGTCACTTGCTAAAATCATCAGATTGATCATGTTTGCTCCTGCACCACATTGCCCAATGGTTGTCCAAAATAGATGGTTTGAAGCATTTTTCAGTTTTTAGCTGCCCTAGCTCACTCTAATGGATGAAGGAGGGCATTATAGGCCTTAAATGATCGAAATCCTTTTTCCCGAGCATTCAATTGTGCGTCACCATCGTTTTCAACCGAAAAATTCAAGAATTTACGCTTGGATTCAAAACACAAGCAATGACACCCGTCTCTGATTTCTGGGACCCGCACGGAATTCATGTGAGTTTTGGAGGAATATAAGGGACAAATGGAGAGTAAACGTTGCTTGTCTGCGGAGTTGATGTTGTTTCCTCTATTCCCATGTAATTTAAATTGGAATTGCCCAACGGTTTCCTAAAATCGCCGGTTTGAAGTACATTTCGGTTTCTGGCTGCTCTAGCTCACTCTAATAGATGGAGAGTGCAGTCTAGGCCTCAAACGATCGAAAAACGACATGAATTTACTCTTGGATTCAAAACACAAGCAATAGCACACGTCTCTGATTTTTGGGACTTGCACGGATTTCGTGGGAGTTTTGGCGGACTATGAGGCTAAATATATAGTAAAGGAATTTCAAGGCAGAGAGGAGGTTGTTATCTTTATTCCCACGAAATTTCAATTGATATTGCCTAAACGGTTGCCCAAGATTGAAGGTTTGAAGCATTTTTCGATTTTTAGCTGCCCTAGCTCACTCCAATAGATGGAGGAGGGCATTCTAGGCCCTAAACAATCGAAATATTCATTCCTCAGCTTCCGATTGTGCGTCACCATCATTTTCAACCGAAAATTGCAAGAATTAACTCTTGGATTCAAAAAACAAGCAATTGCAACCGTCTATGATTTATGGGACTCACGATGATTTCGGGGGAGTATTGGTGGACTGTGAGGATAAATAAAGAGTAAACATTGTTTCAAGGAAGAGAGGAGGTTGTTTTCTTTATGCCCGCAAAATTTCAATTGCAATTGCCCGGCGGTTGCCCAAAATTAAGGTTTGAAGCATTTTCAATTTTTGGCTGCCCTAGCTCACTCTAATTGATGAAGGAGTGCATTCTAGGCCTCAAACGATCGAAATCTTCGTTCATGAGCTTCAGAAAGTGCGTCACCCTCGTTTTCTAAAGAAAAACTACACGAATTTACTCTTGGATTCAAAACACAAGTAATTGCACACGTCTCTGATTTTTGAAACTTTCCACGGATTTCGCATAGATTTCCCACGTAATTTCAATTACAATTGTCCAAACGGTTGCTCAAAATTGAAGGTTTGAAGAATATCTCAATTTCTGGCTGCCCTAGCTCACTCTAATATACGAAAGAGGGCATTTTCGGTCTCAAACAATCGAAATATTTGTTACTGAGCTTCCGATTGTGTGTTTAAATCGTTGTCTACCAAAAAATGCAAGAATTATATCTTTTATTCAAAACATAAGTTATTGCTCACGTCTCTGATTTCTGGGACTCCCTCGGATTTCGTGGAAGTTTTGGAGGAATAAGATGACCAATAGAGAGTAAATGTTGTTTCTACGTGGATATGGGATACTTTTCCAAATTCTGACGAAATATCAATTGGAATTGCCCAGCAGTTGTCAAAAATAACATGTTTGAAGTGTTTTTCGATTTTTGGCTGACCTAGCTCACTCTAATGGATGAAGGATAGCATTCTAGGCCTCAAACGATCGAAATCTTGGTTCCGGGGCTTTCGATAGTGCGTCACCATCGTTTTCTACAGAAAAAATACATAGATTTACTCTTGAATTCAAAACACAAGCAATTGCACCCATCTCTGATTTCGGAAACTCGAACGGTTTTCGCGGGAGTTTTGGAGGAATGTGGTCAAATGGAGAGTAAATGTTATTTCTATGGGGAGAGGAGGTTGTTTCCTCTATTCCCATGAAATTTCAATATGAATTGCCCAACGGTTGTCCAAAATTGTAGGTTTGATATATTTTTCGATTTCTGGCTGCCCTAGATAACTCTAATGGATGAAGGAGGGTATTCTAGGCCCCAAACGATCGAAATATTCGTTCCTGATCTTCCGATTATGCGTCACCATCATTTTCTACCGAAAACCGCAAGAATTTACTCTGTGATTCAAAACACCAGAAATTGCACAGGTCTCTGAATTTTTGGGATTCGCACGGATTTCGTGGGAGTTTCGGATTTATGTGGAGTGGAGGTTGTTTTTTCTATTATTCCCACGAAATTTCAATTGGCATTGCCCAGCGGTTGTCCAAAATAGATGGTTTGAAGCATTTTTCGGTTTCTGGCTGCCCTATCTCACTCTATTGGATGGAGGGCATTATAGGCCTAAAACAATCGAAATCCTATTTCCTGAGTTTCGATTATGCGTCACCATCGTTTTCTTCTGAAAAACTTCAAGAATCTACTCTTGGATTCCAAACACAAGCTATGGCACACATCTCTGATTTCTAGGATTCGCACGAAATTCGTGGGAGTTTTGGAGGAATATGAGGAAAAATGGAGAGAAACGTTGTTTGTCTGCGGAGTGGATGTTGTTTCCTCTATTCCCATGTAATTTAAATTGGAATTGCCCAACGGTTTTCCAAAATAGCAGGTTGGAAGTATTTTTCGGGTTTTGGCTGCCCCAGCTCACTCTAATAGATGGAGGGGTGCATTCTAGGTCTCAATGGATCGAAATCTTCGTTCCTGAGATTCAAATAGTGCATCACCATTGTTTTCTATAGAAAAACTACACGAATTTACTCTTGGATTCAAAACACAAGCACTTGTACTTGTCTCTGATTTTTGGGACTCGTATGGATTTCGTGGGAGTTTTGGCGGAATATGAGGGATGATAAAAATATGGTAACCGTCGTTTCTAGGCAGAGGGGAGGTTATTTTCTTTATTCCCACGAAATTTCAATTGCAATTGCCCAAACTGTTGCCTAAAATTGAAGTTTTGAAGTATTTTTCGATTTCTGACTGCCCTAGCTCACTCTAATAGATGAAGGAGTGCATTCTAGACCTCAAATGATCGAAATATTTGTTCCTGAGCATCCGATTGTCAGTCACCATTGTTTTCAACCGAAAGACTGCAAGAATTAACTCTTGGATTCAAAACACAAGCAATTGCATCCGTCTCCGATTTCTGGGAGTCGCGATGAATTTATAAGAGTTTTGGCAGACTATGAGGATAAATAAAGAGTAAACGTTGTTTCAATGCAGAGAGGAGGTTGTTTTCTTTATTCCCATGAAATTTCAATTGCAACTGCCTAGCGGTTGCCCAAAATAGAAGGTTTGAAGCTTTTTTCGATTTCTGGCTGTCGTAGCACACTTTAATGGATGAAGGAGTGCGTTATATTTGTTCTTGAGTTCAGATAGTGGGTCACAATCGTTTTCTACATAAAAACTACACGAATTTACTCTTGGATTCAAAACACAAGCAATTGCACACATCTATGATTTTTGGAACTCGCACGGATTTCATGGGAGCTTTGGAGGAATAAAAGGACAAATGGAGAGTAAAGGTTGTTTCTATTGGGAGAGAAGGTTGTTTACTTTCAAGTCCCAATACATTTCAATTGGAAATTACCAAACGGTTGCCCAAAAGAGATGGTTTGAATCATTTTTCGGGTTCTAGCTGCCCAAGCTCACTCTAATGGTTGAAGTAGTGCATTATAGGCCCCAAATGATCGAAATCTTTGTTCTTGAGCTTTCGATAGTGCGTCATCATAGTTTTTTACCGAAAACGACAAGAATTTACTCTTAGATTCAAAACACAAGTATTGCACCAGTCTCTGATTTCTGGGACTCGGGAGGATTTCGTGGGAGTTTTGGCGAACTATGAGGATAAATATATAGTAAACGTTATTTCATTGCAGAGAGGAGGTTGTTTGGTTTATTCCCACGAAATTATAATTGCAATTGCCCAACGGTTGTCCAAAATTGAAGGTTTAAGGTATGTTTCGATTTCTGACTGTCCTAGCTCACTCTAATAGACGAAGAAGGGCATTTTCGGTCACAAACGATTGAAATCTTCGTTCCTGAGCTTCCGATTATTCGTCACCATTGTTTTCTACCAAAAACGGCAAGAATTAACTCTTGGATTCAAAATACAAGTTTTTGCACCTGTCTCTGATTTCTAGGACTTGCACGGATTTCGTGGGAATTTTGGAGGAATATGAGGAAAAATAGAGAATTAACATTGTTTCTACATGAAGATGAGGTAGTTCTCCCTATTCTGACGAAATTCCATTTGGAATTTCCCAGCGGTTGTCCAAAATAACAAGTTTGAAGTGTTTTTTGATCTCTGGCTGCCCTAGCTTACTCTAATGGATGAAGGAAGGCATTCTAGGCCTCAAACCATCGAAATATTCGTTCTGGAGTTTCCGATAGTGCGTCACCAACGTTTTCTACAGAAAAACTACACAAATTTACTCTTGGATTCAAAACACAAGCAATTGATTTCGTGGACTCGAACGGATTTCGTGGGTGTTTTGGAGGAATGAGATTAAATGGAGTAATGTTGTTTCTATGGGGATGGGAGGTTGTTCACAAAATACCCATGAAATTTCAATAGGAATTGCCCAACAGTTACCCAACATAGCAGGTTTGATATATTTTTCGGTTTCTGGCTGCCCTAGCTAACTCTAATGGATGAAGGATGGCATTCCAGGCCCCAAACGATCGAAATATTCGTTCCTGAGCTTCCAATTGTGAGTCACCATTATTTTACTACAGAAAAACTGAAGGACTTTACTCTTGGATTCAAAACACAAGAAATTGCACCTGTCTCTAATTTTTAGAACTCGCATGGATTTCGGGTGAGTTTTGGAGGAATATGGGGACAAATGGAGAGTAAACATTGTTTCTATGTGAAGTGGAGGTTGTCTCCATTCCCACGAAATTTCAATTGGCATTGCCCAACGGTTGTCCAAAATTGATGGTTTGGAGCATTTTTCGGTTTCTGGCTACCCTAGCTCAGTCTAATGGATGAAGCAGTGCATTCTACGTCCCCTAACGATCGAAATCTTCGTTCCTAAGCATTCGATAGTGCGTCATCATCATATTCTATGGAAAAACGACAAGAATTTACGCTTGGATTCAAAACACAAGCAATTTTATCCGTCTCTGATTTCTGGGACTCGTGAGGATTTCGTGGGAGGTTTGGCAGACTATGAGGATAAATATAGAACAAACACTGTTTCAATACGGAGAGGTGGTTGTTTTGTTTATTCCCACAAAATTTCAATTGCAATTGCCCAACGGTTCCACAAAATTGAAGGTTTGACGCATGTTTCGATTTCTGGCTGCCCTAGCTCACTCTAATAGACGAAGGAGGGCATTTTAGGTCTCAAATGATCGAAATATTCATTACTAAGATGGCGATTGTGCATCACCATTGTTTTCTACCAAAAAACTGCAAGAATTAACTTTTGGATTCAAAACACAAGCAATTGCACCCGTCTCTGATTTCGGGGGCTCGAACGGATTTCGTGGGAGTTTTGGAGGAATGAGATCAAATGGAGAGTAAACGTTTTTTTCTTTGGGGAGAGGAGTTTGTTTTCTCTATTCCCATTAAAAATTTCAAAACTAATTGCCCAACATTTGCCCAAAATAGATGGTTTGATATATTTTTCGGTTTCTGCCTGCCCTAGGTAACTCTAATGGATGAAGGATGGGATTCTAGGCCCAAAACGATCAAATTTTCGTTCATGAGCTTTTGATTGTGCGTCACCATCGTTTTCTTCCGAAAAATTGCACGAATTTACTTTTGGATTCAAAACACAAGAAATTGAACATGATTCTGATTTTTGGGACTCGTACGAATTTCATGGGACTTTTGGAGGAATATGAGGACAAATGGAGATTGAACATTGTTTCTATGCATAGTGGAGGTTGTTTTCTGTATTCCCACGCAATTTCAATTGGCATTACCCAACGGTTGTACAAAATAAATGGTTTGAAGCATTTTTCGATCTCTGGCTGCCCAAGCTCACTCTAATGGATGAAGGAGGGCATTATAGGCCTCAAACGATCGAAATCCTCTTACCTGAGCTTTCGATTGTGCGTCACTACCGTTTTCTGTCGAATTTTTTTAAGAAGTGACTGTTGGATTCAAAACACAAGCAATGTCATCCGTCTTTAATTTCTGGGACTCGCACGGAATTCGTGGGAGTTTTGGAGGAATATGAGAACAAATGAAGAGTAAATGCTGCTTGTCTGCGAAGTGGATGTTGTTTCCTCCTTTCCCATGTAATTTAAATTGGAATTGCCCAACGGTGTCCCAAAATAGCAGGTTTGAAATATTTTGCATGTTTTGGCTGTCCTAGCACACTCTAATGGATGGAGGAGTGCATTCCAAGCCACAAACGATCGAAATCTTTGTTCCTGAGCTTCAGATAGTGCGTCACCATTGTTTTCAATAGAAAAACTACACGAATTTACTCTTGGATTCAAACACACGGCTCTGATTTTTGGGACTCGCACGAATTTCGTGGGAGGTTTGGTGGACTATAATGAAAAAGATAGAGTAAACGTTGTTTCAAGGCAAAGAGGAGGTTGTTTTCTTTATTCCCACGAAATTTCAATTGCAATTGCCCAAACGGTTGCCCAAAATTGAAGGTTTGAAGCATTTTTCCATTTCTGGCTGCCCTAGCTCACTCTAATAGATGAAGGAGTACATTCTAGGCCCCAAACGATCTAAATATTCGTTTCTTAGCTTCCGATTTTTCGTCACTATCGTTTTCAACCAAAACCAGCAAGAATCCATTCTTGGATTCAAAACACAAGCAATTACACCCGTCTCTAATTTCTGGGACTCGCAACGATTTCGTGGGCGTTTTGGCAAACAATGAGGATAAATATAGAGTAAACGTTGATTCAATATAGAGATGTTGTTGTTTTCTTTATTCCCATGCAATTTCAATTGCAATTGCCCAGCGGTTGCCCAAAATTGAAGGTTTGAGGCATTTTTCGATTTTTGGCTGCCCTAGCTCACTTTAATGGATGAAGAGTGCATTATAGGTCTCAAAAGATCAAAATCTTCGTTCCTGAGCTTCAGATAGTGCGTCACCATTGTTTTCTAGAGAAAACTACACAGATTTACTCTTTGATTCAAAACACAAGCAATTGCACTCGTCTCTGATTTTTGGGACTCGCATGGATCTCATTGGAGTTTTGAAAGAATACTAGGACAAATAGAGAGTAAATGTTGTTTCTATAGGGAGAGAAGTTTGTTTACTCTCAAGTCCCAAGACATTTCAATGGAATAACCAAATGGTTGTCCAAAATAGATGTGTTGAAGCATTTTCGGTTTCTGGCTGCCCTAGCCCAAAATAGATGGTTTGAGGCATTAGGATGAAGTAGTGCATTCCCGGCCCCAAACGATCGAAATCTTCGTTCCTGATCTTTGATAGTGCGTCATCATTGTTTTCTACCGAAAAACGACAAGAAATTACGCTTAATTTCAAAACACAAGCAATTGCACCCGTCTCTGATTTCTGGGACTCGCGAGGATTTCGTGCGAGTTTTGGCGGGCTAAGAGGATAAATATAGAGTAAACATTGTTTCAATAGAGAGAGAAGGTTGTTTTCTTTATTCCCACGAAATTTCAATTGCAATTGCCCAACGGTTGCCCAACATTGAAGGTTTGAAGCATTTTTCAATTTCTAGGTGCACTAGCTCGCTCTAGTAGACGAAGGAGGGCATTTTAGGTCTCAAACGATCAAAATATTCGTTACTGAGCTTCAGATTGTTCGTCACCATCGGTTTCTACCAAAAAATGTCAAGAATTAACTCTTGGATTCAAAACACAAGTTATTGCACTCGTCTCTGATTTCTGGGACTCGCACGGAATTCGTAGGTGTTTTGGAGGAATATGAGGACAAATGGAGAGTAAATGTTTTTTCGACGTGGAAAGTAGGTAGTTTTCCCAATTCTGACGAAATTTCAATTGGAATTGCCCAGCAGTTGTCAAAAATAACACGTTTGAAGTGGTTTTCAATTTCTGGCTGCCCTA
Organism: Scilla litardierei; assembly: GCA_030789695.1. Classification (NCBI taxonomy): domain Eukaryota; kingdom Viridiplantae; phylum Streptophyta; class Magnoliopsida; order Asparagales; family Asparagaceae; genus Scilla; species Scilla litardierei. The sequence continues at coordinate 168,782,996 of CM061141.1, forward strand.
GCTCATTATAATGGATGAAGGATGGCATTCTAGGCCTCAAACGATCGAAATTTTCAATCTAGGGCTTCCAATAGTGTGTCATCATCGTTTTCAACAGAAAAACTACACGAATTTACTCTTGAATTCAAAACACAAGCAATTGCACCCGTCTTTAATTTCGGAGACTCGAACAAATTTCATGGAAGTTTTTTTAGGAATGAGGTCAAATGGAGAGTAAACGTAGTTTCTACAGGGAGAGGAGGTTGTTTCCTCCATTCCCATGAAAATTCAATAGGAATTGCCCAATGGTTGCCCAAAATAGCACGTTTGATATATTTTTCGGTTTCTGGTTGCCCTAGCTACTCTAATGGATGAAGGAGGGCCTTCTAGGCCCCCCAAACGATCGAAATATTCGTTCCTGAGCTTCCGATTATGCGTCACCATCATTTTCTTCCAAAAACTGCAAGAATTACTCTTGGATTCAAAATACAAGAAATTGCATATGTCTCTGATTTTTGGGACTCGCACGGATTTCGTGGGAGTTTGGGAGGAATATGAGGACAAATGGATAGTAAACATTGTTTCTATGCAAAGTGGAGGTTGTTTCCGCTATCACATGAAATTTCAATTGGCATTGCCCAACGGTTGTCCAAAATAAATGGTTTGAAGCATTTTTTTCGATTTCTGGCTGCCCTAGCTCACTCTAATGGATGAAGGAGGGCATTATAGGCCTCAAACGATCGAAATCTTCTTTACTGAGCTTTCGATTGTGCGTCACCATCGTTTTCTTCTGAAAAATTCATGAATTTACTCTTGGATTCAATACACAAGCAATGGTATCCGTCTCTAATTTCTCGGACTCACACTCAATTCGTGGTAGTTTTGGAGGAATATGAGGACAAATGGATTGTTTCCACTATTCCCATGTAATTAAAATTGGAATTACCAAACGGTTACCCAAAATACAGGTTTGAAGTATTTTTACGGTTTCTGGCTGCCCTAACTCACTCTAATGGATGGAGGAGTGCATCTATGCCTCAAATGATCGAAATCTTCTTTTTCTGAAATTCAACTAGTGTGTCACTATCGTTTTCTACAGAAAAACTACACGAGTTTACTCTTGGATGCAAAACACAAGCAATAGCACACGTCTCTGATTTTTGGGGATAAATATGGAGTAAACGTTGTTTTAAGGCAGAGAGGAGGTTGTTTTCTATATTCCACGAAATTTCAATTGCAATTGCCCAAACGGTTGCCCAAAGTTGAAGGCCTGAAGCATTTTTCGACTTCTGTCCACCCTATCTCACTCTAATGATGAAGGAGGGCATTCTAGGCCCCCAAACGTTTGAAATATTCGTTCCTGAGCTTCCAATTATGCGCCACCATCGTTTTCAACTGAAAAACTGCAAGAATTAACCTGTGCATTCAAAACACAAGCAATTGCATTTGTCTCTGATTTCTGGGACTCGAGATGATTTCGTGGGAGTTTTGGCGGACTACGAGGATAAATAAAGAGCAAACTTTGTTTCAATGTAGAGAGGAGGTTGTTTTATTTATTCCCACGAAATTTCAATTGCAATTGCCCAGCGGTTGTCCGAAATTGAAGGTTTGAAGCATTTTTCGATTTCTGGCTACCGTAGCTCACTCTAATGGATGAAAGAGTGCATTCTAGGCCTCAAACGATTGAAATCTTCCTTCAAAAGCCTCAAATAGTGCATCACCGTCGTTTTCTATAGAAAAACTACACGAATTTACACTTGGATTCAAAACACAAGCAATTGCACACGTCTCTGTTTTTTGGGACTCGCACAGATTTCGTTGGAGTTTTGAGGAATATGAGGACAAATGGAGAGTAAATGTTGCTTCTATGGGGAGAGAAAGTGTTTTACTCTCTAGTCCCAAGACATTTCAATTGGAAATTACCAAGCGGTTGGCCGAAATGGATGGTTTGAAGCATTTTTAGGTTTCTGACTGCACTAGCTCACTCTAATAGATGAAATAGTGCTTTCTAGACCCCAAACGATCGAAATCTTCTTTCTTGAGATTTCGATAGTGCATCATCATCGTTTTCTTCTGAAAACGACAAGAATTTACGCTTGGATTCAAAACACAAGCAATTGCATCCATCTCTGATTTCTGGGACTCGCGAGGATTTCATGGGAATTTTGGCGGACTATGAGAACAAATATAGAGTAAACGTTGTTTCAATGTAGAAAGGAGGTTGTTTTCTTTATTCCCACAAAATTTCAATTGCAGTTGCCCAAGGGTTGTGCAAAATTTAAGGTTTGAAGTATTTTTCGATTTCTGGCTGCCCGAGCTCACTTTAATAGAAGAATGAGGGCATTTTAGGTCTCAAACGATCGAAATATTTGTTAATGAGCTTCCGATTGTGCGTCACTATCGTTTTCTACCAAAAAACTGCAAGAATTATCTCTTGGATTCAAAACACAAGTTATTGCACCCGTCTCTGATTTCTGGGACTTGCACGGATTTCGTGGGAGTTTTTGGGGAATATGAGGACGAGAGGAAACGTTGTTTCTACGTGGAGAGGAGGTAGTTTTCCCAATTCTGATGAAATTTCTATTGGAATTGCCCAGCAGTTGTCCAACATAACACGTTTGTAGTGGTTTTCGATTTCTGGCTGCCCTAGCACACTCTAATGGATGAAAGATGGTACTCTAGTCCTCAAACGATTGAAATCTTTGTTCCAGGAATTCGAATAATGTGTCACCATCGTTTTCTACAGAAAAACTACACGAATTTACTCTTTGATTCAAAACACAAGCAATTGCACACGTCTCTGATTTCGGGGACTCGAACGGATTTCGTGGGAGTTTGAAAGAATGAGGTCAAATGGAGAGTAACGTTGTTTCTATGTGGAGAGGATGTTGTTTCCTCAATTCCCATGAAATTTCAAAGGAATTCCCCAACAGTAGCCCAAAATAGTATCTTTAATATATTATTCGGTTTCTGGCTGCCCTAACTAACTCTAATGGATGAAGGAGGGCATGTTAGGCCCCAAACAAGCGAAATATTCCTTCCTGAGCTTCCGATTTCGCGTCACCTTCGTTTTCTACCAAAAAACTGAAAGAATTTACCCTTAGATTCAAAACACAAGAAATTGCACGTCTCTGATTTTGAGGACTCGCAAGGATTTCGTGTGCTTGATGTTCCTTAGATCTTCCACATATCCATTTAGTTGCTCAAAACATGAAGCACTAATCTTTCTTCTGATTATACTCTCTTCCAATACCATCCTTTTTATCTTATTTTATTTTTTTACATTGCATGAACTAGATTCTTACCATACTCACACCTATAACCTCATAGCCTATGCCACCACATCAAGGACTAGATATTGGTCATTCCTAGCCTATCCTTGCTCATTCCTACGCCATGTTTGGTGGAAAGCATTGTATCACTTCTGTATAAATCCTAGCCACTGCCATTTTTACACATGTATGATGACAATGCAATGCATTGCAGAGTCGCACCAGAGTGCAATCTGAAGACTCCACTCAAAAAGATCCAACAGCATTAATATGGTCGTCAACTGCCTAACGCACCTCTCTTATATCGGGGCTACAGACCGGTCATGAAGTGTATGTCATTACACAACTAAAATGGGGATCCCCAATGGTATCAGATATATAATTCAAATTAAACTGCATTGTTGAGACTTGATCTGAGAGATTTGTATTTTGCATTTGAATGGAATCAATAAATTAATCACTTTTTTCAAAGATAAAAGTGCATAGGATGTAAAAAAAGCATGGAGCTCAGAAAAATCGCCAAAAATTTCCGTTGGAACTGAAAGATCACCATCTTCAACTTACAAATAAGAGAAGAAAAATTAGGATATAAAAATCATATTATTTAATATAAAAATTATTATCTTCAAGAAAGTGTACAAAATAGCCCGCCCCGAGCTCAGACAAAATCCGCAAAAAATGTCCATTGGAACCGAGAGATTGCCATCTTCAACTGAAAAATAAGAGAAGACAAAATTAGGCCAAAATATCATATCATTTAATAAAATGATACATATCTTCCAAAAAAGTGGAAGATAGCCCGGAGCTCGGAAAAATCCGCAAAAATGTCCATATGAACCGGGATATAGCCATCTTCAATTGGAATATAAGAGACGACAAAATTAGACCAAAAATCATATAATTTAAAAAAAGATCGCCATCTTCAACTGGAAAATAAGAGAAGACAAATTTAGACTATTAAAATCATATCAATTAATAAAAAAATCCATATCTTTCATAAAATGTGGAAAATAGTTCCAAGCTCACAAAATGATATATAAAAATCTTATCAGTTGAAGATGGCGATATCCAGGTTACAACAAACATTTTTATAGATGAAGCTGGCGATTTTTCGGTTCCGAATTTTGTCTTCTCTTATATTTCAATTGAAGATGGCGATGTCCCGGTTCAACAGACATTTTTTGGCCCAATTTTGTCTTCTCTGATATCATTTAACAAACGATCCATATCTTCCAGAAAATATGAAAAATAGCCGAGAGCTCAGAAAAATCCGCAAAAATGTTCGTTGGAACCGGGAGATTGCCATCTTCAACCGAAATATAAGAGAAGAGAAAATAAGACCAAAAATCATATCATTTAATAAAAAGATTACCATCATCAACTGGAAAATAAGAGAAGACAAAATTAGGCAACAAAAATCATATCAAAAAATATAAAGATCCTTATATTCTAGAAAATATAGAAAATTGCCCGAGCTCAGAAAAATACGCAAAAATTTCCTTTGGAAACGAGAGATCGCCATCTTCAACTGAAAAAAAGAGAAGACAAAATTAGGTCATAAATATCATATCATTTAATATATTGTTCCATATCTTACAGAAAATGTAGAAATAGCCTAGAGCTCAGAAAAATCCGCACAACTGTTCGTTGGAACCGGGAGATCGCCATCTTCATCTGAAAAATAAGGAAAGACTAAATTAGGCCATAAAAATCATATCATTAGATACAAAGATCCATATCTTAAAGAAAATGTAGAAAATATCATGGAGCTTAGAAAATTCTGCAAAAATTTCCGTTGGAACCGGGAGATCGTTATATTCAAGTGAAAAAATAAGGGAAGACAAACTTCGTCTATAAAAATCATATCATTTAATAAAACGATCCATATCTTCAATGAACTTTAGAACGTAGTTTAGTGCTTAAAAAATCTGCAAAAATGCTCGTTGGAACCGGGAGATCTACATCTTTAATTGAAAAATCAGAGAAGACAAAATTAAGCCATAAAATCATATCATTTAATCTAAATATTTGTAGCTTACAGAAAATTTAGAAAATAGCCTGTAGCTCAGAAAAATCTGTGTAAATGTCCACTGGAACCAAAAGATCGCCATCTTCATCTGAAAAATAAGAGAATACAAAATTAGGCCTAAAATCATATCATTTAATAAAAAGATCCATATCTTACATAAAATGTAGAAAATAGCCTCTAGGTCAAAAAAATATGCAAAAATCGTCCTTGGAACCGTGAGAACACCATCTTCAACTAAAAAAAAATAAGAAAAGACAACGTTAGGACCAAAAATCATATCATTTAATAAAATGATCCTTATCTTCCATAAAATGTAAAAAAATAACCATAAGCTAACAAAATCAGTAAAACTGTCCGCTTGAACCAGTAGATCACAATAATCAACTGAAAAAAATAAGAGAAGAAAAACATATGATATAAAAATCATATCAGTTAATAAAAATGTCATATCTTCCAAAAATGTAGAAAATAGCACCAAACTTCAAAAAATATGTTAAAATTTCCGTTGGAACCGGGAGATCGCTATCTACAACTGAAAATAGAGTAGACAAAATAAGGCTATAAAAATCCTATCATTTAATATAAAAATTCATATCTTACAGAAAATGTAGAAAATATCTCGGAGCTCAAAAAAATCCGCATAAATGTTCGTTGGAACCGGGATATCGTCATCTTCTTTGAAAAATAGAGAAGACAAAATTAGCTCAAAATCATATCATTTCATAACAAGATCCATATTTTTCAGAAAATGTAGAACAACAGACTCAAGCTAAGAAAAACCTGCAAAAATTTCCATTGGAGCCGGGAGATCGCCATCTTCAACTAAAAAAATAAGAGAAGAAGAACGTAGGCTATATCATACCATTTAAAAAATGTAGAAATAGCACCGAGCTTATAAAAAGCCGCAAAAATATCCGTTGGAATCGGGAGATCGTCATCTTCAACTGAAAAAAGAGAAGACAACATTAAGCTATAAAAATTATATCATTTAATAAAAGATCCATAACTTTTCGAAAATGTAGAAAATCGGCCGGAGCTCAGAAAGATCCGCAAAAATGTTCGTTGAAACCGGGAGATAGCTATATTCATCAGAAAAATAAGAAAAGAAAAAATTAGGTCAAAAATCATATCATTTAATAAGAAGATCCATAACTTCCTGAAAATGTAGAAAAATAGCACCAAGCTCAGAAAAAAACGACAAAAATGTCCGTTGGAACCGAGAGATCGTCATCTTCCACAAATAATAAGAAAAGACAAAATTCGATAATAAAAATCATATCATTTAATATAAAGATTCAAATCATATAGAAAATGTAGAAAATATATCAGAGCTCAAAAAAATCGGAAAAACTGTCCGTTCGAACCGGGAGATCGCCATCTTCAACTGAAAAATAGAAGAAGACAAAATTAGGCCAAAAATCATATCATTTAATAAAAGATACATATCAGCCACAAATGTAGAAAATAGAACCGAGCTCAGAAAAATCGGCACACATGTCCGTTAGAACCGGGAGTTTGCAATATTCAACAGAAAAAAGAGAAGCCAAATTATGCCAAAAACTCATATCATTTAATAAAAAGACTCATATCTTCGAGAAAATGTAGAAAAAAGCCGAAAGCTAATAAAAATCTACAAAAATGTCTGTTGGAACAGGGAGATCGTCATATTCAAATAAAAATATGAGCAGACAAATTTACTCTTCAAAAATCTTGTCATTTAATAAAGAGATCCAAATCTTCGATAAAATGTAGAAAATATCCCGGAGCTCAAAAAAATCCGCAATAATGTCCGTTGGTACTGGGAGATCGCCATCTTAAACTGAAAAATAAGGAAGAAAAAATTAGGATATAAAAATCATATCATTTAATATAAATATTCTTATCTTCCAGAAAGTGTACAAAATAGCCTCGAGTTCAAAAAAATCCGCAAAAATGTCTGTTAGAACTGGGAGATCATCATCTTCGACTGAAAAATAAGAGAAGACAAAATTAGGCCAAAATATCATATCATTAATAAAATGAAACATATTTTCCAAAAAGTGGAAAATAGCTCGGAGCTCAGAAAATTCAGCAAAAATGTCCGTTGGAACCGAAAGATCGCCATCTTCAACTGAAAAAAATAAGAAAAGGAAAAATTAGGTCAAAAATCATATCATTTAATAAAAATATCCATAACTTTCCAAAAATGTAGAAAAATAGCCCCGAGCTCAAAAAAATCGACAAAAATGTCCGTTGGAACTGGGAGATCGCCATCTTCAACTAAATAAAAAGAGAAGACAAAATTAGGTTATAAAAATTATATCATTTAATGTAAAAAATTCATATCAACAAAAAATGTAGACAATAGCTCGGAGCTTTGTAAAATCCGAAAAAATGTCCGTTGGAACCGGGAGATCGCCATCTTCAACAGAAAAATAAAAGTAGACAAAATTAGGCCAAAAATCATATCTGTTAATAAAAAGATACAAATGTGCCATAAAATAAAGAAAATAGCACCGAGCTCGGAAAAATCGCTCAAATGTCCGTTGGAATCGGGAGTTCTCAATATTCAACTGAAAAAAGAGAGAAGACAAAATTAGACCAAAAATCATATCATTTAATAAAAAGATTCACATCTTCAAGAAAATGTAGAAAAAAGCCCAACGCCAAGGAAAAATCCGCAAACATGTCCGTTGGAACCGGGAGATCGCCAAATTAACATGAAAAACATGAGAGGACAAAATTAGGCTTCAAAAATCTTGCCATTTAATGAAGAGATCCATATCTTTAATAAAATGTAGAAAATAGCCTCGAGCTCAGAAAAATCCACAAATATGTCTGTTGGAACTGTGAGTCGCCACCTTCAACTGAAAACTAAGAGAAGAGAAAATTAGGATATAAAAATCAAATCATTTAATATAAATATTCTTATCTTTAAGAAAGTGTACAAAATAGCCCCGAGCTCAAAAAATCCGCAAAAATGTCCAATTGGAAACGAGAGATCGCCATCTTCAACCGAAACATAAGCGAAGACAAAATTAGTTCAAAATATCATATCATTTAATAAAATGATACATATCTTCCAAAAAGTGGAAAATAGCCGAGAGCTCAGAAAAAACCGCAAAAATGTCCGTTGGAACCGTGAGATCGCCATCTTCAACCGAAATATATGAGAAGACAAAATTCGGCCAGAATATCATATCATTTAATAAAATGATACTTATTTTTCAAAAAGTGGAAAATAGCCCGGAGATCAGAAAAATTCACAACAATATTTGTTGGAACTGGGAGATCGACATCTTCAACTGGAATATAAGATAAAACAAAATTAGGCAAAAAATCATTTCCTTTAATAAAAAGATCGTTATCTTCAACTGGAAAATAAGAGAAGACAAATTTAGGCTATAAAAATCATATCAATTAATAAAAAGATGTCCATATTTTCTCCTTGAAAATATGTATATGTCTGAGGTATTAAGGATGTGCATATGCGTATGTATGTTTAAGCGTATGTTGCAGTTTATGTGTTTATTGAATCCAAATTTTGTCTGGCACACGATAGCATGAGGCTTCCTTCCACATTTGTAAAACTCAAAAGAATTAATTGTGTTTAAATAGTAATTTTTGATATTACGCCTTGAGAAGAATTAAGTGACATCACACGCAGGAGCAAGACGTGGTGAGCCCAAAAATTAGGCCAAAAATCAGATCATTTAATAAAATATCCATATTTTCAAGAAAATTTCAAAAATAGCACCGAGGTCAGGATAATCTGCAAAAATATCCATAGGAACCAGGAGATGGCCATCTTCAACTTAAAAAATAGGAGAAGACAAATTTTTGCCAAAAAATCTTATCATTTAATAAAAAGATCTAAACTTCACGAAATTGTAGAAAAATTGTCCCGAGCTTAGAAAAATCCGCAAAAATGTTCGGTGGAACCGCAGATCGCCATCTTTAACTAAAAATAAGAGAAGACAAAAGTAGGCTAAAAATCATATCATTTAATAAAAAGATTCATATCTTCAATAAAATATAGAAAATATTCCGGAACACAGAAAAATCCCCAAAAACACCCATTGGAACAGGGTGATCGCCATCTTCAAGTAAACAATAAGAGAAGATAAAATTAGGCCAAAATGATATCATTTAATAAAATGATCCATATCTTCCAGAAAATGCAGAAAATAGCCCCGAGCTCAGAAAAATCTGCGAAAATATCCGTTGGAACAGAGAGATCGCTATCTTTAATTAAAAAATAAGAGAAGGAAAAATTAGGCAAAAAATCATATCATTTAACTAAAAGATGCATATCTTCTAGAAAATACAAAAAATAGCTCTGAACTAAGTAAAATCCGCAAAAATGTCTGTTTGAACTGGGAGATCACCATCTTCAACTGAAAAATAAGAGAAGACAAATATAGACTATAAAAATCATATCTTTTAATTTAAAGATACATATCTTACAAAAAATTTAGACAATAGTCGGGAGCTAAGAAAAAACCGCAAAAATGTTTGATGGAATCGGGAGATCGCCAACTTAATTTAAAAAATAAGAGAAGACAAAATTAGGACAAAAATCATATCATTTAATAAAAAGATCCATAACTTCTCGAAAATGAAGAAAAATAGCACTGAGCTCAGAAAAAATCCGCAAAAATGTCACTGGAACCCTGGAGATCGCCATCTTCAACTAAAAATTAAGAGATGAAAAAATTAGGTTATAAAAATCATATCATTTAATATAAAGATTCATATTATACAAAAAATTTAGAAAATATCCCTAGCTCAAAATAAATCCGCACAAATGTCCATTGGAACTAGGAGATCACCATCTTCAAAGTAAAAAAGAGAAGACAAAATTAGGCCAAAAAATCATATCATTGCATACAACGATACTTATCTTCCAGAAAATTTAGAAAAATAGTCTCAAGCTAAAATCTGCAAAAATGTCTGTTCGAACCGGAAGATCGACATCTTTAACTGAAAAAAATAAGTGAAGACAAACGAAGGCTATAAAAATCATATTATTTAATAAAAAGTTCAATATCTTCCATAAAATGTAGAAAACAGCACCGAGCTCAAAAAATACGCAAAAATGTCCGTCGAAGTAAGAGTAGGAATAATCCCCAGAGTCGGCCAACCTTGTTGGAGTAAGAAAACCAGCTAACCCAGTGCTCGAGGTGCTATTACTTTTTCATCTCCCTTTGATAGATATTTATAGAGTAAGGAAGTCCACTCTTTCTAGAGTAAGTAATTCCCTCCCCTTAACTCTCCAACCGGTTCTATTAAGCTAATCTAGGTGCGAGTCCGGAAGTTCAAGATGATAAAGAGCTAGCAGAAGGTGATAGAATACTCCAATGAATAAGCGTGCTCAGTCCGTGCTAACAAACCCACCAATCCCAGGTTAGTAAGTAACCCTCGTGCTCGTTCTATTATAAGTATTTCCACGCTAAACCTCTAATCCACTCTTTAACAAGCTAATCCATAAGGAAGTTCACTTTGCCAACCCAACCATTTTTCTAGCTCTAGATTTAGGGATTAGCAGTTTGGCTTACTTACTATATGAAATTATATCCATAGGGAATTACTTCTCATCTAACCTTGCTTTGAACTTCCTTACTTGACAGCGGGCTACTAACTTATGCTAGAACGAGAGAATAGCTTACCCGCACCGGAATATTTTTATGAAATTCTCTATCCCGTGGTGCTGGTTGAATCTAAAACCCTGCTTACTAGAGATTTAGCACTAGATGGGACTTTCTTTATCAAGTCCTTTCCCTTTGGCTGTCAGACTTTCTTACCTGGAATGACTTAAAAATGACTCTATAACCTTCATTATTTAAAAGCCGTCTTCAATGACTTATTCAACAATCTTTCGTCACTTTAGCTCTAGAACAAGGGTAGACTTGCTTTCTTAGGGAACCGGGAGATCGCCATATTCAACTGAAAAATAAGGGAAGACAAACATATGCTATAAAAATCATATCATTTAATATAAATATACATAACTTTTAAAAAATGTAGAAAATAGCACCGAGCTCAGAAAAATCCGCAAAAAATATTCGTTGGAACCTGGAGATTGCCATCTTCAAACTGAACTGAAAAAATAAGAAAAGAAAAAATTAGTTCAAGAAATCAAATCATTTAATACAAAGATCCATAACTTCTCGAAAATGAAGAAAAATAGCCACAAGCTCAGAAAAATCGGCTAAAATGTCTGCTGGAACCTGTGGATCGCCATCTTCAACTGAATAATAAGAGAAGACAAAATTAGGTTATAAAAATCATATCATTTAATATAAAGATTCAGATCATATAGAAAATGTAGAAAATAGCTCGGAGCTTAGAAAAATCCGAAAAAATGTGCATTAGAGCGAGAGATTGCCACTACTGAAAAATAAAATAAGACAAAATTAGTCCAAAAATCATATCACTTAATAACAAGATTTGTATCTACCATAAAATGTAGAACATAGCATCGAGCTAAGAAAAATCCAAACAAATGTCCGTTGGAACCGCAGGATCGCAATATTCAACTGAAAAAAAGAGAAGACAAAATTAGGCCAAAACTCATCTATATATTAAAACACAACTGTTTTTGAATTCTAGGGCTGACTAAGACAAGCTGACTAGGACAAACAGGTTGATAAAAAGACGGCTTGGATTAAATCTTGAGGAATGAATGGTTGAGATGAGATTTTGTGGAAAGTTTTGGAGGGAAAAACATTTTTAGGGAAATGAAACTTTATGGGGAATGAATGTTTCTGGGGAATAGCAGCGTGCACGCAATTAATGCATTTGGAAAAAAAAACTTTAACTTGCACTTAATGCTGCAGATCAAATGCTGCTGCAGATCGAATGATTTCTCCCCCAGAGTGGGACCCACCGTCTCTTTGACGCTTATGTCAACAAGATGAGAATAATTTCCCGCAACGAAAGCACCCACGCAGTTTTTTTAAACTAATTTGGTGTTCCGAGCCAAAGGCGCCTGCGTCGAATTTGCTGTTCTACGTCGAATTTGTTGTTCCGTGCCGATTTTTTACGCTAATTTGTTGTTCCGTGTCTAAGGTGCCGGCGTCAAATTTGTTGTTCCGCACCGAAGGCACCTGTGCCGCTAAATATGTTTACGCTAATTTGTTGTTACGCTAATTGGTTGTTACGCGCAATTTTGGCTGTTGAAATAATTTTTTGGGTAACAAAGATTTCGCAGGGAAAAAAATTTTAACTTGCACTTAATGCTGCAGATCGAATGCTGCTGCAGATCGAATGATCTCTCCCTCAACACGGGCTCACCGTCTCTTTGATGCATGTGGCAATAAGATGAGAATAATTTCTCGCGCCGAAGGCGCCCGCTAAATTTTTTGATGCTAATTTGTTGTTCCAACTCAAAGGCGCCCTCGCCGAATTTGTTGTTTTACGCCGAATTTGTTGTTCCGCACAAGTTTGGTTGTGTAAATAATTTTTGGGGAATAAAGATTTCACAGGAAAAAATCTTAAATGAACAGATTTAATAAACAGATTTAATTAACAGATTTATATCTTCCAGAAAATGTAGAAAAAAGCCCAAATCTAAGAAAAATCTGAAAAATTTATGTTAGAACTGGAGATCGCCATCTTCAACTCGAATATAAGAGAAGACAAAATTATTCTTAAAATCATATGATTTAATAAAAAGATCGCCATCTTCAATTGGAAAAATAAGAGAAGACAAATTTAGGCTATAAAAATCTTATCAATTAATAAAAAGATATATATCTTTTATAAAATATAGAAATAGCACCAAGCTCAGAAAATGGTATATAAAAATATTATCAGTTGAAGATGGCGATATCCTGTTACGACGGACATTTTTATAGATGAAGATGGCGACGTTTAGGTTCCGAATTTTGTCTTCTCTTATATTCCAGTTGAAGATGGCGATTTCCTGGGTTCAACGGACATTTTTTGTCTAATTTTGTTTCTCTGATATCATTTAATAAAACGATCCATATCTTCCAGAATATGTGAAAAAATAGTCTGAAGTTCAGAAAAATCTGCAAAAATGTCTGTTGGACTAGGAGATGGCAATCTTCAACCGAAATATAAGAGAAGACAACATAAGGCCAAAAAATCATATCATTTAATAAAAAGATCGTCATCATCAAGTGAAAAATAAGAGAAGACAAAATTAGGCAACAAAAATGATTTCAATTAATATAAAGATCATTATCTTTTAGAAAATATAGAAAATAGCCCCAAGCTCAGAAAAATATGCAAAAATTTCCGTTGAAACCGAGAGATCGACATCTTCAATTGAAAAAAAATAAGAGAAGACAATAATAGACTATAAAAATCATATCATTTAATATAAAGATCGATGTCTTATACAAAATGTAGAAAATTGCCCGGATCAGAAATATCTACAAAAATGTCCATTAGAAAATGGAGATCGCCATCTTTAACGAAAAAATAAGCGGAAACAAAATTAGTCCAAAAATCATATCATTTAATAAAAAAGATACATATCTTCCTGAAAAAGGAGAAAAATAGCCCCGGGCTCAGAAAATCTGCAAAAAATGTCCGTTGGAACATGGAGATCGCCATCTTTAAATTAAAATAAGAGAAGATAAAATTAGGCTATAAAAATCATATCATTTAATAAAAAGATACATATCTATCATAAAATTTAGAAAATAGCCCCGAGATCAGAAAAATCCACAACAATTTTTGTTGGAAACGGGCTATCACCATCTTCGACTGAAAAATAAGAGAAGATAAACTTAGTCTATAAAAATCATATTATTTAATAAAATGAACCTCATCTTCAATAAACTATAGAAAATATTCCCGAGCTTTGAAAAATCTAAAAATGTCTGTTGGAATAGGGAGTTTGCCATCTTCAAATAAAAAATAAGAGAAGACAAAATTAGACCAAAATATCACATCATTTAATAAAAATATCCACAACTTTTCGAAAATGTAGAAAAATAGTTTCGAGCTTAGAATAATCCGAAAAGATGTCCGTTGGAACTTGAAGATCGCCAAGTTCACTGAAAAATAAGAGAAGATAAAATGTAGGCTACAAAAATCATATCATTTAATAAAAAATCCATATCTTCAATAAAATGTAAAAAATAGCTTTGAGCTCAGAAAAATCTGCAAAAATGTCCGTAGGGAGATCTTCATCTTCAACTGAAAAATAAGAGAAGACAAAATTTGGCTATAAAAATCATCTCATTTTATCTAAAGATTCATATTTTACAGAAAATAGCCCGGGGCTAAGAAAAATCCGCAAAAATGTCGGTTGGAACCGGGAGATCACTATCTTCATCTGTTAAGTAAGAGAAGACAAAATTAGTCCAAAAGTCATATCATTCAATAAAAATATCTATATCTTCCAGAAAATATAGAAAATAGTCTCGAGGTTTGAAAAAATCCGCCAATTTGTCTGTCCAAACCGGATGATTGTCATTTTCAACTGAAAAAAAGAGAAGACAAACTTAGTCTATAAAAATCATATCATTTAATTAAAAGATCCAAATCTTCTATAAACTATAGAAAATAGCCTGAGATGCGAAAAATCTGCAAAAATGTCCGTTGGAGCCGAGAGATACCCATTTTCAACTGAAAAATAAGAGAAGACAATTTAGGCTATAAAAATCATATCATTTAATATAAAGATTCATATCTTTAACTGAAAAATAAGCAAAAATGTCCGTTGGAATCGGGAGATCGACATCTTCAACTTAAAAATAAAGAAGATAAAATTAGGCCAAAAAAATCAGATCATTTAATAAAAAGATACATATCTTACAAAAATGTATAAATGAGCACCGAGCTAAGAAAAATTCGCAAAAATGTCTGTTGAAACCGGGAGATGGCTATTTTCAACTGAAAAATAAGAGAAGACAAAATTTGGCCAGAAAAATCATATCATTTAATAAATTATCCATATATTCAATAATATCTATAAAATAGCATCATGCTCAGAAAAATCTGCAAAATTTTGGTTAGAATCGGGGGAACGACATATTCAACTTAAAAAATAAGAGAAGACAAATTAGACGATAAAAACCATTTCATTTAATATAAAGATCCATAACTTCAATAAAATTTAGAAAATACCTCAGAACACATAAAAATCTGCAAAAATGTCCGTTGGAATAGGGAGATTGCCATTTTCAACTGCAAATGAGAGAATACAATCGGCCTTAAAATCATACCATTTAAAATAAATATCCATATTTTCCAAAAAAATGTCGAAAATAGCCCGTTGCTCAGGAAAATACGCCAAAATATCCTTTGGAACTGGGAGATCGCCATCTACAATTGAAAATAAGAGAAGACAAAATTAGGCCAAAAATCGTATCTTTTAATAAATGATCCATTTTCTTCCAGTAAATGTGGAAATTAGCCTGGAGCTAAGAAAAGTCCGCAAAAATGTACGTTGAAATGGGGAGATTGCCTTCTTCAACTGAAAAATTAGAGTAGACAAAATTAGGCCAAAAAATCATATCATTTAATAAAAAGATATATCTTTCTAAAAATGCAGAAAATAACCACGAGCTTAGAAAAATTCACAAAAATGTCCGTTGGAACCGGGAGATCGCCATCTTCAACTTAAAAAAATAAGAGAAGGCAAAATTAGGCTATAAAAATCATTTCATTTAATATAAAGATTCATATCTTATCGAAAATTTTGAAAATGGCCAGGAGTCCAGGAAAATCATCAAAAATGTTCGTTAGAATCAAGAGATTGCAACCTTTAACTAAAAAAAATAAGATAAGACAAAATTAGGCCAAAAATCATTTCATTTAATCAAAAGATCCATATATTCTAGAAAATATAGAAAAATAGTTACTGGCTAAGAAAAATCCGCAAAAATTTCTGTTGGAATCGGGAGATCGCGATCTTCAACTTAAAAATAAGAGAAGACAAAGTTATGCTATAAAAATCATATCATTTAATGAAAAGATCAATTTCTTACCTAAAATCTAGAGTAGTTCCGATCTCAAAAAATCTGCAAAAATGTCCGTTGGAACCTTGAGATTGCTACCTTCAACTGCAAAATAAAAGAAGACAAAATTATGCCAATCATTTAATAAAAAGATCAATGTCTTTCACAAAATGTTGAAAATAGTCTCGTGGTCAGAAAAATCCGCAAAAATGTCCGTTGGAACCAGGAGATCACTATTTTCGACGGAAAAAAGAGAAGACACACTTAGTCTATGAAAAATCATATCGTTTAATAAAAAGATCCATAAAATGTCTGTTGGATTCGGGAGATCGTCATCTTCAACTGAAAAATAATAGAAGACAAACTTAGGCTATAAAAATCATATCATTTAATAAAAAATTTCAATGTCTCCAATAAAATGTAGAAAATAGCCCGGAGCTCAGAAAAACTCCTAAAAATGTCTGTTGGAACTGGGAGATCGCCATTTCAATTGAAAAATAAAAAAGACAACATTTGGCTATAAAAATCATAAGATTAATATAAATATTCACATCTTATAGAAAATATAGAAAATAGTGCGAAGCTCAGAAAATCCCACAAAAACGTCTGTTGAAATCGGCAGATCGCCATCTTCAATAAGAGAAGACAAAATTAGGCCAAAAAATCATATCATTTAATAAAAATATCCATATCTTCAAGAAAATGAAGAAAAATAGCGCTGAACTCAGAAAAATCATCAGAAATGTCTGTTGGAATCGAACGATCGCCATATTCAACTAAAAATAAGAGAAGACAAAATTAGACTAAAAAAGCATATCATTTGATAAAAATATCCGTATATTCAAGAAAATGAAGAAAATAACACCGCGCTTAGAAAAATCAACAAAAATGTCGATTGTAACCGGGAGATCGCGATCGTCAACTGAAACATAAGAGAAGACACACTTATTCTATAAAAATCAAATCATTTAATATAAAGATATTACAGAAAATATAGAATATATAGCATATAGACCAAAAAATCTGCCAAAATGTCGCCATACTCAACTGAAAAATAAGAGAAGACAAACTTAGGCTATAAAAATCTTAGCATTTAATAAAAAGATACTTATCTTCCATAAAATTTATAAAATAGCCATGTGATCAGAAAAATCCGCAAACATTCTGTTGGAAACGGGAACTCACTATCTTCGACTAAAAAATAAGAGAAGACAAATGTATTCTATAAAAATCATATCATTTATTAAAATGAACCACATCTTCAATAAACTGTAGAAAATATTCGCGAGCTCAGAAAGATCTGGAAAAATGTCTGTTGCAACCGGGACTTCGCCATCTTCAAATAAAAAATAGAAGATAAAGTTAGGCCAAAAATCATATCATTTAATGAAAAGATCCACAACTTCCCGAAAAAGTAGAAATATTGTTTCGAGCTCAGAAAAATCTGAAATGATGTCCATTGGAACCGGGAAATCACCATGTTCAACTGAAAAATAAGAGAAGACAAAATTAGGCTACAAAAATCATCTCATTTAATAAAAAGATATCATCAATAAAATGTAAAAAATAGCACAGAGCTAAGAAAAATCCGCAAAAATGTCCGTCGGTCATCTTCAACTAGGCCAAAAATCATATCATTTAAAAAAATACATATATTCCAGAAAATTTAGAAAAATCCTCAAAAATGTCTGTTGGAACCAGAAGATCACCATCTTCAACCGAAATATAAGAGAAGACAAAATAAGGCCAAAAATCATATCATTTAATAAAATGATCGACATCATCAACTGGAAAATAAGAGAAGACAAAATAAGGAAACAAAAATAAAATCAATTAATAAAATGATTATTTATCTTCCAGAAAATATCGAAAATAGCCCCGAGCTCAGAAAAATACGCAAACATTCCCTTGTAACCGGAAAATTGCCATCATCAACTAAAAAATAAGAGAAGAAAAAAATAGGCTATAAAAATCATATCATTTAATATAAAGATTCATATCTTACAGTAAATGTAGAAAAGTGCCCGGAGATCAGAAAAAGTCTGAAAAAATGTCCGGTAAAATCTGAAGATCACCATTTTTAATGAAAAAAGTTAGAGACGATAAAATTAGTCCAAAACTCATTTCATTTAATAAAACGATACATATCTTCCATAAAATGGAGAAAAATAGTCCAAGATCAGAAAAATCCGCAAAAAAGCCCTTGGAACATTGAGATCGCCATATTCAGAAATCATTTCATTTAATAAAAATATTTATCTCTTCAATAAAAAATCCGCAAAAATATCTGTTGGACCTGAGAGATCGCCATATTCAAATGAAAAATAAGACAAGACAAAATTAAGCTATAAAAATCATATCATTTAATAAAAAAATACATATCTTATATAAAATTTAGAACATATCCCCGAGATCAGAAAAATCTGCAAAATGTTCCGTTGGAAACGGGATATCACCATCTTCGACTGAAAAATAAGAGAAGACAAATTTAGTCCTTAAAATAGTATCATTTAATAAAATGTATCACTTCTTCAATAAAATATAGAAAATATTCCCGAGCTAAGAAAAATACGCAATAATGTCTGTGGAAATGTGAGTTCCACAGCTTCAAATAATAAAAGAGAAGATAGGCCAACAAATCATAACATTTAATAAAAATATCCATAACTTATCTAAAATGTAGAAAAATAGTTCCGAGCTCAGAAAAATCTGCAAAGATGTCTGTTGGAACTGGGAGTTCGCCATGAACAACTGAAAAATAAGAGAAGACAAAAGTAGTCTACAAAAATCATACCATTTAATAAAAAGGTCCATATCTTCATAAAATGAAAAAATAGCCCTGAGCTCAGAACATCCACAAAAATATCCGTCGGGAGATCATCATCTTCAACTGAAAAATAAGAAAGACAAAATTTGGCTATAAAATCATATCATTTAATTTAAAGATCTGTATCTTACAGAAAATATAGAAAATAGTCCAGAGCGAAGAAAAATCCGTAAAAATGTCAGTTGGAACCTGGAGATCGCCATCTTCAGCTGAAAAGTAAAACAAGACAAAATTAGGCCAAAAATCATAAAATTTAATAAAAAGATCCATATCTTCCAGAAAATGTAGAAAATAGCCTCGAGGTCAAAAGCCGTAAAAATGTCCGGTCGAATCGAGAGATGGCATTTTCAACTACAAAATAAGAGAAGACAAACTTAGTCTATAAAAATCATATCATTTAATTAAAATTTCCATATCTTCAATAAACTATAGAAAATAGCCCCGCACTGAGAAAAATCCGCAAAACTGTCCGTATGAACCAGGAGATCGCCATCTTCAACTTAATAATAAGAGAATGTAAAATTAGGCTATAAAAATCATATCATTTAATATAAAGATTCTTATCTTACAGAAAATATAGAAAATATCACGTAGCTCAAAAAAATCTGCGAAAATGTCTGTTGGAACCAGGAGTTTGCCATCTTCAACGAAAAAATATAAGAGAAAAAAATATGGCCATAAAAATCATATCATTTAATATAAAGATTCATATCTTACAGAAAATGTAGAAAATAGCCTAGAGTTCGGAAAAATCCGTAAAAATTTCTATTGGAATCGACAGATAGACATTTTCAAATAAAAAAGAGAAGTCAAAATTGGGCGATAAAAATCATATTATTTAATAAACAGATACATATCTTCAATAAAATATAGAAAAAAGTCTTGAGCTCAGAAAAATCCGCAAAAATGTCTGTTGGAAACGTGTGATCTCCATCTTCAACAGAAAAATAAGAGAGGAAAATAAGGGAAAAAATCATATCATTTAATGAAATGATTCATATCCTTTAGAAAATGTAGAAATTAGCCCATATCTCAGAAAAATCCGCAAAAAATTCTGTTGGAGCCTGAAGCTATCCATCTTCAGCTGAAAAATAAGGGAAGACAAAATTAGGCTATAAAAATTATATCATTTAATATAAACATCCATGTCTTAAAGAAAATGTTGAAAATTGCCCGGAGCTAAGAGAAATTCGCAAAAAGGTTCATTGGAACCGAGAGTTCGTTGGAACCGAGATTTTTTGGTGACGTTGTCGGAGAGGTGTTTCCTGTTGGGTGCCAATTTGTCACAATTAGGTCGATTAGACTGCGTTTAAAAAAAAGAAAGAAAAAAAACAAAAAAAACAGAGAGATAGATTTTTCCCCACCACCTGATGTTATTATTTTCTTTATCTCTCTTTATACCACTAACGTCTTTTCCAGGTCGTCTACTTTGCTTGATCAGGTACAGTTGATAAGACGATGGTGCTTCCAAAGATACGACTTTCTATACGATCCTACATATATCTCGCTACATTCTGTCAGACTGATGGAGAATCCTTTAGGAAAGCCTTGTCCATGTTTGAAAGAATGTTAGGGATGTTCCAGACGGAGTCAAACCATGAGTGGGATGGTTCCAAGCTATTTGATATCTTCTCTAGAAGGCTAAAGGGACCCTCACGTGAGTTTATGAAGAGGATGCAAGTGGAAGGTTCAGTGATCTGCAGTTGGCAGCAACCTTGGAGAAAATGATAGATGATGCTCAATCTACCGGTTTACTAACCGTTATGGTAGGTAAACCGTCCGACCAAGTATTCATCGATTTCGTTATGGCTAATGTCTCTGGTGCATGTACTATCATAGATGGAGTGTATGCTTCACTTGAAGGTGATTATATCCACCTTTACACCATCAACGCTCCACAAATAGAGACATCTGAGCTGTCGAAGGAGGACACATATATAGACCTATTGAGAAACATTGTCGACGTAGTTCGAGAAACCGGTCAATTAACAATAACGGCATGTGATCCTTTTGAGCTCGATTTCAAAAATTTATTACTTATTGTATCTCTTTCACAGGCACAATTGATGATGGAGTCTACGCTCTAGTTGAGGGGCACAAGACCCATTTTTACACCATTGTCGAGATACATAAGCCCATTGAGCCACCTTGTGTCGTCGTCGCCTCCCCATGCCACCTACATGAGTCAGAGCATCCTATACCATCAGAGGATATTATTGATGAGGTCATGTCTATAGTAGCGGAGCAGACCGTAAAGGAGGACGTGACTTGGGACGATGACATCTGCACACAGATGGATCCCGCATTATGCCCCCTCCTTTTGAGCTATCGCAGCTATCCCCGCCTTCTACAGAGGCTGAGCATCTCTCAGAGGACCACCCTTCCATTGACGCCAAGGACTATCCCACAGAGATTATGGCTCCCCTTTAGGGAGATCTCTTTACTCCCTCGCCCTTTACATTTGATTTCACTCCCATGTATGATGTTTACTATAATTCAGATTTTGAAGACTCATTGCACCTTTTGCAGGATACACATATATATGATCAAGAGGTACGATGGAACGTATACGAGGAGGAGAGCGAGAAGTTAGCATCCATGGACGCATACGAATATGATCAGGAGGTGCGATGGGATAAGTTTAACGATGATGAGGAGTTGCTTGATGAGACCCACGCTTATATGCCAAATCTACCTGAAGAACCAGAGGCAAACAACGAGGAGTTGGTCGACGTAGTGCACGAGAGTAGAGATTTATTTCCAGGGAAGTGTTGTTAACCACCTTTAATTTTAAATACTTATGTTGATGACCCTCTTTGGAATACATTTATTTTGGAGAAGAATTATTCACATCAGATTGATGCGGATTATCTCTGCAGGGTACAAGTGGAGTCCTTGGAGAGATGCTGGGAGCCGTATTGCTGGAATGTAATGGAGTCCATAGACACACGCACCTGGTGGAGCCACGGAAGGAGCAGTTGGAGCAGTTGCCGACACCGGCAAAGATACTGGATCCTCCTTTTGCTATAGGTGTCATCAATCCAGTAGTGTAGTTTTCATGCTTTCAATAAACACAAATCCTCTCGGAGGACCATATAGATTTGCTTGATTAGTCAGTTTTAAATAAATATCACCTCATATGACGGCAACAATAATCTTTTACATCCCAAACCCATTATATGCTATTGATTGCCCTCTTCACATTTTGATGTGCCACATCATTTTTGCTCACCACCCATCGAGCATCTCTTTCAAGTGAATACTCACATTCTTATTTGTTTGACTCGATCCCGCTTAGCAAAGCCGTGACATTTTTGATCGAGTCATTGAATATGATTTTTTAGTATAAGCTTGGGGGAAGGCGCTCTCATGCATCATTGTATGTGTATTAATTGCATTAGGATTTCATGTCATTCATTTCATCATTTTTCATTCCCCCCCATATTTATCGTTGTTCCTCTTATTCTTCCATTATGATCACATTGAGGACAATGTGAAGTTTAAGCTTGGGGGAGTGCATTTACATGCCATTTAGTTGCACGTTTACTCTTTTTTTAGGGTTTTTAGAAATTTTCAAAAATTTTGCATAGAATTTTTCAAAAAATTTGCATCATCTTTTTGAATTTTCCATCTTATTTTCCTTTTATGTGTGTTCCTGCATCATATTGTGTGCTTGTTTTTCTTTTCTTTCCTCTTTTTTATTTTTATTTCTTTATTTTCTTTTCCTCCTTTTGCTAGATATGTTCCTTATGATGATATCTCGTATTGCTTTAGTAGCCATCATGATGCTTACTACTCTTGCCATGTTATTTGGAGTATTTCAGTATACTGCTATCTATGTGCTTGCATATATATTCTTTCTCTCCTTGTGCTTACTACTCTTGCCATGTTATTTGGAGTATTTCAGTATACTGCTATCCATGTGCTTGCTTATATATTCTTGCTCTCCATATACTGCTATCCATGTGCTTGCTTATATATTCTTGCTTATAAATGTAGACATTTTTGCTCTGCGCGTAAAATGGTCACAATTTTGCCGGTAGTGCGTGCTGGGTCACTTAGGGTAAATGTAGACATGTTTGGTCAGCGTGCAAAACAGTCTCAATTTTGCAGGTTGTGCACACTAGGTCACTTTGGGTAAATGTAGACATTATTGGCCTAGCGCGTAAAACGGCCACAATTTTGCCGGTTGTGCGCTGGGTAATTTTGGGTAAATGTAGACAGTTTTGCCCCGCACGCAAAACGGTCACATTTTTGCCGGTTATGCGCCCTGTGTAATTTTGAGTAAATGTAGACTAGTTTGCTCATCGCGCAAAACTGTCACAATTTTGTCAGTTGTGCGGGCGGCGTAATTTTGGGTAAATGTTGACATTTTTTTCGAGCGCGCAAAACAACCACAATTTCGCCGGGTGTGTGCGCTGGTAATTTTGGGTACTAGACATTTTTGCGCAGCGCGCAAAACGGTCACAATTTTGCCGGGTGTCGCGCTGGCAATTTTGGGTAATTGTACACAGTTTTCTCGAGCGCGCAAAACGGTCACAATTTTGCCGAGTGTACACGCTGGTACTTTTGGGTAACTGTAGACAGTTTTGCTCAGCGCGGAAAACAGTCACAATTTTATCGGTTGTGCGCGCTGAGTCCCTTTGGGTAGATGTAGACATATTTGGTCAGCGCGCAAAACGGTCACTATTTTGCCGGTTGTGCGCGCTGGGTCACTTTGGGTAAATGTGGACATTATTTGCGTAGTGCGTAAAAAAGTCACAATGTTGCAGGTTGTGCGCGCTGGGTAATCTGGGGTAAATGTAGACAGTTTTGCCTGCTCGCAAAACGATAACATTTTTGCCGGTTGTGCGCACTGTGTAATTTTGGGTAAGTGTAGACAGTTTTGCTCATCGCGCAAAACTGGCACAATTTCGCCGGTTGTGCGCGCTGCGTAATTTTTGGAAAATGTAGACAGTTTTGCTCAGCGCGCAAAATGGTCACAATTTTGCCGATTGTGCGCGCTGGGTAATTTTGGGTAAATGTATACGGTTTTGCTAGTACGTAAAACAGACACAATTTTAACGGTTGTGCATGCTAGATAATTTTGGGTAAATGTTTTCCTTTTTTGTGCAGCGGGCAAAACAATCACAATTTTGCCGGCTGTGCGCGCTGGATAATTTTGGGTAAATGTAGACAGTTTTGCTAGTACACAAAACGGACACAATTTTGCAGGTTTTGCACGCTGGTTAATTTTGGGTAAATGTTGACTATTTTGTACATTTAGGCAAATGTAGACACTTTTCTCAGCGCGCAAAACGGTCACAATTTTGGCAGATCTGTGCGCTGGGCAATTTTGGTTAAATGTAGGCATTTTTTGCTCCGCTCGCAAAATGGTCACTATTTTGCCGGTTGTGAGCGTTGAGTGATTTTGGGTAAATGTAGACATTTTTTGTTAACGTGCAAAACGGCCACAATTTTGCAGGTTGTGCACGCTGAGGAATTTTGGGAAAATTTAGACAGTTTTGCTCTGTGTGCAAAACGGTCACAATTTTGCCGGGTGTGCGGGCTTAGTAATTTTGGGTAAATGTTGACATTTTTGCCCAGCGCGCAAAACGGTCACAATGTTGCCTGGTGTGTTCTGGTAATTTTGGGTAAATGTAGACAGTTTTGCCCAGCGCGCAAAACGGTCACAATTTTACCGGCTATGTGCGCTGAGTAATTTTGGTTAAATGTAGACATTTTTGCACAGCGCGCAAAACGGTCACAATTTTGCCGGTTGTGCATGCTGGGTAATTTTGGGTAAATGTAGACAATTTTTGCACATTACACAAAACCGTCACAATTTTACCGGCTGTGCACGCTAGGTAATTTTGGGTAAATGTAGACAGTTTTGCTAAGCACGCAAAACGGTCACAATTTTGCCGGTTGTGCGCGCTGGGTAATTTTGGCTAAATGTAGACTATTTTGTAATTTTGGGTAAATGTAGACACTTTTGCTCCGCACGCAAAACGGTCACAATTTTGCCGGATGTGGGTACTGGGTAATTTTGGTTAAATGTAGACATTTTTTCTCAGCGCGCAAAATGGTCAAAATTTTGCCGGTTGTGAGCGCTGAGTAATTTTGGATAAATGTAGACATATTTGGTCAGCGCGCAAAACAGTCTCAATTTTGCAGGTTGTGTATACTTCTGGGTCACTTTGGGTAAATGTAGACATTTTTGCTCAGCGCGCAAAACGGTCACAATTTTGCCGGTTGTGGGCATTGGGTAATTTTGGGTAAATCTAGATATTATTTGCGGAGCGCGCAAAACAGTCACATTTTTGCCGGTTGTGCGCACTGTTAATTTTGGGTAAATGTAGATAGTTTTGCGCAGCACGCAAAACTGTCACAATTTTTACGGTTGTGCGCGCTGAGATAATTTTTGGAAAATGTAGACAGTTTTGATCAGCGCACAAAACGGTCACAATTTTGCCGGTTGAGTAGGCTGAGTAATTTTGGGTAAATGTTGACATTTTTGCGCACCGCGCAAAACGGTCACAATTTTGCCAGGTGTGTGCGCGGGTAATTTTGGGCAAATGTAGACAATTTTGCCCAGCGTGCTAAACGGTCACAATTTTATCGGGTGTGTGCGCTGGTAATTTTGGGTAAATATAGACGGTTTTGTCCAGCACGCAAAACGGTCACAATTTTGTCGCCTATGCGCACTGAGTAATTTTGGTTAAATCTAGACATTTTTGCTCAGAGCGCAAAACGATTACAATCTAGTCGGTGTTGCGTGCTGAGTTACTTTTGGCAAATGTATACATATTTGGTCAGCACGCAAAACATTCACAATTTTGCCGGCTATGCGCGCTGAGTAATTTTTGTTAAATGTAGACATTTTTGCTTAGCGCGTAAAATGGTCACAATTTTGCAGGTTGTGCGCGTTGGGTCACTTTGGGTAAATGTAGACATATTTGGTCAGCGCGCAAAAACGGTCACAATTTTGCAGGTTGTGCGCGCTGGGTCACTTTGGTTAAATGTAGACATTATTGCTTAGCGTGTAAAACGGTCGCAATTTTACCGGTTGTGCGCGCTGTGTAATTTTGGGTAAATGTAGACAGTTTTGCCCCGTGCGTAAAACGGTCACATTTTTGCCGGTTGTGCGCACTGGTTAATTTTGGGTAAATGTAGACAGTTTTGCTCAGCGAGCAAAACTGTCATAATTTTGCCAGGTGTGAGCGCTGGTATTGTTGGGTAAATGTAGACAGTTTTGCTCAGCAAGCAAAACTGTCACAATTTTGCCAGGTGTGAGCGCTGGTATTGTTGGGTAAATGTAGACAGTTTTGCTCGGTGCGCAAAGCGGTCACAATTTTGTCGGTTGTGCGCACTGAGTCACTTTGGACAAATGTAGACATATTTGGTCAGCGCGCAAAACAGTCACAATTTTGCAGGTTGTGCGCGCTGGGTCACTTTGGGTATTTGTAGACATTATTTGCGTAGTGCACAAAACAGTCACAATGTTGAGGGTTGTGCGCTTGGGTAATTTTGGGTAAATGTAGACAATTTTGCCAAGCACACAAAACGGTCACATTTTTGCCGGTTGTGCGCACTGTGTATTTTGGGTGAATGTAGACCATTTTCCTCAGCGTACAAAACTGTGACAATTTTACCGATCGTGCGCGCTGCGTAATTTTTGGAAAATTTAGACAGTTTTGCTCAGCGCACAAAACTGTCACAATTTTGCCGACAGTGCGCGTTGTGTAATTTTGGTCAAATTTAGGCAGTTTAGCTCAGCGCGCAAAACGGTCTCAATTTTGCCAGCTGTGCACGTTGAGTAATTTTGGGCAAATGTATAATGTTTTGCGCAGGTCGCAAAACAGTCGCAATTTTGCCGGCTGTGCGCGCTGGATAATTTTGGGTAAATGATGAAATTTTTGTCCAGTGCGTAAAACGGTCATAATTTTTACCGGTTGTGCCACATGGCAATTTGGGTAAATGTAGACATTTCTGCACAACTCGCAAAACGGTCACAATTTTGCCGGGTGTGCACGCTGGGTAATTTTGGAAAAATGTAGACATTTTTTGCATAGCGCACAAAATAGTCACAATTTTGCCGGCTGTGCGCGCTGTGTAATTTTGAGTAAATGTAGACAATTTTGCAAGGACGCAAAACGGTCACAATTTTGCCGGTTTTGCACGCTGGGTTTTTTGGGTAAATGTAGACTATTTTGTAATTTTAGGTAAATGTGGACACTTTTGCTCAGTACACAAAACTGTCACAATTTTATCGGATGTGCGCGCTGGGTAATTTTGGTTAAATGTAGACATTTTTTGCTCCGCGCCTAAAATGGTCACCATTTTGCCGGTTGTGAGCATTGAGTAATTTTGGGTAAATGTTGACATTTATGGTCAACGGGCAAAACAGTCACAATTTTGCAGGTTGTGCGCGCTGAGGAATTTTGGGAAAATTTAAACAGTTTTGCTTAGCGCGCAAAACGGTCACAATTTTGCCGGTTGTGTGGGCTGAGTAATTTTGGGTAAATGTCGACATTTTTGCTCCGCGCACAAAATGGTCACAATTTTGCTGGGTGTGTGCGCTGGTAATTTCGGGTAAATGTAGACAGTTTTGCCCAGCACGTAAAACGGTCACAATTTTGCCGGCTATGAGCGGTGAGTAATTTTGGTTAAATGTAGACATGTTTGGTCAGCACACAAAACAGTCTCAATTTTGCAGGTTGTGCACGCTGGGTCACTTTGGGTAAATGTAGACATTGTTGGCCTAGCGCGTAAAACGGTCACAATTTTGCCGGTTGTGTGCTGGGTAATTTTAGGTAAATGTAGACAGTTTTGCCCCGCATGTAAAACGGTCACATTTTTGTCGGTTATGCGCCATGTGTAATTTTGGTTATATGTAGACTATTTTGCACATCACGCAAAACTGTCACAATTTTACCGGTTGTGCGGGCGACGTAATTTTGGGTAAATGTTGACATTTTTTCTCAGAGCGCAAAACAGCCACATTTTTGCCGGGTGTGGGCGCTAGTAATTTTGGGTAAATGTAGACATTTTGGCCAAGCGCGCAAAACGGTCACAATTTCGCCGGGTGTGTGCACTGGAAATTTTGGGTACTAGACCTTTTTGCCCAGCGCGTAAAACTGTCACAATTTTGCCGGGTGTGCACGCCGGTAATGTTGGGGAATTGTAGACAGTTTTGCCAGCGTGCAAAACAGTCACAATTTTGTCTGTTGTGAGCACTGAGTCACTTTGGGTAAATGTAGACATATTTGGTCAGCTCGCAAAACGGTCACTACTTTGCAGGTTGTGCGCGCTGAGTCACTTTGGCTAAATGTCGACATTATTTACGTAGTGCGTAAACAGTCACAATGTTGCGGGTTGTGCGCGCTGGGTAATTTTGGATAAGTGTAGACAATTTTACTCAGCACGCAAAACGATAACATTTTTGCCGGTTGTGCGCACTGTGTAATTTTAGGTAAATGTAGACAGTTTTGCTCAGAGCGCAAAACTGTCACAATTTCGCTGGTTGTGCGCGCTGCATAATTTTGGAAAATGTAGACAGTTTTGCTCAGCGCGCAAAATGGTCACAATTTTGCCGATTTTGCGCGTTTGGTAATTTTGGTCAAATGTAGGAGGTTTAGCTCGACGCACAAAACGGTCTCAATTTTGCCAGGTGTTCACTAGATAATTTTGGGCAAATGTATACTGTTTTGCACAGGACGCAAAACAGTCACAATTTTGCCGGCTGTGCACGCGGGATAATATTGGGTAAATGTCGACATTTTTGCCCAGTGCGCAAAACGGTCACAATTTTTGCCAGTTGTGCCCACATAGCAATTTTGGGAAAATGTAGACATTTTTGCATAGCACGCAAAACAGTCAAAATTTTGCCGGTTGTGCACGCTGGGTAATTTTGGGTAAATGTTGTCATTTTTTGCGCAGCGCGCAAAACAGTTACAATTTTGTCGGCTGTGTGCGCTGGGTAATTTTGGGTAAATGTAGACAATTTTGCCAGTACGCAAAACTGACACAATTTTGCCGGTTTTGCGCACTGGTTAATTTTGGGTAAATGTAGACTATTTTGTAAGTTTAGGTAAATGTAGACACTTTTTGCTCAGCACGCAAAACGGTCACAATTTTGCCAGATGTGTGCGCTGGGTAATTTGGTTAAATGTAGACATTTTTTGCTCCGCGCGCAAAATGATCACCATTTTGCCGGTTGTGAGCGTTGAGTAATTTTAGGTAAAAGTAGATATTTTTTGTCAACGTGCAAAACGGCCACAATTTTGCAGGTTGTGCACGCTGAGGAATTTTGGGAAAATTTAGACAGTTTTGCTCTGTGCGCAAAACGGTCACAATTTTGCCGGTTGTGCGGGCATAGTAATTTTGGTTAAATGTTGACATTTTTGCCCAGCGCGCAAAACGGTCACAATTTTTCCTGGTGTGTACTGGTAATTTTGGGTAAATGTAGACAGTTTTGCCCAGCGCGCAAAACGGTCACAATTTTACCGGCTCTGCGCGCTGAGTAAATTTGGTTAAATCTAGACATTTTTGCACAGCGCGCAAAACGGTCACAATTTTGCCGGTTGTGCATGCTGGGTAATTTTGGGTAAATGTAGACAATTTTTGCACAGCGCACAAAACAGTCACAATTTTGCCGGCTGTGAAAGCTAGGTAATTTTGGGTAAATGTAGGCAGTTTTGCTAAGCACGTAAAACGGTCACAATTTTGCCAGTTGTGCGCACTGGGTAATTTTGGCTAAATGTAGACTATTTTGTAATTTTGGGTAAATGTAGACACTTTTGATCAACATCCAAAACGGTCACAATTTTTCCGGATGTGCGTATTGGGTAATTTTGGTTAAATATAGACATTTTTTGCTCCGCGCGCAAAATGGTAACCATTCAGCTGGTTGTGGGCGTTGAGTAATTTTGGGTAAATGTAGATATTTTTGGTCAACGTGCAAAACAACAACATTTTTGCAGGTTGTGCGCGCCGAGGAATTTTGGAATAATTTAGACAGTTTTGCTCAGCACGCAAAACATTCACGATTTTGCCGATTGTGCGGGCTGAGTAATTTTGGGTAAATGTAGACAGTTTTGCCCAGCGCGCAAAACGGTCACAATTTTGCCGGGTGTGTGCTGGTAATTTTGGGTAAATGTAGACAGTTTTGCCCAGCGCGCAAAACGGTCACAATTTTGCAGGATATTCGCGCTGAGTAATTTTGGTTAAATGTAGACATTTTTTTCTCAGCGTGCAAAAATGGGCACAATTTTGCCGGTTGTGAGCGCTGAGTAATTTTGGATAAATGTAGACATATTTGGTCGGCGCTCAAAACAGTCTCAATTTTGCAGGTTGTGTACGCTGCTGGGTCACTTTGGGTAAATGTAGACATTTGTGCTCAGCGCGCAAAACAGTCATAATTTTGCGGGTTGTGGGCAGTGGGTAATTTTGGGTAAATGTAGATATTATTTGCGTAGCGCGCAAAACAGTCACATTTTTGCCGGTTGTGCGCACTGGTTAATTTTGGGTAAATGTAGACAGTTTTGCTCAGCACGCAAAACTGTCACAATTTTGACGGTTGTGCGCGCTGAGATAATTTTTAGAAAATGTAGATAGTTTTGATCAGCGCACAAAATGTCCACAATGTTGTCGGTTGAGTAGGCTGAGTAATTTTGGTTAAATGTGGACATTTTTGCGCAGCGTGCAAAACGGTCACAATTTTGCCGGGTGTGTGCGTGGGTAATTTTGGGTAAATGTAGACATTTTTGCCCAGCGTGACAATTTTGTCGGGTGTGCGCGCTGGTAATTTGCGTAAATATAGACAGTTTTGTCCAGCGCACAAAACAGTCACAATTTTGCCGCCTATTCGCATTGAGTAATTTTGGTTAAATCTAGACATTTTTGCTCAGAGCGCAAAACGATCACAATCTTGTCGGTGTAGCGCGCTGAGTTACTTTGGGCAAATGTATACATATTTGGTCAGCACGCAAAACAGTCACAATTTTGCCGGCTATGCGCGCTGAGTAATTTTTGTTAAATGTAGACATTTTTGCTCAGCGCGTAAAAGGGTCACAATTTTGCAGGTTGTGCGCGCTGGGTCACTTTGGGTAAATGTTGACATATTTGGTCAGCGCGCAAAAACGGTCACAATTTTGCAGGGTGTGCGCGCTGGGTCACTTTGGGTAAATGTAGACATTATTTGCGTAGCTGGCAAAACAGTCACAATTTTGCCGGCTGTGCACGCTGGATAATTTTGGTAAATGTCGACATTTTTGCCCAGTGCGGAAAACGGTCACAATTTTTGCCAGTTGTCCCCACATGGCAATGTTGGGAAAATGTAGACATTTTTGCATAGCACGCAAAACGGTCACAATTTTGCCGGTTGTGCACGATGGGTAATTTTGGGTAAATGTTGTCATTTTTTGCGCAGCGCGCAAAACCGTTACAATTTTGCCGGCTGTGTCCGCTGGGTAATTTTGGGTAAATGTAGACAGTTTTGCTAGTACGCAAAACTGACACAATTTTGTCGGTTTTGCGCACTTGTTAATTTTGGCTAAATGTAGACTATTTTGTAATTTTCAGTAAAAGTAGACCCTTTTTGCCCAGCACGCAAAATGGTCACAATTTTGCCAGATGTGCGCGCTAGGTAATTTGGTTAAATGTAGACATTTTTTGCTCCGTGCGCAAAATGGTCACCATTTTGCCAGTTGTGAGCGTTGAGTAATTTTTGGTAAATGTGGACATTTTTGGTCAACGTGCAAAACGGCCAAAATTTTGCAGGTTGTGCACGCTGAGGAATTTTAGAAAAATTTAGACAGTTTTGCTCTGTGCGCAAAACGGTCACAATTTTGCCGGTTGTGCAGGCTTAGTAATTTTGGGTAAATATTGACATTTTTGCCCAGTGCGCAAAACGGCCACAATTTTGCTTGGTGTGTACTGGTAATTTTGGGTAAATGTAGACAGTTTTGCTAACCACGCAAAACGGTCACAATTTTGCC
The DNA here is from genome assembly GCA_030789695.1 of Scilla litardierei. NCBI lineage: Eukaryota > Viridiplantae > Streptophyta > Magnoliopsida > Asparagales > Asparagaceae > Scilla > Scilla litardierei. The sequence goes on from CM061141.1 coordinate 168,815,002, forward strand.
GGTTGTGCGCACTGTGTAATTTTGGCTAAATGTAGACTATTTTGTAATTTTGGGTAAATGTAGACACTTTTGCTCAGCATCCAAAACGGTCACAATTTTTCCGGATGTGCGTACTGGGTAATTTTGGTTAAATATAGACATTTTTGCTCCGCGCGCAAAATGGAAACCATTCAGCTGGTTGTGGGCGTTGAGTAATTTTGGGTAAATGTAGACATTTTTGGTCAACGTGCAAAACAGCAACATTTTTGCAGGTTGTGCGCGTCGAGGAATTTTGGAATAATTTAGACTGTTTTGCTCAGCGCGCAAAACGTTCACAATTTTGCAGATTATGCGGGCTGAGTAATTTTGGGTAAATGTTGACATTTTTGCCCAGCGCGCAAAACGGTCACAATTTTGCCGGGTGTGTGCTGGTTATTTTGGGTAAATGTAGACAGTTTTGCCCAGCGCGCAAAACGGTCACAATTTTGCCGGATATACGCGCTGAGTAATTTTGGTTAAATGTAGACATTTTTTTCTCAGCGCGCAAAAATGGTCACAATTTTGCCGGTTGTAAGCGCTGAGTAATTTTGGATAAATGTAGACATATTTGGTCAACGCGCAAAACCGTCTCAATTTTACAGGTTGTGTACGCTGCTGGGTCTCTTTGGGTAAATATAGACATTTGTGCTCAGCGCGCAAAACAGTCATAATTTTGCGGGTTGTGGGCATTGGGTAATTTTGGGTAAATGTAGATATTATTTGCGTAGCGCGCAAAACAGTCACATTTTTGCCGGTTGTGCGCACTGGTTAATTTTGTGTAAATGTAGACAGTTTTGCTCAGCGCGCAAAACTGTCATAATTTTGACGGTTTTGCGCGCTGAGATAATTTTTAGAAAATGTAGACAGTTTTGATCAGCGCACAAAACGGTCACAATTTTTCCGGTTGAGCAGAGTGAGTAATTTTGGGTAAATGTTGACATTTTTGCGCAGCGTGCAAAACGGTCACAATTTTGCCGAGTGTGTGCGCGGGTAATTTTGGGTAAATGTAGACATTTTTGCCCAGCGTGACAATTTTGTCGGGTGTGCGCGCTGGTAATTTGCGTAAATATAGACAGTTTTGTCCAGCGCACAAAACGGTCACAATTTTGCCGCCTATTCGCATTGAGTAATTTTGGTTAAATCTAGACATTTTTGCTCAGAGCGCAAAACGATCACAATCTTGTCGGTGTAACGCGCTGAGTTACTTTGGGCAAATGTATACATATTTGGTCAGCACGCAAAACATTCACAATTTTGCCGGTTAAGCGCGCTGAGTAATTTTTGTTAAATGTAGACATTTTTGCTCAGCGCGTAAAAGGGTCACAATTTTGCAGGTTGTGCGCGCTGGGTCACTTTGGGTAAATGTAGACATCATTTATGTAGCACGTAAAATGGTGCGCAAAGCGGTCACAATTTTGTCGGTTGTGCGCACTGAGTCACTTTGGATAAATGTAGACATATTTGGTCAGCGCGCAAAACAATCACAATTTTGCAAGTTGTGCGCGCTGGGTCACTTTGGGTATTTGTAGACATTATTTGCGTAGTGCACTAAACAGTCACAATGTTGGGGGTTGTGCGCATTGGGTAATTTTGGGTAAATGTAGACAGTTTTGCCAAGCACGCAAAACGGTCACATTTTTGCCGGTTGTGCGCATTGTGTATTTTTGGTGACTGTAGACCGTTTTGCTTAGAGAACAAAACTATCACAATTTTGCCGGTTGTGCACGCTGCGTAATTTTTGGAAAATTTAGACAGTTTTGCTCAGCGCGCAGAACGGTCATAATTTTGCCGACAGTGCTCGTTGCGTAATTTTGGTCAAATATAGGCAGTTTAGCTCAACGCGCAAAACGGTCTCAATTTTGCCAGCTGTGCACGTTGAGTAATTTTGGGGAAATGTATAATGTTTTGCGGAGGTCGCAAAACAGTCACAATTTTTCCGGCTGTGCGCGCTGTATAATTTTGGGTAAATGTTGATATTTTTGTCCAGTGCGTAAAACGGTCACAATTTTTACCGGTTGTGCCCCATGGCAATTTGGGTAAATGTAGACATTTCTGCACAACTCGCAAAACGGTCACAATTTTGCCGGGTGTGCACGCTGGGTAATTTTGGGTAAATGTCGACATTTTTTGCATAGCGCGCAAAATAGTCACAATTTTGCCGGCTGTGCGTGCTATGTAATTTTGGGTAAATGTAGACAATTTTGCAAGGACGCAAAACGGCCACAATTTTACCGGTTTTGCACGCTGGGTTATTTTGGGTAAATGTTGACTATTTTGTAATTTTAGGTAAATGTAGACACTTTTGATCAGCTCGCAAAACTGTCACAATTTTACCGGATGTGCGCGCTGGGTAATTTTGGTTAAATGTAGACATTTTTTGCTCCCGCGTAAAATGGTCACCATTTTGCCGGTTGCGAGCGGTGAGTAATTTTGGGTAAATGTTGACATTTTTGGTCAACGGGCAAAACAGTCACAATTTTGCAGGTTGTGCGCGCTGAGGAATTTTGGAAAAATTTAAACAGTTTTGCCTAGCGCGCAAAACGGTCACAATTTTGCCGGTTGTGCGGGCCGAGTAATTTTGGGTAAATGTCGACATTTTTGCTCCGCGCGTAAAAAGGTCACAATTTTGCTGGATGTGTGCGCTGGTAATTTTGGGTAAATGTAGACAGTTTTACCCAGCGCGCAAAACGTTCACAATTTTGCCGGATATGAGCGCTGAGTAATTTTGGTTAAAAGTCGACATTTTTTCTCTGCGCGTAAAATGGTCACAATTTTGCCGGTAGTGCGCGCTGGATCACTTTGGGTAAATATAGACATGTTTAGTCAGCACGCAAAACAGTCTCAATTTTGCAGGTTGTGCACGCTGGGTCACTTTGGGTAAATGTAGACATTATTGGCCTAGCGCGTAAAACGGTCACTATTTTGCCGGTTGTGTGCTGGGTAATTTTAGGTAAATGTAGATAGTTTTGCCCCGCGCGCAAAACAGTCACATTTTTGCCGATTATGCGCCATGTGTAATTTTGGTTAAATGTAGACTATTTTGCTCATCACGCAAAACAGTCACAATTTTGCCGGTTGTGCGGGCGACGTAATTTTGGGGAAATGTTGACATTTTTTCTCAGAGCGCAAAACAGCCACATTTTTGTCGGGTGTGGGCGCTAGAATTTTGGGTAAATGTAGACATTTTTGTCCAGCGCGCAAAACGGTCACAATTTCGCCGGGTGTGTGCACTGGTAATTTTGGGTTCTAGACATTTTTGCCCAGCGCGCAAAACGGTCACAATTTTGCTGGGTGTGCGTGCTGGTAATTTTGGGTAATTGTAGACAGTTTTGCCCAGCGCGTAAAACAGTCACAATTTTGTCGGTTGTGCGCGCTGAGTAACTTTGGGTAGATGTAGACATATTTGGTCAGCGTGCAAAACGGTCACTATTTTTCAGGTTGTGCGCGCTGGGTCACTTTGGGTAAATGTGGACATTATTTGCGTAGTGCGTAAAACAGTCACAATGTTGCAGGTTGTGCGCGCTGGTAATTTTGGGTAAATGTAGACAGTTTTGCTCAACACACAAAACGATAACATTTTTACCGGTTGTGCGCACTGTGTAATTTTAGGTAAATGTAGACAGTTTTGCTCAGAGCGCAAAACTGTCACAATTTCGCTGGTTGTGCGCGCTGCGTAATTTTTGGAAAATGTAAAGAGTTTTGCTCAGCGCGCAAAATGGTCACAATTTTGCCGATTATGCGCGTTTGGTAATTTTGGTCAAATGTAGGCAGTTTAGCTCGACGAGCAAAACGGTATCAAATTTGCCAGGTGTGCGCTAGATAATTTTAGGCAAATGTATACTGTTTTGCACAGGACGCAAAACAGTCACAATATTGCCGGTTGTGCACGCTGGATAATTTTGGGTAAATGTCGACATTTTTGCCCAGTGCGCAAAACGGTCACAATTTTTGCCAGTTGTGCCCAAATGGCAATGTTGGGAAAATGTAGACATTTTTGCATAGCACGTAAAACGGTCACAATTTTGCCGGTTGTGCACGCTGGGTAATTTTGGGTAAATGTTGTCATTTTTTACGCAGCGCGCAAAACCGTTACAATTTTGCCGGTTGTGTGCGATGGGTAATTTTGGGTAAATGTAGACAGTTTTGCTAGTACGTAAAACTGACACAATTTTATTGGTTTTGCACACTGGTTAATTTTGGGTAAATGTAGACTATTTTGTAATTTTCGGTGAATGTAGACACTTTTTGCTCAGCACGCAAAACGGTCACAATTTTGCCAGATGTGCGCGCTGGGTAATTTGGTTAAATGTAGACATTTTTTGCTCCGTGCGCAAAATGGTCACCATTTTGCCGGTTGTGAGCGTTGAGTAATTTTGGGTAAATGTAGACATTTTTGGTCAACGTGCAAAACGGCCAAATTTTTGCAGGTTGTGCACGCTGAGGAATTTTAGAAAAATTTAGACAGTTTTGCTCTGTGCGCAAAACAGTCACAATTTTGCCGGTTGTGCGGGCTTATTAATTTTGTGTAAATGTTGACATTTTTGCTCAGTGCGTAAAACGGTCACAATTTTGCTTGGTGTGTACTGTTAATTTTGGGTAAATGTAGACAGTATTACCTAGCGCGCAAAACGGTCACAATTTTGCCGGCTATGCGCGCTGAGTAGTTTTGATTAAATGTAGACATTTTTGCACAGTGCGCAAAACGGTCACAATTTTGCCGGTGGGCATGCTGGTAATTTTGGGTAAATGTAGACAATTTTTGCGCAGCGCACAAAACAGTCACAATTTTGCCGGTTGTGCACGCGAGTTAATTTTGGGTAAATGTTGACAGTTTGGCTAAGCACGCAAAACGGTCACAATTTTGCCGGTTGTGCGCGCTGGGTAATTTTGGCTAAAGGTAAACTATTTTGTAATTTTGGGTAAATGTAGACACTTTTGCTCAGCACCCAAAACGGTCACAATTTTTCCGGATGTGCGTACTGCGTAATTTTGGTTAAATATAGACATTTTTTACTCTGTGCGTAAAATGGTCACCATTTTGCCGGTTGTGGGTGTTGAGTAATTTTGGGTAAATGTAGACATTTTTGGTCAACGTGCAAAACAGCAACATTTTCGCAGGTTGTGCACACCGAGGAATTTTGGAATAATTTAGACGGTTTTGCTCAGCGCGTAAAACATTCACAATTTTGCCGGTTGTGCGGGCTGGGTAATTTTGGGTAAATGTTGACATTTTTGCCCAGCGCGCAAAACGGTCACAATTTTGCCGGGTGTGTGCTGGTAATTTTGGGTAAATGTAGACAGTTTTGCCCAGCGCACAAAACGGTCACAATTTTGTCGGATATACGCGCTGAGTAATTTTGGTTAAATGTAGACATTTTTTTCTCAGCGCGCAAAATGGTCACAATTTTGCTGGTTGTGAGCGCTGAGTAATTTTGGATAAATGTAGACATATTTGGTCAGCGCGCAAAACAGTCTCAATTTAACTGGTTGTGTACGCTGCTGGGTCACTTTGGGTAAATGTAGACATTTGTGCTCAGCGCGCAAAACAGTCATAATTTTGCGGGTTGTGGGCATTGGATAATTTTGGGTAAATGTAGATATTATTTGCGTAGCGCGCAAAACAGTCACATTTTTGCCGGTTGTGCGCACTGGTTAATTTTGGGTAAATGTAGACAGTTTTGCTCAGCGCGCAAAACTGTCACAATTTTGACGGTTGTGCACGCTGAGATAATTTTTAGAAAATGTAGACAGTTTTGATCAGCGCACAAAACGGTCACAATTTTGCCGGTTGAGTAGGCTGAGTAATTTTGGGTAAATGTTGACATTTTTGCGCAGCGTGCAAAACGGTCACAATTTTTCCGGGTGTGTGCGCGGGTAAATTTGGGTAAATGTAGACATTTTTTCCCAGCATGACAATTTTGTCGGGTGTACGTGCTGGTAATTTGCGTAAATATAGACAGTTTTGTCCAGAGCGCAAAACGGTCACAATTTTGCCGCCTATGCGCACTGAGTAATTTTGGTTTAGACATTTTTGCTCAGAGCGCAAAACGATCACAATCTTGTCGGTGTAGCGCATTGAGTTACTTTGGGCAAATGTATACATATTTGGTCAGCACGCAAAACAGTCACAATTTTGCCGGCTATGCGCGCTGAGTAATTTTTATTAAATGTAGACATTTTTACTCAGCGCGTAAAAGGGTCACAATTTTGCAAGTTGTGCGCGCTGGGTCACTTTGGGAAATTGTAGACATATTTGGTCAGCGCGCAAAAACGGTCACAATTTTGCAGGTTGTGCGCGATGGGTCACTTTGAGTAAATGTAGACAGTTTTGCCTAGCACGCATAACTGTCACAATTTTGACGGTTGTGCGTGCTGATCAATTTTTGGGAAATGTAGGCAGTTTTGGTCAGAGCGCAAAACGGTCACAATTTCACCGGGTGTGTGCACTGGTAATTTTGGGTACTAGACATTTTTGCCCAGCACACAAAACGGTCACAATTTTGCCGGGTGTGCGCGCTGGTAATTTTGGGTAATTGTAGACGGTTTTGCCCAGTGCGCAAAACAGTCACAATTTTGTCGGTTGTGCGCGCTGAGTCACTTTGGGTAAATGTAGACATATTTGGTCAGCGCGCAAAATTGTCACTATTTTGCAGGTTGTGCGCACTGGGTCACTTTGGGTAAATGTGACATTATTTGCGTAGTGCGTAAAACAGTCACAATGTTGCGGGTTGTGCGCGCTGGGTAATTTTGGGTAAATGTAGACAGTTTTGCTCAACACGCAAAACGATAACATTTTTGCCGGTTGTGCGCACTGTGTAATTTTAGGTAAATGTAGACAGTTTTGCTCTGGGCGCAAAACTGTCACAATTTCGCTGGTTGTGCGCGCTGCGTAATTTTTGGAAAATGTAAAGAGTTTTGCTCAACGCGCAAAATGGTCAGAATTTTGCCGATTATGCGCGTTTGGTAATTTTGGTCAAATGTAGGCAGTTTAGCTCGACGCGCAAAACGGTATCAAATTTGCCAGGTGTGCGCTAGATAATTTTGGGCAAATGTATACTGTTTTGCACAGGACGCAAAATAGTCACAATTTTGCCGGCTGTGCACGCTGGATAATTTTGGGTAATTGTCGACATTTTTGCCCAGTGCGCAAAACGGTCACAATTTTTGCCAGTTGTGCCCACATGGCAATGTTGGAAAAATGTAGACATTTTTGCATAGCATGCAAAACGGTCATAATTTTGTTGGTTGTGCACGCTGGGTAATTTTGGGTAAAGTTGTCATTTTTTGCGCAGCGCGCAAAACCGTTACAATTTTGCCGGCTGTGTGCGCTGGGTAATTTTGGGTAAATGTAGACAGTTTTGCTAGTACGCAAAACTGACACAATTTTGCCGGTTTTGCACACTGGTTAATTTTGGGTAAATGTAGACTATTTTGTAATTTTCGGTAAATGTAGACACTTTTTGCTCAGCACGCAAAATGGTCACCATTTTCCCTGTTGTGAGCGTTGAGTAATTTTGGGTAAATGTAGACATTTTTGGTCAACGTGCAAAACGGCCAAAATTTTGCAGGTTGTGCATGCTGAGGAATTTTAGAAAAATTTAGACAGTTTTGCTCTGTGCGCAAAACGGTCACAATATTTCCGATTGTGCGGGCTTAGTAATTTTGGGTAAATGTTGACATTTTTGCCCAGTGCGCAAAACGGTCACAATTTTGCTTGGTGTGTACTGTTAATTTTGGGTAAATGTAGACAGTTTTGCCTAGCGCGCAAAACGGTCACAATTTTGCCGGCTATGCACGCTGAGTAGTTTTGATTAAATGTAGACATTTTTGCACAGTGAGCAAAACGGTCACAATTTTGCCGGTGGGCATGTTGGGTAATTTTGGGTAAATGTAGACAATTTTTGCGCAGCGCAAAAAACAGTCACAATTTTGCCGGTTGTGCACGCGAGTTAATTTTGGGTAAATGTTGACAGTTTGGCTAAGCACGCAAAACGGTCACAATTTTGCCGGTTGTGCGCGCTGGGTAATTTTGGCTAAATGTAGACTATTTTGTAATTTTGGGTAAATGTAGACACTTTTGCTCAGCACCCAAAACGGTCACAATTTTTCCGGATGTGCATACTGCGTAATTTTGGTTAAATATAGACATTTTTTGCTTCGCGCGGAAAATGGTCACCATTTTGCCGGTTGTGGGCGTTGAGTAATTTTGGGTAAATGTAGACATTTTTGGTCAACGTGCAAAACAAAAACATTTTTGCAGGTTGTGCACGCCGAGGAATTTTGGAATAATTTAGACAGTTTTGCTCAGCGCGCAAAACGTTCACAATTTTGCCGGTTGTGCGGGCTGGGTAATTTTAGGTAAATGTTGACATTTTTGCCCAGCGCTCAAAACGGTCACAATTTTGCCCGGTGTGTGCTGGTAATTTTGGGTAAATGTAGACAGTTTTGCCCCGCGCACAAAACGGTCACAATTTTGCCGGATATGCGCGCTGAGTAATTTTCGTTAAATGTAGACATTTTTTCTCAGCGCGCAAAATGGTCACAATTTTGCCGGTTGTGAGCGCTGAGTAATTTTGGATAAATGTAGACATATTTGGTCAGCACGCAAAACAGTCTCAATTTTACAGGTTGTGTACGCTGCTGGGTCACTTTGGGTAAATGTAGACATTTGTGCTCAGCGCGCAAAACAGTCATAATTTTGCGGGTTGTGGGCATTGTATAATTTTGGGTAAATGTAGATATTATTTGCGTAGCGCGCAAAACAGTCACATTTTTGCCGGTTGTGCGCACTGGTTAATTTTGGGTAAATGTAGACAGTTTTGCTCAGCGCGCAAAACTGTCACAATTTTGACGGTTGTGCGCGCTGAGATAATTTTTACAAAATGTAGACAGTTTTGATCAGCGCACAAAACGGTCACAATTTTGCCGGTTGAGTAGGCTGAGTAATTTTGGGTAAATGTTGACATTTTTGCGCAGCGTGTAAAACGGTCACAATTTTTCCGGGTGTGTGCGCGGGTAAATTTGGGTAAATGTAGACATTTTTGCCCAGCGTGACAATTTTGTCGGGTGTGCGCGCTGGTAATTTGCGTAAATATAGACAGTTTTGTCCAGCGCGCAAAACGGTCACAATTTTGCCGCCTATGCGCACTGAGTAATTTTGGTTCAATGTAGACATTTTTGCTCAGAACGCACAACGATCACAATCTTGTCGGTGTAGCGCGCTGAGTTACTTTGGGCAAATGTATACATATTTGGTCAGCATGCAAAACAGTTACAATTTTGCCGGCTATGCGCGCTGAGTAATTTTTGTTAAATGTAGACATTTTTGCTCAGCGCGTAAAAGGGTCACAATTTGCAGGTTGTGCGCGCTGGGTCACTTTGGGTAAAGGTAGACATATTTGGTCAGCGCACAAAAACAGTCACAATTTTGCAGGTTGTGCGCGCTGGGTCACTTTGGGTAAATGTAGACAGTTTTGCCCAGCGCGTAGAACTGTCACAATTTTGACGGTTGTGCGTGCTGATCAATTTTTAGAAAATGTAGGCAGTTTTGGTCAGAGCGCAAAACGGTCACAATTTCGCCGGGTGTGTGCACTGGTAATTTTGGGTACTAGACATTTTTGCCCAGCACGCAAAATGGTCACAATTTTGTCGGGTGTGCGCGCTGGTAATTTTGGGTAATTGTTGACAGTTTTGCCCAGCGCGCAAAACAGTCACAATTTTGTCGATTGTGCGCGTTGAGTCACTTTGGGTAGATGTAGACATATTTGGTCTGTGCGCAAAACGGTCACTATTTTGCAGGTTATGCGCACTGGGTCACTTTGGGTAAATGTGGACATTATTTACGTAGTGCGTAAAACAGTCACAAAGTTGCGGGTTGTGCGCGCTGGGTAATTTTGGGTAAATGTAGACAGTTTTGCTCAACACGCAAAACGATAACATTTTTGTCGGTTGTGCGCACTGTGTAATTTTCGGTAAATGTAGACAGTTTTGCTCAGGGCGCAAAACTGTCACAATTTCGCTGGTTGTGCGCGCTGCGTAATTTTTGGAAAATGTAAAGAGTTTTGCTCAGCGCGCAAAATGGTCAGAATTTTGCCGATTATGCGCGTTTGGTAATTTTGGTCAAATGTAGGCAGTTTAGCTCGACGCGCAAAACGGTATCAAATTTGCCAGGTGTGCGCTAGATAATTTTGGGCAAATGTATACTGTTTTGCACAGGACGCAAAACAGTCACAATTTTTCCGGCTGTGCACGCTGGATAATTTTGGGTAAATGTCGACATTTTTGCACAGTGCGCAAAACGGTCACAATTTTTGCTAGTTGTGCCCACATGGCAATGTTGGGAAAATGTACACATTTTTTCATAGCCCGCAAAACGGTCACAATTTTGCCGGTTGTGCACGCTGGGTAATTTTCGGTAAATGTTGTCATTTTTTGCGCAGCGCGCAAAACAGTTACAATTTTGTCGGCTGTGTGCGCTGGGTAATTTTGGGTAAATGTAGACAGTTTTGCTAGTACGCAAAACTGACACAATTTTACCGGTTTTGGGCACTGGTTAATTTTGGGTAAATGTAGACTATTTTGTAATTTTAGGTAAATGTAGACACTTTTTGCTCAGCACGCAAAACGGTCACAATTTTGCCAGATGTGCGCGCTGGGTAATTTGGTTAAATGTAGACATTTTTTGCTCCGAGCGCAAAATGGTCACCATTTTGCCAGTTGTGAGCGTTGGGTAATTTTGGGTAAATGTAGACAGTTTTGGTCAACGTGCAAAACGGCCACAATTTTGCAGGTTGTGCACGCTGAGGAATTTTTGGAAAATTTAGACAGTTTTTCTCTGTGCGCAAAACGGTCACAATTTTGCCGGTTGTGCGGGCTTAGTAATTTTGGATAAATGTTGACATTTTTGCCCAGTGCGCAAAATGGTCACAATTTTGCCTGGTGTGTACTGGTAATTTTGGGTAAATGTAGACAGTTTTGCCCAGCGCGCAAAACGGTAACAATTTTGTCGGCTATGCGCGCTGAGTACTTTTGGTTAAATGTAGACATTTTTGCACAGCGCGCAAAACGGTCACAATTTTACCGGTTGTGCATGCTGTGTAATTTTGGGTAAATGTTGACAATTTTTGCGCAGCGCCCAAAACAGTCACAATTTTGCCGGCTGTGCACGCTAGGTAATTTTGGGTAAATGTAGACAGTTTTGCTAAGCACGCAAAACGGTCACAATTTTACCGGTTGTGCGCGCTGGGTAATTTTGGCTAAATGTAGACTATTTTGTAATTTTAGGAAAATATAGACACTTTTGCTCAGCACCCAAAACGGTCACAATTTTTCTGGATGTGCGTACTGGGTAATTTTGGTTAAATATAGACATTTTTTGATACGCGCGCAAAATGGTCCCCATTTTGCCGGTTGTGGGCGTTGAGTAATTTTGGGTAAATGTAGACATTTTTGGTCAACGTGCAAAACAACAACATTTTTGCAGGTTGTGCGCGCCGAGGAATTTTGGAATAATTTAGACAGTTTTGCTCAGCGCGCAAAACGTTCACAATTTTACCGGTTGTGCAGGCTGGGTAATTTTGGGTAAATGTTGACATTTTTGCCCAGCGCGCAAAACGGTCACAATTTTGCCGGGTGTGTGCTGGTTATTTTGGGTAAATGTAGACAGTTTTGCCCAGCGCGCAAAACGGTCACAATTTTGCCGGATATACGCGCTGAGTAATTTTGGTTAAATGTAGACATTTTTTTCTCAGCGCGCAAAATGGTCACAATTTTGCCGGTTGTGAGCGCTGAGTAATTTTGGATAAATGTAGACATATTTGGTCAACGCGCAAAACCGTCTCAATTTTACAGGTTGTGTACGCTGCTGGGTCTCTTTGGGTAAATATAGACATTTGTGCTCAGCGCGCAAAACAGTCATAATTTTGCGGGTTGTGGGCATTGGGTAATTTTGGGTAAATGTAGATATTATTTGCGTAGCGCGCAAAACAGTCACATTTTTGCCGGTTGTGCGCACTGGTTAATTTTGTGTAAATGTAGACAGTTTTGCTCAGCGCGCAAAACTGTCATAATTTTGACGGTTTTGCGCGCTGAGATAATTTTTAGAAAATGTAGACAGTTTTGATCCGCGCACAAAACGGTCACAATTTTTCCGGTTGAGCAGAGTGAGTAATTTTGGGTAAATGTTGACATTTTTGCGCAGCGTGCAAAACGGTCACAATTTTGCCGGGTGTGTGCGCGGGTAATTTTGGGTAAATGTAGACATGTTTGCCCAGTGTGACAATTTTGTCGGGTGTGCGCACTGGTAATTTGCGTAAATATAGACAGTTTTGTCCAGTGCGCAAAACGGTCACAATTTTGCCGCCTATGCGCACTGAGTAATTTTGGTTAAATGTAGACATTTTTGCTCAGAGCGCAAAACGATCACAATCTTGTCGGTGTTGCGCGCTGAGTTACTTTGGGCAAATGTATACATATTTGGTCAGCACTCAAAACAATCACAATTTTATAGGTTGTGCCAGCTGGGTCACTTTGGGCAAATGTAGACATTATTTGCGTAGTACGCAAAACAGTCACAATTTTGTCGGTTGTGCGCGCTGGTTAATTTTGGGTAAATGTAGACAGTTTTGCCCAGCAGGCAAAACGGTCACATTTTTGCCTGTTGTGCGCACTGTGTAATTTTGTGGAAATGTAGACAGTTTTGCCCATTGCGCAAAACTGTCACAATTTTGCCGGTTGTGCACGCTGGGTAATTTTTTGAAAATGTGGACAGTTTTGCTCAGCGCGCAAAACGGTCACAATTTTGTCGGTTGTGCGCGTTGGGTAATTTTGGACAAATGTAGTCAGTTTTGCGCAGCGCGCAAAACGGTCTCAATTTTGCCGGCTGCACGCGTTGCGTAATTTTGCGCAAATGTATAATGTCTTGTACAAGGCGCAAAATGGTCACAATTTTTGCCGGTTGTGCACACATGGCAATTTTGGGTAAATGTAGACATTATTTGCGTAGCGCGTAGAACGGTTGCAATTTTACCGGTGGTGAGCGCTGGGTAATTTTTGGCAAATGTAGACAGTTTTGCTCCGCGCGCAAAACGGTCACATTTTTGCCGGTTGTGCGCACTGTGTAATTTTGGGTAAATGTAGACAGTTTTGCTCAGCGCGCAAAACTGTCACAATTTTGTCAGGTGTGCGAGCTGGTATTGTTGGGTAAATGTAGACTATTTTGTAATTTTACGTAAATGTAGACACTTTTGCTCAGCACGCAAAACGGTCACAATTTTTCCGGATGTGCGCGCTGGGTAATTTGGGTTAAATGTAGACATTTTTTGCTCCGCGCGCAAAATGGTCACCATTTTGCCGGTTGTGAGCGTTAAGTAATTTTGGGTAAATATAGACATTTTTGGTCAACGTGCAAAACGGTCACAATTTTGTATGTTGTGCGCGCTGAGGAATTTTGGGAAAATTTAGACAGTTTTGCTTAGTGTGCAAAACGGTCACAATTTTGCCGGTTGTGCGGGCTGAGTAATTTTGGGTAAATGTTGACATTTTGCTCCGGAGGCAAAACGGTCACAATTTTGCCGGGTGTGGGCGCTGGTAATTAAAAGCATATCATTTAATAGAAACATCCATATCTGCCATAAAATAAAGAAAATAGTACAGAGCTCAGAAAATCCGCAAAAATGTCAGTTAGAACCGTGAGATCACTATGTTCAACTGATAAATAATAGAAGACACAATTAGGCAATAGAAATCATATCATTTAATAGAAAGATTCTTATTTTGCATAAAATACAGAAAATATCCCCGAACTCAGAAAAATCCGCAAAAATATCCGTCAGAACAGAGATATCGCCAAATTTAACGAAAAAAGAGAAGACAAAATTAGGCCAAAAAATCATATCATTTAATAAAACGATTGATATCTTCCAGATAATACATAAAATAGCCCATATCACAGAAAAATCTGTAAAATTATTCTTTGGTTTCAATAGATCACCATCATCAACGACAAAATAAGAGAGGACAGAATTAGGTCAAAAAATCATATCATTTAATAAAACGATCAATATCTTCCAGAAGATACAGAAAATAACCCCAAGTTGAGAAAAATCCGCAAAAAAGTCCGTTGGAACCGGGAAACCGACATCTTTAAGTGAAAAATAAGAGAAGACAAACGTATGCTATAAAAATCATATTTTATAAAAAGATCAATATCTAGAATAAAACATAGAAAATAGCCTTGCATTCAGAAAAATATGCAAAAATTTCCGTTTGAACCGGGAGATCGCCATCATCAGTAATAAGAGACGACAACATTAGGCTAGAAAAATCATATCATTTAATAAAAAGATCCATATCTTACAGAAAATGTAGAAAATAGGACCGAGCTCAGAAATATCGGCCAAAATGTCCGTTGCAACTGGGATATCGCCATCTTCAACTTAAAAATAAGAGAATATGCTACAAAAATCATATAATGTAATAAAAATATACATATCTTGTAGAAAATATAGAAAATAATCCCGAGCTCAGAAAAATCCGTAAAATTGCCCGTTGGAACCGATGATCGCCATGTTCAACTGGAATATAAAAGAAGTTAAAATTACGCCAAAAATCATAACATTTAATTAAAAGATCACCATCTTCAACTGGAAAATAAGACAAGACAAATTTAGGCTAGAAAAATCATATCATTTAATAAAAAGATCCATATCTTTCATAAAATGTTTATAAGAGCACCAAGCTCAGAAAATGATAAATAAAAATCTTTTCAGTTGAAGATGGCGATATCATGGTTACAACGGACAGTTTTGTTGATGAAGATGGCGATTTCCCGGTTCCGAATTTTGTCTTCTTATTTATTTCAGTTGAAGATGGCGGTTTCCCAGTCCCAACGGACATTTTTTGGCCAAATTTTGTCTTCTCTGATGTCATTTAATGAAACGAACCATAAATTCCTGAAAATATGGAAAATATCTCGAATCTTAGAAATATCCGTTAAAATGTCCGTTGGAACTGGGAGATTGCCAACTTCAACTGGAAATTAAGAGAAGACAAAATTAGGCCAAAATCCTATCATTTAATAAAACTTTCCATATCTTCGAGAAAATGTGGAAAATAGTTCGGAGCTCAGAAAAATCTGCAAACATTTCCTTTGGGACCGAGAGAATGCCATCTTCAATAGAAATATAAGAGAAGACAAAATTAGGCCAAAAAATCAGTCCATTCAATATAAAGATAGCCATCTTCAATTGGAAAATAAGAGAAGACAAACTTTGTTTATAAAAATCATATCATTTAATAAAAAGATTCATATCTTCCATAAAATGTAGAAAATAACCCTTAGCTCAGAAAAGTTCACAAAATGTAAGTTGGAACACCATGAGATCGCATCTTCAACTTAAAAAATAATAAAAGACAAACTTAAGCTATCAAAATATTATCATTTAATTAAAAGATCCATATCTTCCATAAAGTAAAGAAAATAGCATCGACCTCAGAAAATCCAAAAACAATTCGTTGGAATCAAGAGATCGCCATGTTCAACTGAAAAATAGGAGAAGACAAAATTTGGCAATAAAAATCTTATCATTTAATATAAAAATTTTTATTTTCCATAAAATATACATCAGAACCAAGAGATCGCCAAATTTAACAAATAAGAGAAGACAAAATTAGGCCAAAAATCTTATCATTTAATAATCGATACTTCCAAATAATACAGACAATAGGGTATAGCTCAGAAAAATCCGCAAAAATATCTGCTGGTTCCGGGAGATCGCCACCATCAACGAAAAAATAAGAGACGACAAAATTACGTCAAAAAATCATCACAATTAATAAAACGATCGATAGCTTCCAGAAAATACAGAAAATAGCCCCGAGTTCATTTAATAAAAAGTTCTATGTCTTTTAAAAAATGTAGAAATTAGTCTCGAGCTCAGAAATATCAGCAAAAATGTCCGTTGGAACAGAAAAATTTCCATCTTCAACTTAAAAAATAAAAGAAGACAAAATTAGCATACAAAAATCATATAATGTAATAAAAAGAACCATATTTTCGATAAAATGTAAAAAATAGCCTTGAGCTCATAAAAATCCGTAAAAATGTTAGTTGGAACCGAGAGATCGCCATCTTCAACTGCAAATAAGAGGAGACAAAATTATGCCAAAATATCATATCGTTTAATAAAACGATCCATGTTTTCCAAAAATGTGGAAAATTGGCTGGAGCTCAGAAAAATCCGCAAAAATTTCCATTGGAACCGGGACCATCTTCAACTGGAAAATAAGAGAAGAAAACATATCATTTAATAAAAAGATCCATATCTTTCATAAAATGTTGAAAATAGCACCAAGCTCCGAAAATGATATATAAAAATCTTTTTCAGTTACAGATGGCGATATCCCTATTACAGTTGACATTTTTATAGATGAAGATGGAGATTTCATGTTTCCAAATTTTGTCCTCTCTTATATTTCAGTTGAAGATGGCTATTTCCCGGTTCCAACAAACATTATTGGCCTAATTTTGTTTTCCCTAATATCATTTAATAAAATGATCTATATCTTCCAGAAAATGTGGAAAAAAGACCGGATCTCAGAATTATCCGCAAAAATGTCCGTTTGAACCAGGAGATCGCCAACTTCATCTGGAAAAATAAGAGAAGACAAAATTAGTCCAAAAATCACATCAATTAATTAAACGGTCCATATCTTCTAGAAAATGTGGAAAAAATCCTGGAGCTCAGAAAAATCGACAACAATGTCCTTTGGGACCAAGAGAATGCCATCTTCAACTAAAATATAAGAGAAGACAAACTTTGGTTATAAAAATCATTTCATTTAATAAAAAGCTCCATATCTTCCATAAAATTTAGAAAATAGCCCTGAGCTCAGAAAAAACCGCAAAAATGTAAGTTGGAACACCAGGAGATGCATCTTCAACTTTAAAATAATAGAAGACAAACTTAAGCTATAAAAATCATATCATTTAATAAAAAGATCCATATCTTCTATAAAATAAATAAAATAGCACCGAGCTCAGAAAATCCAAAAAAATGTTCGTCGGAACCTGGAGATCCTATGTTCAACTTAACAATAATAAAAGAAAAAATTTGAAAATAAAAATCATATAATTTAACATAAAAATTCTTATTTTCCATAAAATGTAGAAAGTATAACCGAGCTCAGAAAAATCCAAATAAATATCTGTCGGAACCGGGAGATCACTAAATTTAACAAAAAATAAAACAAAATTTGGCCAACAAATCATATCATTTAATAAAATGGTCGATATCTTCCAAATAATATAGAAAATAGTCCAGGACTCAGAAAAATCCACAAAAATTTCCGTTGAAACCGATAGATCGCTAAATTTAACAATTAAAAAAGAAATTTCAGCAAAAAATTCATATCATTTAATACAACGGTCGATATCTTCCAAATAATACAGAAAATAGGCCAGAGCTAAGAAAAATCTGCGAAAATATCTGTTTGAACCGGGAGATCGCCATCATCAACGAAAAATAAGAGAAGATAAAATTTGGCCAAAAATCATATAATTTAATAAAACGATCGATATCTTTCAGAAAATACAGAAAATCGCTTCGATGTCAGAAAATTCGCAAAAACATCCCTTGGAACCGTGAGACCGCCATCTTCAAGTGAAAAATAAGAGAGGACAAAATTAGGCTTAAAAATTATATCATTTAATAGAAAATCCATATTTTCTCCAAAATATAGAAAATAGCCTAGCGCAGAAAAATATGCAAAAATGTCCGTTGGAACCGAAAGATTGACATGTTCAACTGAAAAATAAGAGTAGACAACATTAAGCCAAAAAAATCATATTATTTAATAAAAAGATACATATCTTCCACAAAAAGTAGAAATTGGCCCGAGTTCAGAAAAATCTGCAACAATGTCCGTTGGTACGTGGAGATTGCCATCTTCAACTGAAAAATAAGTGAAGACAAAATTAGGCTATAAAAACATATCATTTAATCAAAAGATCCATATCCTATAGAAAATTTAAAAATACAATCGACCTCAGAAAAATTTGCAAAAATTTCTATTGCAACTAGGAGGTCGCCATTTTATTTTTCAGTCAATAAAATAATATATTTCAATACAAAGATCCAAATCTTCCAGAAAATGTAGAAAATAGTCATGAGTTCATAAAATACGAAAAATGTCTGTTTGAACCGGGAGATCGCCATCTTCAACTGAAAAATAAAAGAATTGAAAATTAGGCCAAAAATCCTATCATTTAATAAAAAGATCAATATCTTTCAAAAAATTTAAGAAATAGCCCCAAGCACAGAAAATCAGCGAAAATATCCGTTGGAACTAGAAGATTGCCATCTTCAACTAAAAAATAAGAGAAGAAAAACTTAGGTTATAAAAATCATATCATTTAATAAAACATCCATATCTTCCAGAAAATGTAGAAAATAATCCATGCTCAGAAAAAATCTGCAATAATATCCGATGGAACCGAAAGATCGCAATCTACAATTGAAAAAAATAAGAGAAGACACAATTAGGATTTAAAAATCATATCATTAAATACAAAGATCCATATATTACAAAAAATGTCAAGTATAGCGCTGAGCTTAGAAAAATCTGTAAAAAATGCCTGTTGGAACCGGGAGATCGTCAGCTTCAATTGAAAAAAAGAAAGAGAAAATTAGGCCAAAAATCATATCATTTAATAAAAAGATCCATATCTTCCAGAAAATGTAGAAAAAAGTCCAAAGCTAAGAGAAGTCCATAAAATGCCCGTTGGAACCGAGAGATTGTCATATTCAACTGAAAAATAAGAGAAGATAAAATTAGGCTATAAAAATCATATCATTTAAAATAAAGATCCGTATCTTACAGAAAATATAGAAAATAGCACCGAGCTTAGAAAAATCCGCCAAAAAGTAAGTTGGAACCATGAGATCTTCTTCTTCAACTGAAAAAAGAAGAGAACAAAATTAGGCCAAAACTAATATCATTTAAAAAGTAGGTTGGAACCAGGAGATCGCCTTCTTCAACCGAAAAAAGAGAGAACAAAATTAGTCCAAAAATAATATCATTTAATAAAAAATACGTATCTTTCAGAAAATGTAGAAAATGGACTCGAGCTCAAAAAAATCTGCAAAAAAATCCGTTGATCCGGGAGATCCCCATCATCAAATGAAAAATAAGTGATGACAAAATTAGGCTATAAAAATCATATCATTTATAAAGAACCATATCTTACAGAAAATGTAGAAAATAGCTCGTAGCTCAAACAAATCCACAAAATATCTGTTGGAACCAAGAGGTCGCCATCTTCAACAAATAAATAAGAGAAGACCAAATTAAGCCAAAAATCATATCAAACGATACATATCTTCCAGAAAATGTAGAAAATAGCCCCGAGCTCATAAAAATTTGCAAAAATTTTCGTTTGAACCAGAAGATGCCATCTTCAACCGAAAAATATGAGAAGATAAACTTAGATGATAAAAATCATATTATTTAATAAAAAGATCCATATCTTCAATAAAATTTAGAGAATATGACTGAGCTCAAAAAAATCCAAAAATTTTTTCCATTTGAACCGAGAGATCGCCATCTTCAAAAGAAAAATGAGAAAAGACAAAATTAGAACCTAAAAATCGTATCATTTAATAAATAGACCATATGTTTCATAAATTATAGAAAATAGCGCCAATTAGAAAAGAACCCGCAAAAATGTCCGTTGGAACTGGGAGATTGCCATGTTCAACTGAAAAAATAAGGGAAGATAAAATTATGCTATAAAAGTCATATCAATTAATATAAAGATCCATATCTTATAGAAAATGTAGAAAATAGCCCGGAGCTCATAAAAATCCACAAAAATATCCGTTGGAACCGGTAGATTGCTATCTTCAACGAAAAATAAGCGAAGATCAAATTAAACCTAGAAATTATATCATTTAATAAAACGATGGAAATCTTCCCGAAAATGCAGAAGAATAGCCTCAATCTCAGAAAAATCGCCACAATGTCAGTTGGAACAGTGAGATCACCATCTTCAACTTAAAACTAAGAGAAGACAAAATTAGGCCAAAGATGATATCATTTAATAAAAAGATCCGTATCTTCCAGAAAATGTAGAAAATAGCCCCGAGCTCCGAAAAATCAGCAAAATATCAGTTGGAACTGGGAGTTGGAATTTTCAACTTAATAAATAAGAAAAAACAAAATCAGGCCAAAAAATCAAAACATTTAATAAAACGATCGATTTCTTCCAGAGCATTCAGAAAATAGCCCCGAGTTCAGAAAAATCCGCAAAAATGTCTTTTGGAACTTGCTGACAGCCATCTTCAAGCGAAAAAGAGAGAAGATAAACGTAGGCTATAAAAATCTTATCATTTAAAAAAATATTTATATCGACAATAAAACACAGAAAATAGCGCGGAGGTCAGAAAAATTCGCAAAAATTTTCGTTGAAACCGGAAGATCGCTATCTTCAATTGAAAACTAAGAGAAGACAAAATTAGGATAGAAAAATCATCTCATTTAATAAAAATATCAATATCCTATAGAAAATGTAGAAACTATCTCGAGCTTAGAAATATCGGCAAAAATGTCCGTTGGAACATGGATATTGCCATCTTCAACTGAAAAATAAGAGAAGACAAAATTAGCCTACAAAAAATCATATGAGGGAAATGTGCCTGAGAACGTGCACAGGCAGAATTACCTGCGCGAGCCCCCTCTTCGGTGTTTGTAAGTATTTTTTTTTGAATTTTTTTGCAGTAAGTAGATATACTTGTTATGTAGCTTCCCACAAAATTTCAAGTCAATCCAACACCGTTTGAGCATCCGTTCATCGATTTCAAAAACGTTGCGCAAAACTGTCCAGAATTCTAGACAGTTTTGCGCAACGTTTTTGAAATCGATGAACGGAGGCTCAACCGGTGTTGGATTGACCTAAAATTTTGTGTGGAGCTACATAACAAGTATATCTACCTACTACAAAAAAGAAATTGAAAAAAAAACTTACAAACACCAAACAGAGGGGGCGTGCACTGGTAACTCTGCATGCGCATGTTCTTAAGTACATTTTTGGGAAATCATATCTTCGAGAAAATATGGAAAATAGTCCTGCACTCAGAAAAATCTGCAAAAATATCAGTTGGAACCGGGAGATTGCCATCTTCAACTGGAAAATAAGAGGAGACAAAATTAGGCCAAAAATCATATCATTTTATAAAGCAATCCATATCTTCCAAAATGTGGAAAATAGGCAGAAGCTCATAAAAATCTGCAAAAATTTCCATGAAACCGGGAGATCGCCATCGACTTACGTTATAAAAATCATATCATTCAATAAAACATCCATATCTTCCAGAAAATGTAGAAAATAATCCCGAGTTATGAAAAATCTGCAACAATATCCGATGGAACCGGGAGATCACCACTACAACTAAAATATAAAGGAAGAAAAAATTAGGATTTAAAAATCATATCATTTAATATAAAGATCTATATCTTACAGAAAATGTAAAATATAGCGTCGAGCTTAGAAAAATCTGCTAAGAATGTATGTTTGAACCGGGAGATCGTCGTCTTCAACTAAAAAATGGAAAGAAAAATTAGGCCAAAAATCATATCATTTAATAAAGAGATCCATATATTCCAGAGAATATAGAAAATAGTCCGGAGCTCAGAGAAGTCTGCAAAATGTCCATTGGAATCGGGAGACCGTCATATTCAATAGAAAAATAAGAGAAGATAAAATTAGGCTACAAAAATCAAATCATTCAATATAAAGATCCGTATCTTACAGAAAATGTAGAAAATAGCCCCGAGCATAGAAAAAACCGCAAAAAAGTCCGTTGGAACCTGGAGACCGTCTTCTTCAACCGAAAATAGAAGAGAAGACAAAATTAGATTATAAAAATCATATCATTTATAAAGATTCATATCATACAGAAAATATAGAAAATAGCACGTAGCTCAAAAAATCCGCAAATAAATCCGTTGGAACCAAGCGATCGCCATCTTCAATGAAAAAATAAGAGAAGCCAAAATTAGGTTAAATAATCGTATCAAATGATCCATATCTTCCAGAAAATGCAGAAAATAGCCCCGAGCTCATAAAAATTCGCAAAAAATTTCGTTTAAATTGGGAGACACCATCTTCAACTGAAAAATAAGAGACGATAAACTGAGACGATAAAAATCATATCATGTAATAAAAAGATCCATGTCGTCCATAAAATTTAGAAATAGCACCAAGACAGAAAAGTCCAAAAAATGTGAGTTGGAACCGAGAGATCGCAATTTTCAGTAAAAAAATAAGAGAAGACAAAATTAAAACCTAAAAATCGTATCATTTAATATAAAGATCCATATCATACAGAAAATGTAGAAATTATCCTAGAGTTCATAAAAATCCGTAAAAGTATCCGTTGGAACCGGGAGATCGATATCTTCAACGAAAAAAATAAGAGAAGACAACATTAAACCAAAAAATTATATCATTTAATAAAATGATCCATATCTTCCAGAAAAGGTAGAAAATAGCACCGATCTCAGAAAAATCGGCAAAGGAACAGTGAGATCACCATCTTCAACTTAAAAGTAAGAGAAGACGAAATTAGGCCAAATATGAAATCAATTAATAAAAAGATCCCTATCTTCCAAAAAATACAGAAAATAGCCGCAAGCTTAGAAAAATCGACAAAATGTCAGTTGGAACCAGAGGATCGGAATTTTCGCATTTAAAAAAAGAGAAAACAAAATTTTGTCAAAAAATCATATTATTTAATAAAACTATTCATATCTTTCAGATACTGTAGAAAATAGGCCGGAGCTCAGACAAATCTGCAAAAATGTCCGATGGAACCGGGAGATCGTCATCTTCAATTAAAAAATAAGACAAGCGAAACTTAGGTCATAAAAATCATATGATTTATTTAAAGGCTCCATATCGTCCAGAAAATATAGAAAAATAGCCTCAAGCTCAGAAAAATCCGTAAAAATGTCTGTTGGAAGGAAGAGATCGCCATCTTCAATAGAAAAATATGAGAAAACAAAATTAAGGTAAGAAAATCATATCATTTAATATGAAGACACATGTCTTCCAAAAATGTAGAAAATAGCACCAAACTCAGAAATATCCGAAAAAATATCCGTTGGAACCGAGAGATCACACTCTTCAACTTAAAAATAGGAGATGACAGAATTAGACAAAAAAATCATATCGTTTAATAAAACAATCCATATCTTCCAGAAAATTTAGAAAATAGACTGGAGCTCTGAAAATCCGTAAAAATGTCCGTTGGAACCGAGAGATCGCTATCAACTGAAAACTAAGAAAAAAAATTAAGCCAAAAATCGTATCATTTAATAAAAAGATCCATATCTTCCGAAAAATGTTGAAAATAGCTTCGAGCTCAGAAAAATCCGCCAAAATATCCGTTGAAACCTCGAAATCAACATATTCAACCGAAAGATAGGGGAAGACAAAAGTAGGCCAAAAAATCATGCCGTTTAATAAAAAGAAACATATCTTCCAGAAAATGTAGAAATAGCCCCAATCTCAGAAAAATTCGCAAAAATGTCCGTTGGAAACTGGAGATCGCCATCTTCAAACAGAAAATAAGAAAAGACAAAATTAGGCCAAAATATCATATCATTTTAATAAAACAATCCATATCTTCCAAAAATGTGGAAAATAGGGTAGAGCATAAAAAATCCGCAAAAATGTCTTTTGGAGCCGGATGATCGCCATCTTCAACTGGAATATAAGAGAAGACAAAATTAGGCCAAAAATTATACCATTTAATAAAAAGATCGTCATCTTCGACTGGAAAATAAGAAAAGACAATTTTAGGATAGAAAAATCCTATCAATTAAAAAATATCCATTTCTTTCATAAAATGTATAAAATAGCACCAAGCTTCGAAAATGATATATAAAAATCTTTTCAGTCAATGATGGTGATATCCCGGTTAAAGTCGACATTTTTATAGATGAAGATGGTGATTCCCATGTTCCGAATTTTGTCTTCTCTTATCATTCAGCTGAAGATGGCGATTTCCCGGTTCCAACAAACATTTTTTGGCCTAATTTTGTCTTCTTTAATATCATTTAATAAAACGATTCATATATTCCAGAAATATGGAAAATATCACGGATATCAGAAATATCGACAAAAATGTCTGCTGGGACCGGGAGGTTGCCAACTTCAACTGGAATTTAAGAGAAGACAAAATTAGGTCAAAAAATCATGTCATTTAATAAAACGTTCCATATATTCCAGAAAATGTGGAAAATAGCCCAGAGCTCAGAAAAATACGCAAAATTTCCTTTGGGACTAAGAGAATGCCATCTTCAACTTAAATATAAGAGAAAACAAAATTAGGCCAAAATCACATCATTCAATATAAAGATCTCAACTGGAAATAAGAGAAAACAAACTTAAGCTATAAAAATAATATCATTCAATCAAAATATCCATATCTTCCATAAAATAAAGAAAATAGTACATTGCTCAGAAAATCTGTAAAAATGTCAGTTAGAACCGGATGATCGCTATGTTCAACTTCAAAAATAAGAGAAGACAAAATTAAGCAATAATAATCATATTGTTATGAATCAACTACTGGGGAGGAACCCCCAGCCCTTTACTTATAGGCATGGTAGGAGAGTAGAAATATAGAATATATAGATATGGGCATATCTCTAAGATACCCACAATCCTAACTGACTCTGGTATTTCCATTCACAACACCCCCTTATCCAGTCATAGGTGTGGACTCTGCTCAAGTGTACTTGGGATTCTGCTCAAGTGTACTTGGGATTCTCACATGGGGTGGATACTTCAGGATCCTGAGTTGGTGAGGTTTGCCTCGTTAAAACCTTTAGCTATGGAAAACCCTGTGGGAGAAACCATAGTTAAGGAAAGAGAGTACAAACGCTCTTTAACTCCCCCTGATTTGTACAAGTGACTCTACTCATGAATACTTTTGGATTCTGAGCGTCACAGAGGGGTGAATACTTCAGGATTCAGAGTTGATGTGATTTGCCTCGTTAAAACCTTTGGCTATGGAAAACCCCAGTAGGAAAAACCATAGCTAAGGGAAAAGAGTACAAATTCCCTCAACTCCCCCTGATCTGTAAAAGCTCTTAGGCTTTCAGATCTCTTAAGCTTATCTCATCTCTCCTATTTACAACATTCAAAATATACACAGATTACAAAGTTATCTCAATTAAGCAGCTGCTGAATCCAGAAACTCTATAGAGGTGTGCTAAGTGTCGTCGCCTCTGATGTGGTCTTCAGACTATGTGGTCAGCTCCACAATACCAGTCTCTATCCCAATCGTCACTGGGATGTGATGTACCAGCATGCGCCCTCAAATACACCATGGTGTGGTAATGATCTCGGAATGATAGGATGATGTTGCCTTCATAAATTGCTTTGCAGATCTACAGTAGATGGCCCTGTGGGTACCCGTTTTGTGATTTCTCAGTATAGGGACCGTACATGTAATCTGCATTTGCATAAACATTGGAGGATGATACTTCATATTGTAAGTCCAAATCTTTCAACCCTTGGAGGAAGCACAGAAGGCGTAACTCCGGTCTAATGGCCCTTTTTAGGTGCCAACTATCTCTAGCTATTGAGTTTACTGCAATAGCTATATCAGGACGCGTGCAGTTAGCCAGGAGTGCCTGATTGCACTTAGATAAGGGACTTTAGGACCAGTTATATCATCCCACTCTTCTAGCGATCAGAAGGGTTCTTTTTGTACATCCATTAAGTATACTACAGTAGGTGTACTTCGGATGACAATGGTCCTTTTAATTTCTCCAACGCACTTCTGGACGTTTGTAACAGGATTCTATAAGCCACGACTTTATACTTGCATAGGTCTTTTTATTTCATGTTTAAAAGTCAGGCTTGAACCGATGTTTCGGGTTTCTCTTCGGAGATCCGATGAGATTTTAGTTGTTTATAACTATGATCTCAAATCCTGCTCATTGCTCTGGTGCAAAGATAACCCTCAGTAGGAATCATTACTTTGTCAAGCGATTCTCTTGGTTGTACATTATTCTTATTGTTTTTCTTCAATAGAATAGATGTCCCGAAGTCTATTCAGGCATTTAAGAAAATGTGGAAATTATCTTTACCATATATCCACGAAGGTATGCCGTCACAACATCCAATAACAGCATATCCAAAATTTTCCTTCGCCAAATCGTAAGGTATTCGCTTTTGATAACTTAGGGAGACTGATGCATCATTTATGAGACATTCTCATTTTAATTTGTTTGATCCCTACTTTCAGCGAAATTTTCCTTGGGCTATAGGTTGTACCTTATATCATACAATTTTGTATTTATTTTTCTTATGTGTGCAATACTTTATTTTATCCACAGGTTTGACACCTTTTGGTGTCTGGACTTCAGGTCCGAACATTTCACGTTTCAGAAGTGAGTCCAGCTCATCTTTTATTGCCTCTTCCACATATGGCCAATCTCTACGTTTGCATTCTAGCAACGGAGTATCGAACGATAATTTATAAACATCATCGCTTTTGCGATGTATATGTCAATATGATACGTGAATATATTGTCGACTTATGTTCTTTCTGTCCAACACCTCCCCAGTACGTACAAAATTTACTTTCAATTTCAGCTTTTTCCGACATTTCCCCTAGATTTCGGGAAGGGGTGAGGGTGTGGACATGAGCTCATTGTCTTGTGGTAGTATTGTCTCAATGTCTCCAGGTATGTTTCTTTGTTCTTGTATTTTCGTCCTTGGAGCCTGTTGGTTTGCCTCTTTTCTGTTGAGTAGTAGCCACTTCTGCTGCTGGTGGATTGCATCCATTCTCGGGGATGTCAACCTAGCTGGAGTATTTGCAGCAGGGATGTGTGATCCGACAATCTTCTGGTTGTCAGTAAATGATTCCGGTAATTTGCGAACTGTGTTCTGTATGTGGAGGATCTTCAGGATCTCATCTTCATATTGTATTGTTACCAGATCATAGTGGGTCAAGCTTTTTGTATCCCACGTTATAATTTGCTTCACACCAGATTTTCCAGTATCTGGGCCTATTTTGGGCAAACTCGTCTCATCGAGTCACAGTCTTCAAGGTGTGCCTTAAATGCGTCTCCCGTTTGGGGTTCTAAGTATCTTATAAGTGAGGGTGAGTCATACCCTGCATGGATACCTAGGCGACATTAAGGACCGTTTTGGTCCTCTGTGGTGGTGCAATGGGGATTTAAACTGCGTGACCGAAGATTCTCAGATGAGAAATGTTCGGTGGCATTTCATATGCAAGTTGCATTGGAGACTCTGACCTCCAGAGGGTCTTTTATTTACGATGCAGCATGTAGAATTTTCATGTCCCCGTGCATCCATCGGTAATCGGGATTTAATGGACGTTCAACCAGTGGAGTCTACTTATCAGTGACTCTGCCGACCCATTTTGGGTATGAACATGCGGCACTGTATGTTCTTTTTCTATTCCCGTTGCTTGGTAGTAATCTTGAAATGACCGGGAGATATATTTCCTAACATTAACCAGACTTATTTTCCATATTTGATTGTCTGGGAAATGTGCCCGCAACATTTTTATTTTTGTGCCAATAGATTTGGAAATGCTAAGTTGCGGGTCTGTAGTAGACACACAAACGAATATTCTAAGGATGCATTTATCAGTACAATGAAGTACCGAAATAGCCCACTAGGGGGTGGAATTTATCCACATCTATCTCCTTATATTCTTTTTGAGAAAGCGTGGAGATTCTTTTTCAACTTTTCGTAGAGATGGCCTTGTAATTAGTTTTCCCTTGTAGCAAGAGATGCGAGGGAATTCTCCCTTCTGAAGAATTTCTGGTTCTTCAAGTCATACTCATAGGATAAGATGCGGTGCATCATCACTGATCTAGGGTGGCCAAGTCTATCATGCCAGAGTAAAAACTCGGCTGATGTCGGGCACTTCAGCTGCTTCGTTTAATTTCGCTTCCTTTCACTGAATCTTTGTATGGTTGAGGCCTGTAAGGCTCTCAAAATGTTCAAATATGGATTTTAATCCTTTTCTTGAGATGTCATATACAGTAATTTGTTTTTCATTTACATTTGCTGTTTCCAAATGGAATCCGTTGAAACGGATGTCCTTGAAACTTTAGAAAGTTTATTTTGAAATTCGGAGAGATTACTGCATCCTTTATTTTTGTTTATGTGTCATTTAGGGGGCAACAGTGTCGATCCCTGGATCTTCAATATGGCCCTGATGTTAGGCTTTGTATTGAAAGATCGTATGTGTGTATTGTCTACTAAACAGTTATGAGAGCAGTTCATCTATTAAAAGATGAATCGTATAGGCACATGCATTTTCAGATAAACATTTTCATTCAAAATCAAATTACATAATATGAAAGCTCTATAATAACATGAAATGTTCTAAACAGTTTGCTAAGGTAGAAGGCTAATAAAGCAGGTCATCATGTTCGAAGTCGTCAGCTGTGCAACTCCGGCTTTGGGTTACCCAGCCCCTTTGGGTTACCCACGCACGCACAACAAGGACCCACGCGAGCATCTCCTTCCCCTTGTCGGTGCAACTCCGGCAACACCCCCGCCGCCGGCGATCTTGTGCTCCGGTCAAGACCCTTGCTCGCGGCCACGCCCTACTTCCTCCTCTCCTCCCCGCAATCAAAAGCTCCGGCCTCCACGTGCAAGAACTCTCGATGATCCGACCTCCCCTTTTACTGCCGCTCACAAGCCCTAGGCAGCCGTCGCCTTGCGCCTCCTCCCTCCGGTCTCCCAGGCCGCGCATCGCCGGACCTCCCCCACAACACCCAGGCGACCCTTGCTCCCCTAGACCTGCCGAAAACCCTCGGGCTGTCGATGTCCGGCCATTTCTCTCTCCCACAACGAGCTCCTGCCACCCTATAGATCTGCTCCTCTTACTTCTTACCGCAACACCCTCCAGAACTACCGTCCATAGCTGCTGATCACCCTTCCTTTCACTATCGATGATCCCCTCTAGGCCACAAATCAGCCTCTCCATCCACTTGTCGAGTCTCCCACTGGGCCGTTGACGCGCACAACTCGACAGCAGGCCGTAGAATGTAGTACGGCTATCCACTAATCAAACTTAATAATACGGGACAGTAGGCTAATTGTTGGACCGAGCGTGGGAGCTCTGGGCGTTGTGAATCTGTGATTGGACTTTGAGAATTGTGATACCAGCACGTATTTCAGGCAAGTGAAACTTGCCAACTCGTGTTTAGGCCATGTTTTAGGCTATCCCTCATTTTTAGCGTAAAAGAGACTAGGCGACGAAATGATAGTTGCCTAGACGCAACTTCAATATCGAGCTTGACAACGAAGCTAGATCTGACACCCTGACATGCCATTCATACATTTTGCATGTCTCGTTTAATTTCCATATCAGCGTGTCGATTTTATACTCATCATTTTCCTACTTCAAATTTTTGTAAAATACTATCTCCATTTAAATTTATCTCCAATTGCAAAATAATTCATTCACCTCCATACTCATTATTCTACATCTAATCCTTATGTCGTGATTTAACTTTCATGTTACCCTTCTACGTTTTATAAGGATATTATTATATTTTGATTTTATAACTTACATTTTATTATATCCTTACTTCGTATTTTATATCTTTCTTCCCTACTTGATTATTCCGAATTATATTTTGTTCCACCCAACCAAGCTATTCCCTTGTATGTCACCCCATCTGAACCCGTTCATCCCGATCTTGTTTCATTTCAATTTCGATTTCGGTTTCCTCACTATTATTTAGTTATCACATTCGTGCTTACTGTTGCCTACGTTAACCTCAGTATAGTATGGTGGGCCCATTAGTACAGATTGTGATGTCGTCGTAGTGTATATAATTACATGGTATATATGAAGTTGTATGTGTTAATATTTATAAATATGTTTGTGGATAGCTATACCACTCTAGGGATGTCTGTGTATATAAGAATTAGTGTTGGAATATCTACTGGGGGTGTATGTAGTTGGAAATAATATGTTGGTAAAGTTGTGTGTATATTAGGTATAATGCTACTAGGGAACTTATAGTTAAATGTGCATGCCTATTATTCGATCTAGATGTTAGTACGTGTGGGCGTGTGCTCGTACGTAGGTATGTGCTTAATATATGAATATGTGTGATATACGTACGGTAATAGGGTTATAAATTTGTTTAGTATTGTTTGCCTTTACGGGATGTTGTGTGTGTGTGCGTGTATACCTCGAGGTATACACGATTATTGAATGTCGTAACTATGTATGGATAAGTATATGTAGCAGTTTACTAATTATATGTATATTGATATGGTGTTATATAGTATATATATGTGACTATACGATGAATGCGTATGTAGAGGGGTGTATCATGATTGTGCACGTGTACTGATAATGTAATATTATTATGGTTTGTAAAGTGATTGCATTATATGATGTTATTTGATTAAATATAATGCTGTGCTTGATATTATGATATGTATGTGTAGTACTTTGGTATGTATGTATGTATGTATGTATATATAAATATATATATATATATATATATATATATATATATTTTTGAAGAGATATATATATTTGTGTATATATATATATATATATATAAGAGGGATGTTATCAAGAGAAATTGGATAAGAGCTATTGGACAAGAGAAATTGGATAAGAGATATCTATATTATAAAAGAGGGATATTATCAAGAGAAATTGGATAAGAGATATTGGACAAGATGGACAAGAGAAATTGGATAAGAGATATCTATATTATAAAAGAGGGATGTTATCAAGAGAAATTGGATAAGAGATATTGGACAAGAGAAATTGGATAATATCTATATTATAAAAGAGTGATATTATCAAGAGAAATTGGATAAGAGATATCTATATTACAAAAGAGAGAAGTTATCAAGAGAAATTGGATAAGAGATATCTATTATATAAAAGAGGGATGTTATCAAGAGAAATTGATAAGAGAATTTGGATATGAGAAATTGGATAATATCTATATTATAAAAGAGTGATATTATCAAGAGAAATTGGATAAGAGATATCTATATTACAAAAGAGAGATGTTATCAAGAGAAATTGGATAAGAGATATCTATATTATAAAAGAGGGATGTTATCAAGAGAAATTGGATAAGAGATATTGGACAAGAGAAATTGGATAATATCTATATTATAAAAGAGGGATTTTATCAAGAGAAATTGGATAAGAGATATTGGACAAGAGAAATTGGATAAGCGATATCTATATTATAAAAGAGGGATGTTATCAAGAGAATTTGGATAAGAGATATTGGACAAAAGAAATTGGATAATATCTATATTATAAAAGAGTGATATTATCAAGAGAAATTGGATAAGAGATATCTATATTACAAAAGAGAGATGTTATCAAGAGAAATTGGATAAGAGATATTGGACAAGAGAAATTGGATAAGAGATATCTATTATATAAAAGAGGGATGTTATCAAGAGAAATTGGATAAAAGATATTGGACAAGAGAAATTGGATAAGAGATATCTATATTATAAAAGAGGGATGTTATCAAGAGAAATTGGATAACAGATATCTATATTATAAAGGAGGGATGTTATCAAGAGAAATTGGATAAGAGATATTGGACAAGAGAAATTGGATAAGAGATATTTATATTATAAAAGAGGGATGTTATCAAAAGAAATTGGATAAGAGATATTGGAAAAGAGAAATTGGATAAGAGATATCTATATTATAAAAGAGGGATGTTATCAAGAGAAATTGGACAAGAGATATTGGACAAGAGAAATTGGCTAATATCTATATTATAAAAGAGTGATATTATCAAGAGAAATTGGATAAGAGATATCTATATTACAAAAGAGAGATGTTATCAAGAGAAATTGGATAAGAGATATCTATTATATAAAAGAGGGATGTTATCAAGAGAAATTGATAAGAGAATTTGGACATGAGAAATTGGATAAGAGAATTTGGATATCTATTATATAAAACAGGGAAATTTGATAAGAGAAAATATAAGAGATGAGATTTTGAGGGATAAAAGAGGAGGTGGGGAATTTTGCACATACAACCCCGGTTTTTGTATTTTTGCCCATGGACCATCCCCAGACACCAAACCACACTTTTTATTCTCACCCTTCCGACCTTTTTTTTCCAGTTCTTTGAAGATTTTGAATCTTATCCTACTAGGACAAAGCTTTGTCCTACGTGGCAAGTTTGTCCTAGGTGGTAACGACAATTTTGGGGGACTGAAATTTTGGGGGAAAACTTAAATTTGGGGGGAAACTTGAAATTTTGTGGGAAAACTTGAAATTTGGGGGAACTTGAAATTTGTGGGGTAGAAAAACTCAGCTGTTAAGCCTATTTGACCGAGACCCATAAAGCACGAGCCCAAGAGCCCGACTACTGGTCAAAGGCCCATCTGCGTCCTCAAAGCCCATTCGACAAAGGCCATACAAGGGACCTTCTCGAACGTCGATCCGACCCGGCCCCAATAACCCGTTGGTCGCTCGCCCACTCCTGCGAAAACCACTCCCCCGGACGCGCGACCACTAAATAGCGATAATGGGGAGGTGCTGGCATGGCGGAGAGAGCGGCGGCGAGGGGGGACTGATGGGGCACGATCAATGGCGGGCGTGGGACGTGGGCCGGAGGCAATCAAGCGGGAGCTCTATAAAAGGGCCAGGAAGACGACGAAGAAGGGGACCGCATCTCAGGTAACAAAACCTAAGGTACTCCATCAACGACCTCGTTCCCCCAATTCATCTCCTTCCTCCCCCGCTCGCGCCGAGAGACGCCGTTACGATCTCCTCACGAGTCGGACCGTCTCCGCCGGGCCTCCTTTCTCAGATCTCTATCTGACTTAGGCATCGGAGGGGATTTGGCCGGAACCAAGGTCCGGCCCCCTGACGAGCGTTCTCGTCTGCGCAGGTGGACAACAGATCAACGGGCCGAGGCTACCCCTCGCCCCTCTCCGACCACTCGATCAACCAGACAGTGAGGCTTCCCCTCACTGTCAGCCTGCCGTGGCCGAGCACGTCCTACCGAGGCCGAGCGTCCTAATCGGGTCCGAGACTCTCCCTCGCCACCCGTCGGCCGTGCATCTACCCGGGCGACTGAGGCTACCCCTCGTCCCCCTTCCAGCCGAGGCCGAGCACACCTGTCCGAGGCCGAGCGTCTCAACCAGGGCCGAGGCTTCCCCTCGCCCCTTCTGCACCGATTCGAAGCCCCCGAGGGACCCAAAGCGGGCCCCTTGACCACGTTGACCGGGTTCTCCACGGTCAACGCTTTGTAGTGAGAAAACACTCTGAAACATCTGGCGCCGTCTGTGGGAAACAAAAATCATCCCACGAAGCAGAAAACCACACCAACAATGGCACGAGCCAGCAATGGAAGGAAGCGCATGCCCCCCATCCCGGAGGAGGGGATGGCGCGTCGAACGGCAACCCCGAGGACGTACCCATCGGCGACCACCCTACCCTCTCAACCGAGAAGACCGGCGGCTCAGAACTGGCCACGCAAGGACAGCTCCGCGCCCTGGCTCAGGAGACCAACGCAAGCCTCCAGACGTTGGTCGCGACGGTGCAGCAGCTCGTTGGCCCTGCGCCGCCCAACAGAGGCACGCTGGACGATAGCCATCTATGGACAGGGGGTCCCCCGCACTTGCGGTCTGCCGTGGTCGACGAACACGGGGCTCAGAAACCGAACACGGAGCATCGGTACACGCTGTCCAGCTCTCGTCAGGCGAGGTCACGCGCCTCCTCGCCCTATCGTGAAAGGAGCCGAAGAGAAACCGAAGGGACGAACGGCGAATCGATGATGGCATCGTCTCGTCGATCACGGTCGTCCCGCCGCAGGAGAAGCGAACGACACCACTCAAGAGACCGATCACGGCGGAGCAGGAGCTCCCGCAGGAGGAGTCGGGAGCGTCGGGTCAGCCCGACCCCCAGCGTGGCGAAGGCTGCGGAGCCAGCCCCGCCGGCGCCGGTGCTACCTCCACCCCCGATTGAGTCGGAAGCAGGCGAATACCGCATCCCCGGAGGCATCCACGGGGACCGGTGTCCCTTATCACGGAGAATAACCGACGCCTGGGTCCCCTCTCGATTCAGGATCCCGGTGCTGGGAAAGTACGACGGAATAGGAGACCCGGCACACCACATGATGGACTACGAGGGGGACATGGCCTTCCAGGGAGCTGACGATGACCTGCTTTGCCGGGGCTTCTATTCTACTCTCAGGGGAGCGGCGAGGATCTGGTACCACAGCCTGCCCGGCCGCTCCATCGACAGTTTCGAGCAACTCGCCCAGTTGTTCTGCAAACAGTTCATGGCGGGGAGGCTGATCAAACCTGGTGCTGAACATCTGTTCAACATAGTGCAAGGCCCGGCCGAGCCACTCCGACAGTTCATGCACCGCTTCAATGCGGAAAGGCTAAACGTGAACAACCCACCCGACCTGGTGGTCCAGACGGCTCTTAAGAAAGGGCTTCGCCACAGGGGCCTCAAGAAGTCCCTACACAACGACCCCCAAAGGACCTCCCCGAGATCATGGCAAGGGCCGAACGCTTCATGCTGACCGAGGAGGCCTTGGCCGAGGATGCAGGAAAAACCGCTCGAGGGACCAAGCGTGGCGACGGCGGACGAGCTAGCCTCGAAGGGTACCGGACCGAGAAGAGGCAGAGGAACAGGCAGCGGGGAGAAAGCGCGAGGGACACCACCCCAGACGCCATTCTCGCCCAAGTACAGAAGGAAGAGCGAGCTGATCGCCCCCCACCGAAGGCTAAAAGAGGCGGGAAGAATAGGGAGAAGTACTGTAAGTACCATAAGGACGATGGTCATGACACGGAAGATTGCTGGCATTTGAAGAAGGACATTGAGAAGCTGATGAGCCGAGGGCATGCCAGGAATCAGGCCGACGAGCCGGCCCACGGAGAAGGGACCTCCACGCAGCCAGACAAGGGGAAGAAGATCAACACCATCCAAGGCCCCCTCCGCATCATAGAGTGAGCAGGCAACGACTCTCCCCCCGGTGGCAGCCTAGTATGAGGGAGTTATCTAGTTTTACATCCTCTAGAGCTCACAAGTCTGGGGGCGATTCCCCCAGCAGGCACGAACGCCGACCGGTCCTAAGCCGAGGAGCTTTACCCTCGCCGACCGACACCAGCGCTCATAAGTCTGGGGGCAATTCCCCCAGCAGGCACGGACGCCGGCCGGTCCTAAGCCGAGGAGCTCTGCCCTCGCTGACCGACCCCTGCGCCCATAAGTCTGGGGAGAATCCCCAACGCCAGTTTCGTCCATTCCCAAGCCAAGAACAAGGCGACAACGCAAAGTACACAAGAAATCCAAGTAAGTCGATTTCGTTTATAATAGTTAACCAGAGTACAAAAATGCGTCTTATTTACAGGGGATCAAGGCGAAGGGAACACCCCACAAACAATCTACTCACGACGAATGACAGAGTTCATCACCAACAGAAGCTAGATCGACACCGACAAAGAAAAATTGGTTGACAAAAGACCCAAAGTAGGTAACCCAAGCTAACGGCCATGCAACCAGCAATTGTTGGCCGCGGGGCCGAAGGAGATAGCGGGGGCCAGGGATCCATTTCAAGTAGACTGGCCCAAAGCGAAGCGGATGCTAAAAAATTTGAGGATAAAGCCGGGAGGGGCAGCTCAGTGAGCCCGAGCTCGAGAGGACACATCCTCGGGCACTTCGCCCTGCTCGGAGCGAGGGGACTCGACTGGCGGAGGGGCTTGCCGGACACGCTCCGCACATTCCCGGAAGGAAGACTGGACGACTTCGACGATCCGGGGGGGCGATGATGTCTACATACTTATCGAAGGCCTCCCTGAGAACCTCGAAGATCTTCTTCCCCAGGGTCTCGACGACGCCCTTCTCCACCTCCTCCGCAAGCCGCATTACCTGACGCCGGTCCGACAGTTCCCTCTGAAGCTCCTCCCTCTCCAGGCGGAACGACTCCGCCGCTTCCTCAGCCGACTGATGAGCATCCTCCAGCTTTCCCTCGAGGTCACCCACTTGTCCCTCCAACGCGGCCACACGGAGGGTGAGGCGCCGAGACTCCATCTGGGCCTCCATCATGGCCACCTCGGCCGCCCCGGCCCGCTCCTGAGCCTTCATGGTGGACTCCTCCAGCTTCCTCAAGAGGATGGCTCGCCGCTGCAGTTCCACGGCAAGCGTCGACCCCTGGAAAACGGGACATAAGCTAAGAAGGGTGTGAAGGGAAAGAAAGGACTGTGAGAGGGCCGAACCTGTTGAAGGGCCCAGACCAAAGAATCCGACACCTTGTCGGCGGGAATCTTCTCGAGGGTGCTGCGGTCCCGGGGGAAGACAGAGCTCTCGGCCACCTGCTGGGCCAGGGCTCGGTCGACGAACACCAAACTCCCGGGGGCAACATCGAGGGAAGCCATATGGCTCGCCAATAGCGCTCGGATTCCCGGGGACGGAGGCGAGGACGCTGCGATGGGGGTGGTCGTCAGAGTCACCTGAAGACCCCCGGGGGTGTCGGCAGAAGGCACAGAACTGGCCGGGCTGGGGGACTCCGCATCCTCCTTCCTCTTCTTCCCTCCGTGAGGCTCCACAAGCGCCGGAGGAGAGCGCTTCCGCCTTGCCCCATCTCCACTCTCGAGGACGGGAGGGGACGCTCCGAGGGCGGGGGAGGACGACACCGGACCCGCCATCAGCCCCTGCCACTCGGGATGGTGGGGCGGATCCGGCTTTTACTACGCCCTCGGGGAGGGGATCGCCAGAAGAGGAGGCAGGAGGCACGACAACTACCTTGCTCACAGAGGGCTCGGCTCGGCGCACCTCCTCCTCAACAGTCCGTCGAGGCCCCCTTCCGGAGGTACTGCCTCGGCTCCGAGCAGCTCCACGACGGATCAGCTCATCAACGTCACGAACAAACTCGCGGCCTGCCATCCCTGCAAAGGAAACCGAAATCAGGATGAGTCACAGGGCATTCCGAGGAAGAAAAAGCGACCTACCCGGGGACCACAAGATAGCCTTCAGGAGTAGATCGTCCAACAAAGAACAGATGGACTTCGATTCCAAAGGAAGAGCCGACAGCGTCGTGGCGGTTGTCTGGTCAGCGTCGGAAAGGGCTAACGGTGAGCAAGGCTGGACGGACGCGCCCCAGCTTGTCAGGATCTGGGCATCACCCAAAAAGACCACAAAGACATAATCTGAGCTCCAATCCCCCGACCAACGGGGAAGCCCTATCAGACATTCCCTCCTTGAACGGGCACGGAGGTGCAGCCATGACCTCGGCCCGACCACCTGGATCTGATAAAAGTGGAAAAGAAGGGGGAGAGACGGCTCCAGACCGCGGATGCAACAGAGCGTTACGAAGCCCGTCAGTACCGCGATCGAACACGGGGTGAACTGACACAGGGACACCGTGAGATGTTCCATGACCTGGATGAAAAAAGGATGGAGCGGGAAGCGAAGACCCAGGCGGAACATCTCGACGTAGGCGCCGACCTCATTGCTCCTCGGAAGGCAAATCCGCTCGTCGACAAATGGAACTCGAACCTCGTATGGGAAGCAGAGATATCTTTCCCGGATCTCCGCGGCCACCGAAGGAGGAGTCCTCGACTGAGTGCGGAGGACGACCGGGGGCACATTAAGCCGCACGGCAGCCGACGCAACATCGTCACGGGCGTAGTCTGGAAAAAGTTTCCCCTTCCCCTTATCTTGAAGAGAACGACTCCCGGCGGGGGAACCCGACTCCCCTAGCCGGGGTTCGCCCCGCCCGGGCTCCGGAGGACCCCTCGTCCTCCGGCCAGAACCGCCTATCCTAAGAGCAGCCATAAGATGAAAGCAAGAGAGGAATTACCTATTTTCAACCGGTTTGAAGAAGGCAAAGAAGCGAAGGCGACGGGGAACTCCGAGTTGCTGAAGGCTTTGAATACCGGGAGGAGCAAAGGAGAAGTGGAGATCAACACAACTGGGGATCTTATATGCCAGGGGAGAATTCGAAGCGCCTGACAAGAACGCGTGGCGAGGCTCGAAGAGTCGGCGGCGTTCCGAAATTGGCGCCAGTTGAAGTCCAATCGATCCGCCTCATCATGACCTGCATTTATGGCCTCGCCTCGATTGAAGCACCACTCGGAATCCCAGGAGACACAACGGGTGATCTGTGCGAGCCGAGGCTGATCGACCCCACCAATGGCGGCTCACGAACCCTTCGGCCTCTCGAACTTAAGGCGACTCCGCGAGCGGCGGGGATAAGCTTGCCGCTACACGTGGCAGCATCTGAAGGCCGACGGCGCTTCGGGACCCTCGCCTTAAAAATATCGAACGGGCCAACTCATGATGACGACTAATAAATGAGTCGGCATCGACTGGCGAGCTCGTCAAAATCGGCATAGGTCACATCGGCCGAGCCGAACCGGCCGAGGCCGATCAACCCGACCGATGGGGGCAATTGTTAAGCCTATTTGACCGAGACCCATAAAGCACGAGCCCAAGAGCCCGACTACTGGTCAAAGGCCCATCTGCGTCCTCAAAGCCCATTCGACAAAGGCCCTACAAGGGACCTTCTCGAACGTCGATCCGACCCGGCCCCAATAACCCGTTGGTCGCTCGCCCACTCCTGCGAAAACCACTCCCCCGGACGCGTGACCACTAAATAGCGATAATGGGGAGGTGCTGGCATGGCGGAGAGAGCGGCGGCGAGGGGGGACTGATGGGGCACGATCAATGGCGGGCGTGGGACGTGGGCCGGAGGCAATCAAGCGGGAGCTCTATAAAAGGGCCAGGAAGACGACGAAGAAGGGGACCGCATCTCAGGTAACAAAACCTAAGGTACTCCATCAACGACCTCGTTCCCCCAATTCATCTCCTTCCTCCCCCGCTCGCGCCGAGAGACGCCGTTACGATCTCCTCACGAGTCGGACCGTCTCCGCCGGGCCTCCTTTCTCAGATCTCTATCTGACTTAGGCATCGGAGGGGATTTGGCCGGAACCAAGGTCCGGCCCCCTGACGAGCGTTCTCGTCTGCGCAGGTGGACAACAGATCAACGGGCCGAGGCTACCCCTCGCCCCTCTCCGACCACTCGATCAACCGGACAGTGAGGCTTCCCCTCACCGTCAGCCTGCCGTGGCCGAGCACGTCCTACCGAGGCCGAGCGTCCTAATCGGGTCCGAGACTCTCCCTCGCCACCCGTCGGCCGTGCATCTACCCGGGCGACTGAGGCTACCCCTCGTCCCCCTTCCAGCCGAGGCCGAGCACACCTGTCCGAGGCCGAGCGTCTCAACCAGGGCCGAGGCTTCCCCTCGCCCATTCT
Source organism: Scilla litardierei (assembly GCA_030789695.1). Classification (NCBI taxonomy): domain Eukaryota; kingdom Viridiplantae; phylum Streptophyta; class Magnoliopsida; order Asparagales; family Asparagaceae; genus Scilla; species Scilla litardierei. Next base: position 168,854,364 of record CM061141.1, read on the forward strand.
GCACCGATTCGAAGCCCCCGAGGGACCCAAAGCGGGCCCCTTGACCACGTTGACCGGGTTCTCCACGGTCAACGCTTTGTAGTGAGAAAACACTCTGAAACATCAGCCATTAAATAAACCTTGATATCTATGATATAAAACAGGGAAATTGGATAGGAGAAAATATAAGAGATGAGATTTTGAGGGATAAAAGAGGAGGTGGGGAATTTTGCACATACAACCCCGGTTTTTGTATTTTTGCCCATGGACCCTCCCCAGACACCCACCCACACATTTTATTCTCACCCCTTCCGACCATTTTTTTCCAGTTCTTTGAAGATTTTGAATCTTATCCTACTAGGACAAAGCTTTGTCCTACGTGGCAAGTTTGTCCTAGGTGGTAACGACAATTTTGGGGGACTTAAATTTTGGGGGAAAACTTAAATTTGGGGGGAAACTTGAAATTTTGTGGGAAAACTTGAAATTTGGGGGAACTTGAAATTTGTAGGGTAGAAAAATTCAGCCATTTAATAAACCGTGCCCTATGGGCACAGGTAATATCTATATTATAAAAGATGGATGTTATCAATAGAAATTGGATCAGAGATATTGGACAAGAGAAATTGGATAAGAGATATCTATATTATAAAAGAGGGATGTTATCAAGAGAATTTGGATAAGAGATATTGGACAAAAGAAATTGGATAATATCTATATTATAAAAGAGTGATATTATCAAGAGAAATTGGATAAGAGATATCTATATTACAAAAGAGAGATGTTATCAAGAGAAATTGGATAAGAGATATTGGACAAGAGAAATTGGATAAGAGATATCTATTATATAAAAGAGGGATGTTATCAAGAGAAATTGGATAAGAGATATTGGACAAGAGAAATTGGATAAGAGATATCTATATTATAAAAGAGGGATGTTATCAAGAGAAATTGGATAAGAGATATTGGACAAGAGAAATTGGATAAGAGATATCTATATTATAAAAGAGGGATGTTATCAAGAGAAATTGGATAAGAGATATTGGACAAGAGAAATTGGATAAGAGATATCTATATTATAAAAGAGGGATGTTATCAAGAGAAATTGGATAGGAGATATCTATATTATAAAAGAGAGATGTTATCAAGAGAAATTGGATAAGAGATATTGGACAAGAGAAATTGGATAAGAGATATCTATATTATAAAAGAGGGATGTTATCAAGAGAAATTGGATAAGAGATATTGGACAAGAGAAATTGGATAAGAGATATCTATATTATAAAAGAGGGATGTTATCAAGAGAAATTAGATAAGAGATATTGGACAAGAGAAATTGGATAATATCTATATTATAAAAGAGTGATATTATCAAGAGAAATTGGATAAGAGATATCTATATTACAAAAGAGAGATGTTATCAAGAGAAATTGGATAAGAGATATCTATTATATAAAAGAGGGATGTTATCAAGAGAAATTGATAAGAGAATTTGGACATGAGAAATTGGATGAGAGAATTTGGATATCTATTATATAAAACAGGGAAATTTGATAAGAGAAAATATAAGAGATGAGATTTTGAGGGATAAAAGAGGAGGTGGGGAATTTTGCACATACAACCCCGGTTTTTGTATTTTTGCCCATGGACCATCCCCAGACACCCACCCACACTTTTTATTCTCACCCTTCCGACCTTTTTTTTCCAGTTCTTTGAAGATTTTGAATCTTATCCTACTAGGACAAAGCTTTGTCCTACGTGACAAGTTTGTCCTAGGTGGTAACGACAATTTTGGGGGACTGAAATTTTGGGGGAAAACTTAAATTTGGGGGGAAACTTGAAATTTTGTGGGAAAACTTGAAATTTGGGGGAACTTGAAATTTGTGGGGTAGAAAAACTCAGCCATTAAATAAACCGTGCCCTATGGGCACGGGTAATGACTAGTATATATATATATATATATATGAGGAGGGATCAAATGACCCCCAAAAATAACCCCCTATCAAAAATCATATGCCCCCATTTTTTTCGGAATATCCGAACCGTTCATCTTGATCTCCACCCTCTAAATACCTGACCCACCAATTTTCAAACCGATCCCATGTGTTTTGCCCGTTCATCCATCCGACCCAAATTTAACGGTTTCGCATGAACAGAACTTTTGCGAATGGTTGATGAACGTGCAAAACACATGGGATCGGGTTGAAAATTGGTGGGTCAGGTATTTAGAGGGTGGAGATCAAGATGAACGGTTCGGATCTTCCGAAAAAATGGGGGGCATATGATTTTTGCTAGGGGGTTATTTTTGGGGGTCATTTGATCCATATATATATATATATATATATATATATATATATATATATATATATAACAGAGTGTTCTGTTGGTGTAAGTATAAGTATCGTGTTATGTATATAGAGTATTCTGATATGGGTTTTGAGTCTCACTCAAGTTTGAGTGGGTATACTCTAAGTACATTGTTACATATGTCCGTGGTTTGCGTATAGTACTATGAATACAGCGATGGATGATGTATGTATAGTGATAGGATTGTTTGTGCCTGGTTGTGTTACGCACATGATTGTGGGTGGCTATACCAGTATGTAGTTATAGGTATTGGTCTTGTGGTATAGTTATTTACTAAGGACTTGCCTGTGTGAATGTATATGTGCTAGCTAATCTAAGTGTGTAGATGTGCTGAGTATATAGCGGTATGAAGGAATGTTATATTAGCGTGTGTGGGTATGTACCATGCACGGGTAAGTATGTGCTTATTTATAGGTATTTGTAATTATGGTACGTGTGATGAGTCTTGAATATAGTTATAGGACTGTATGTGATGAGAAGATATGGTGAAGTATTTGCGTGCATTTGAATGACTATATATTTGTGAAATTCTAGTAATGGTGAATGTATATTAGATATAGTAAACTTGATTTAATAATGGTATGGTGTGATTATATGTGTTGATGTGTTTGGTGTTGGATGTATACTAGGAAATATTAGGGAGTAGTATACCCATGTTGTTTTGTGCAAGGGTAGTTATCTATATGTGAAGTACTACGATTGTATTTACTGGTGCGAACTATTTATTTGTCTGTGAGTTTGTGTACCATGGTATGTAATAAGTGTTTAATAGTTATATAAGGATGTACTGACTATATGAATGATTGATGTACATATATAAATTTGACTGACTATGATATGTATAAGTGTATAATGTGCGTGAATATATACGTGTTTGTAGTGTTAATGTTTGACTACCTAGTGCATGTGTAAGCACTTGTAATGACTATACCTGGTTTGGATTATAATGTGATGTGATTGGGTTAGTTACTAGAGCGACTAGATATGTTAGAAAGTCCGAGGACGGACTTTGTCCTAAGGTGTGTAGGATTTAACGGCCGGTACTCACTATTCATAATACGGTTGTGCGTATAGAAATTTCAGGTACCTGATTGGTTTTGTTGCTTTGTGTGTGAGTCTTGTCATTGAGTCGATGGGGCCGTAGCACCTTGGTTGCATCCTTAGCAAGCCAACCCCCGACGTGTGCCCAACTTGGGATTACTGTCGCCTTTGGACCCCATGCCCTTTGCACGCGCATTTTCCTTGAAGTTCATCTATTTTTCTTAGCCTTATCTTTCATTCGAAACACATGATATAATATGCTGTTGTAACCCACAGGAAGAGTATTTATTTGTGGAATTATTTTGGAACGTCATTTCACGGGTCGTTCTCCCACAAAACAACTTTGTTTGAAGAGGACCTTTCTATTTTCGCTTCCGTTCTCCTTTGCCTTAGCCCATGACCAACCTTCTTAGTTTTGTTTCTCTCGTCGACACGGTCTTCCCAGTATTTTTATTATATTTTTCGGACACCGTTTAGTTGGCCTTTCACACTAATCACCTTCAACCTGTAATTAGTCTAGCTTAATCCCTGATTCAAATCGTAATTAAAACCTGATCTAATCTAAGCCATTAGATCAAGCTATCATGTTTGATTCTTCCTAGCTACCTACACCCTATATCACCCTAAGTGCACTCCCTCCCTCTCACATTCTCTCTCCACTTTCCCTTATCTCTACCCCCTCCTCAAATCCATTTAGCAAAAAACCCTAGTTCTTTCTCCCTTCACGCAAGAGGGAAATTACAGCCGCCAACCCCTTTGGGTTACCCACGCATGCACAACAAGGACCCACGCGAGCATCTCCTTCCCCTTGCTGGTGCAACTCCGGCCACACCCCCGCCGCCGGTGATCTTGTGCTCCGGTTAAGACCCTTGCTCGCGGCCACGCCCTACTTCCTCCTCTCCTCCCCGCAATCAAAAGCTCCGGCCTCCACGTGCAAGAACTCCTGATGATCCGACCTCCCCTTTTACTGCCGCTCACAAGCCCTAGGCAGCCGCCACCTTGCGCCTCCTCCCTCCGGTCTCCCAGTCCGCGCATCGCCGGACCTCCCCCACAACACCCAGGCCACCCTTGCTCCCCTAGACCCATCAGAAACCCTCGGGCTGTCGAAGTCCGGCCATATCTCTCCCACAACGGGCTCCTGCCACCCTATAGATATGCTCCTCTTGCTTCTTGTCGCAACACCCTTCCTTTCGCTGCCGATCACCCTTCCTTTCGCTGTCGACGATCCCCTCTAGGCCGTAAATCAGCCTCTCCATCCACTTGTCGAGTCTCCCATTGGGCCGTTGTCGCGCACAACTCGACAGCAGGCCGTAGAACATAGTACGGATATCCTCTCCCTCCGTGTTGCTGTTCGGTGATCGTGCCACTACCCGTATGGTCGTCGTTCATTATCGCTTTTGTCCGCCATTGACGCTGATCGCTGCCGTGCAATGGATCATCGCACGCTTCTGTTAATTCAACCACTGACGTCGCTACCCGACGTCAATGTAGGTCTCACGTCGTGTGAGGGTATATTTCTAACTGTAGGAACCCCAACCATCGCATGTTAATTCAAGATTAAATACAATTATTTTTACTGCTTTGTAACTCACTAATCCAACTTAATAATATGGGACTGTAGGCTGATTGTTGGACCGAGCGTGTGAGCTCTGGACGTTGTGAATCTGTGATTGGACTTTGAGAATTGTGATACCAGCACGTATTTCATGCAAGTGAAACTTGCCAACTTGTGTTTAGGCCATGTTTTAGGCTATCCCTCGTTTTAAGCGTAAAAGAGAATAGGGACGAAATGATAGTCGCCTAGACGCAACTTCAAGATCTAGCTTGACACCGAAGCTAGATCTGACACCCTTCCATGCCATTCATACATTTTGCATGTCTCGTTTAATTTCCATATCTGTATGCGTTTTATTTGTACTCTGACATGTCTGTCACGTTTAATTTCCATATCTGTATGCACTTTATTTGTACTCTTGTCATGCCATGCATCATAACATGTCATGCCATGCTTGAATGTTTGCTTTCGTAGCACACGTTACTTGTACTTCCTTGTTGAGGCTAGGCACCTGCGTTGCAGGCACAACCCTAAAGCCAAATTCACTTCCTGGCTCATGAACCAGAAGCGGGCTACATGTGTTGGTCAAAAGCCAATGCCCGATTACACGTGGAGGGGTAGGGTTAAGCGATCATTTGAGCTTAGGAGTTGGCCCGCACAGCCGCTCCAGCCAAAGGGCGTAAACTATGTGCACGACGTGCTTACTTGTCTTGTAAATCCATGTGAATGTTTTAGTATCTTTGCTACCCTTGCCATGTCATACCTGTTGCACTTTCTAACTTGTTGCATCCATACCTTAAATTGCTATGTCATCGCATATTTTAGAACTGCTAGGCTGTTTCCCTTTCTTTTAGTTTCCTTGCACAAGGCTCTTGTAGACTTGCTGACATGCGCCCTCGTCTCTTTGGGTGTCGCATGTTAGTTGCTGAGCCAGAGCCCGTTGCTGAGGACAAAACATGTTGCATGTGTTGAGTTCGAGGACACTGGAGACCAGTCCTAGAGCTCCTTCTTGTTGTTGTTGCTTTCTGCTTAGTCGATGTTAGGCTGTCGGTGCGTAGCACCTCTCTTTTCATGTTGATGTTATGTAATAAGTCGGCCATGCTTTAGAGCTCTTTTCAGACTCTTGTACTTTCCTTTACGACTTGTCTCTGAATGTTTGGAAAAATCTGGATGTTATTGGTGGAGTTTTATTTCTGCTTAAATTATTATTATCTTTGTTTCGATTCATGGTTGCAAGGACCTGGTTATTCGAAGTGTCTTTTTCAGACGCTTATCAGACTTGTAGCCTCACAGCTCCAAGTCTGAGCGGACCTCATCACGCCTCGCCTACTGTTTTTAGGAAGCGGTGCGTGACACCTTTCATACCACAGCTACGACACTGGTCTTCCCATTCCCTCTTGGGAGGGGGTGCATCATCTCTATTTTTGTCATTTCTGCGCCAAGTGAACTTCCGCTTACTTTCATTTCTTCGTTGCTGGACTTAGCCCCTAGCCCTTTTGTTCTGTCCACCATTATATGGTCTTTCTTTTTGTTTGTTGTCCCTCTTCTTTCGAGAAGAAGAGGCATTATGAGCTTCTGGGAGGGGGGCAGTGGCAGGGGGCGCATGTTGTAAGTGGCGAGAAGAAGCTCTCTGTTTTGTTCAGCCATGAGTAAACATGACAACAGCTCAGAATATTTGATGAACCTGCGTTCACGGTATTGCTGCATTAGTATCGCATCTTTTTCATGGATGGACGTATACGTCTTTTCCAGCGTGCGATCTTCTGAGACTTTTTTACCACACAACTTCAGGCGTGAGGTGATGATGTGCTGAGTTGTACTTAGCAATGGACTTAAAATCCTGCAGTCTCAGGTTCTCCCACTCATATCGTGCCTTTGGGAGTATAACATCTTTCTGATGTTTATACCTATCCTCAAGGACGGTCCAAAGCTCAAATGGATCTTCGACCGTAAGGTATTCAGCCTTTAGGGTCTTGTCCACATGGCGGCGAATATAGATAATGACTTGCGCCTTTTCTATATCCCTTACATTTACATTATTAGTCGCAGCAGAAATGAGGGACTTTGCCCGCAGATGAAACTTCACATCGAGCTGCCAGCTCAGGTAGTTTCTTCCTGATGCATCCATCACTTGAAATCGACACTTGCGATTTTAGCCATTTTATTTAGCAGAGCAAAAAATGCATGAATTATAATTTGAATATGAATGGCTAATTGTGTGGATCGGCCAGTCCCACATAAATAATAGTCCAAAGTCCCATTACAGTCTGTATTACACAAATGAAAGCTTTAAAAAGAAATTACAACTTTGGAAACCTCCGTGGGTCTCATATAAGATCTTCAGCTTCAATTGTGGCCTCCGTCTCCATGAAAAATGCTCTTCGGTCTTGGACATTTACAAAATTTTCTCACTACAATTTCTCTCAAAAGTAAAAGAAAAGTACAGGAAAATAAAACGTGGGACTTAAAACAGCCGATCCAAAAACCACAATTATCCATCCAAGCAGAAAATTTGTGCTTATCAAACATTGTCATCAGACATTTTCATCACAAGCATCACGGGCATTTAATATTCGCAGAGATGGATAAACAATTTAATTACTTAATAATTAGTGGACCACTGGGCAACGTCGTACACCGTTAAGTTAGCTTACTAAAGGTAGAGCGGTCGCAGGATCTTCCTAATTATTAAGTTAAAATATAATGCAAAACCACGCATAAATTATCCACAGAATAAGCCAGTGATGCAAAGCATGTATAGATGATTTTACAGAAGAAATCATTTAATGCAAGGGTTGTTAAAATTTGGGGTTGTCCAAAGAATTGGAAAAGAGCCCAATAATTTAACATGTTCTTCGTAAAAGGAAGAAGTTTTTCCTTTTTAAATTCATCCCAATAACCCCCAACAGTCCCCAATAATCCCGTATATGTCCACATATAGCCTTATAATATACCGTGATTTTTCACGAATTTTTAGGCCCACAAACGCCCTTTATAATTAATTTTTAGCCCAAAAAGTCTTTTAAGGCTTATTTTTAGCCTTCGCCCCCGCCTCCCCCCGGCGTTTTTCTTTCTTTCTTTTTTTTTGAAGAAAAACTGGCCTGCGGGCCTGAAGTCCACAGGTTGGCTGTGGGCTTCAGGCCCGCAGTAAAAAATTTTTTTGAAACAAGGCCTGCAGGCCTGAGGCCCGCAGTTTGCTTGCGGTCTTTCGGCCCACAAAATTTTTTTTTCAATCTGGCCTCGAGACCCAGTAGGGTTTTGGGGGGCGTCGCCTAGGGTTAGCCACCGCTGCCCCCTTACAGCCGCCGGACGGTGGTGGAAGGGGGTCAGCCGCCCCCCTGCAGGGGGTTGGTGGCATGCGGCAGTTGCCCCCTGCAGGGTGGTCGGCGGCATGGGGGCCGCCGCCCCCTGCAGGGGGGAAGATGGCCGCCGGCTAGGCCGTCGGCGGGTATGGGTTAGGGTTTACACAAGAAAAACCCTAAAAATTTGATTTTTGGGAATTTGGGCGATCAAGCGAATCCTCATATCGATCTTGCGAGATCTAGAGGTAGAACAAACATACGTTGATTAAAAATATCGTTTTTAGCAATTTTTGCCTCCATATCCGTCCTTCGGATATAGCAATGGTTGAACGAAGCCCTACGTGGATGACGACGCTCGATTGAGGAAGCCTTGCACAGCGCGCGTGGATCTCTCGTCTCCATTTGCCTTCGCAACGAACGAAAAAAAAATTTGTGGAAAATTTTCTAGAGGCTCGTGCTGATAACGTGTTATGAGTCAACTACTGAGGGAGGAACCCCCATCCCTTTATCTATAGGCATGGTAGGAGAGTAGAAATATAGAATACATAGATATGGGTGTATCTCTAAGATACCCGCAATCCTAACCGACTCTGGTATTTCCATTCACAACACATATCATTTAATATAAAGATTCTTATTTTCTATAAAAAGTGGAAAATATCCCCGAGCTCAGAAAAATCCGCAAAAATATCCGTCAAAACTGGGAGAGCTCAAAATTTAACGAAAAACAAAGAAGACAAATCTAGGACATAATACCATATCATTTAATTTAACGATCGATATCTTCCAGATAATACAGAAAATAGCCTAGAGCTCATAAAAATCCTCAAAAATATCTGTGGGAACCGGGAGATCGCCATCATCAACGAAAAATCTAAGAGAAGACAAAATTAGACAAAAAATCATAGCATTTAGTAAAACGATCGTTATCTTCCAGAAAATACAGAAAATAGCCCCGATGTCAGAAAAATCTGCAAAGATTTCCGTTGGAACCGGGAAACCGCCATTTTCATGTGAAAAATAAGAGAAGACAAACCTAGGCTATAAAAACATATCTTTTAATAAAAAATCCATATCTATAATAAATTGTAGAAAATAGCAAAAATTTTCGTTGGAACCAGGAGAAATTAGGCTAGAAAAATCATTTCATTTATTAAAAAGATCCAAATCTTAAGGAAAATGTAGAAAATAGTCCGGAGTTCAGAAATATCGGCCAAAATGTACATTGGAACCGGGAAATCGCCATCTTCAACTGAAAAAATAAGCGAAGACAAAATTAGGCTACAAAAATCATATAATGTAATAAAAAGATCCATATCTTCCAGAAAATGTAGAAAATAATCCCAAGCTCAGAAAAATCCGAAAAACTGTCCGTTGGAACCAAGAAATAGCAACCTTCAACTGAAAAAAATAAGAGAAGACAAAATTTGGCCAAAATATCATATTATTTAATAAAACGATCCATATCTTCCAAAAATGTGGAAAGTAGGCCGAAGCTCAGAAAAATCCGCAAAAATCTCAATTCGAACCGGGTGATCGCCATCTTCAACTGGAATATAAGAGAAGATAAAATTAGCCTAAAAATCATATCATTTAATAAAATGATCGTTATCTTCAATTAGAAAATAAGAGAAGAATAATTTAGGATAGGAAAATCATATTAATTAATAAAAAGATCCATATCCTTCATAAAATGTTTAATTATCACCAAGCTCAGAAAATGATATATAAAAATCTTTTCAGTTGAAGAGGGCGATATCCCAGTTACAACAGACATTTTTAAAGTTGAAGATGGCGATTTCCTTGTTCCGAATTTTGTCTTCTCTTATTTTTCAGTTGAAGATGGTGATTTCCCGGTTCTAACGGACATTTTTCGACCTAATTTTGTATTCTCTGATATCATTTAATAAAACGATCCATATATCCCAGAAAATATGGAAAAAACACGGAGCTCAGAAATATCCGCAAAAATATCCGTGGGAACCGGAGATTGCCAAATTCAACTGGAAATTAAGAGAAGACAAACATTAGGCCAAAAATTATATCCTTTAATAAACGTTCCATATTTTCGAGAAAATGTGAAAAATAGCCCGGAGCTCAAAAAAATCTGCAAAAATTTCCTTTGGCACCGAGAGAATGCCATCTTCAACTGAAATATAAGAGAAGACAAATTTAAGCCAAACAATCATTTCATTTAATATAAAAATCGCCATTTTTAACTGGAAAATAAGAAAAAACAAACTTAGGTTAAAAATCATATAATTTAATAAAAAGATTTGTATATTCCATAAAATGTAGAAAATAGCTCGGAGCTCAAAAAAATCCTCAAAAATGTCTATTAGAACCGGGGGATAGTCATTTTCAACTTAGAAATAATAGAAGACAAACTTAAGCTATCAAAATCATATCATTTAATAAAAAGATACATATCTTCTATAAAATAAAGAAAATAGAAACAAGCTCAAAAAATCCGAAAAAAACTCTGTTGTAACCAGGAGATTGCTATGTTCAACTGAAAAATAAGAGAAGACAACATTTGGCAATAAATATCATTTCATTTACATATACTTATTTTCCATAAAATGTACAAAATATCCTCGAGCACAGAAAATCTAAGAAAATATCCGGCAGGACCGGGAGATAACCAAATTTAACGAATAAAAGAAAAGACAAAATTAGGCCCAAAAATCATATCATTTAATAAAACAATCGATATCTTCCAGATAATACAGAAAATAGTCCATATCACAGAAAAATCTGCGAAAATATCTATTTGTACCGGGAGATCACCATCATCACCGAAAAATAAGAAGAGAAGAAAAAATTAAGCCAAAAAATTATATCATTTAATAAAACAATTGATATCTTCCAGAAAATACAGAAAATAGCCTCGAGTTCAAAAAATCTGCAAAAATATCCGTTGGAATTGGGAGACAGCCATCTTTAAATGAAAAATAAGAGAAGATAAACTTAGGCTATAAAAATTATATCAATAAAAATATCCATATTGACAATAAACCATAGAAAATAGCCTCAAGGTCAGAAAAATCCGGAAAAGTTTCTGTTGGAACCGGGAGATCGCCATCTTCAATTGAAAAATAAAAGAAGACAAAATTAGGATAGAAAAATCATCTCATTTAATAAAATGTCTATATCTTACAGAAAATGTAGAAATTAGTTCCGAGCTCAGAAATATCGACAAAAATATCCATTGGAAGTAGGATATTGCCATCTTCAATTGAAAAATAATAGAAGACAAAATTAGCCAACAAAAATCGTATAATGTAATAAAAAGATCCATATCTTCGAGAAAATGTAGAAAATAGCCCCGAGCTGAAAAAAAATCAACAATGTCCGTTGGAACGCGAGATCGTCATATTCAACTGGAAAAATAAGAGAAGACAAAATTAATCCAAAATATCATATCATTTAATAAAACGATCCATGTCTTCCAAAAATGTGGAAAATAGGCCGGAGCTCAGAAAAATCCACAGAAATTTCCATTGGAACCGGGAGATCGACATCTTCAACTGGAAAATAAGAGAAGACAAATTTAGGCAGAAAAATCATGTCATTCAACAAAAAAGATTGATATCTTTCATAAAATGTAGAAAATTGCAACAAGCTCAGAAAAAATGATATATAAAAATCATTTCAGTTGAAGATGACGATATCCCGGTTACAATGGACATTTTTAAAGAAGAAGATGGTGATTTCCCAATTCGAATTTTGTCTTCTCTTAAATTTAAGTTGAAGATGGCGATTTCCGTGTTCCAATAAACATTTTTTGGCCTAATTTTGTCTTTTCCGATATAATTTAATAAAACGATCCACATCTTTCGGAAAATGTGGAAAATAGTCTGGAGCTCATAAAATATCGGTAAAAAATGTTAGTTGGAATCGGGAGATCATCAACTTCAACATGAAAAATAAGAGAAGACAAAATTAGTCCAAAAATCTTATCATTTAATAAAACAATCCATATCTTCCAGAAAATGTGGACAATAGCCCGAAGCTCAAAAAAATCCGCCAAAAATGTCCTTTGCGACCAAGAGAATCCCATCTTCAACTAAAATATAAGAGAAGACAAAATTAGGCAAAAAATTCATCTTCTATAAAGATCGCCATCTTCAATTAGAACATAAGAGAAGAAAAACTTTGGTTATAAAAATCATATTATTTAATAAAAAGATTCTTATCTTTCAAAAATTCAAAAAATAGCGCTGACCTCGAAAAAATCCGCAAAAATGTCTGTTGGAACCGGGAGATCGCCATCTTAAACTTAAAAATAATAGAAGACAAACTTAAGCAATAAAAATCATATCATTTAATAAAACGTCCATATCTTCCATAAAATAAAGAAAATTATCGAGCTCAGAAAATCCGAAAAAATGTCTGTTGGAACCGAGGAACGTTAGGTTCAAATGAAAAATTGGAGAAGCCAAAATTTGGAAATAAAAATCATATCATTTAATATAAAGAATCTTATTTTCCAAAAATGTAGAAAATATCCCCGAGCTCAGAAAAATCCGCAATAATATTTGTCGGAACCAGGAGATCGCTAATTTTTTTAAAAAGCCAAAAATGAGCCAAAAAATCATTTCATTTACTAAAACTATCGATATTTTCAGGATAATACATAAAATAGCCCAGACTGAGAAAAATCCGCAAAAATGTCCGCTGGAACTGGGAGATCGCTATCATCAACGAAAAATTATGAGAAGATAAATATTGGTCAAAAAATCATATCATTTAATAAAATGATCTGTATATTTCAGAAAATACTGAAACTAGTCTCGAGTCAGAAAAATACGCAAAAATATCCGTTGGAACTGGGAGACCGCCATCTTCAAGTGAAACAAAAAGAGAAGACAAAATTAGGCTAGAAAAATCATATCATTTAATAAAAAGATCCATATCTTCTAGAAAATGCAGTAAATAACTCTAATCTCAGAAAAATCTGCAAAAATGTCCATTGGAACCGAAAGATCACGATTTCCCGGTTCCAATGGACATTTTTGGCCTAATTTTGTCTTCTCTGATATTATTTAACAAAATGATCCATATATTTCAGAAAATGTGAAAAATAACCCGCAACTCAGAAATATTCGCAAAAATATCTATTGGAACTGGGAGATCGCCAACTTATACTGTAAAAGTAAGAGAAGACAAAATTGGGCCAAAAATCATATCATTTAATAAAATGATCTATATCTTCCAAAAAATGTGGAAAATAACTCGAAGCTCAGAAAAATGCCCAAAAATGTCTGTTGGGACCTAGAAAATGCCATCTTCAACTGAAATATAAGAGAGACAATATTAGGCCAAAAAATCAAATTATTCAATATAAAGATCACCATCTTCAACTAGAAAATAAGAGAAGACAAACTTAGCTTATAAAAATCATATCATTTAATAAAAAGTACCATATCTGCCATAAAATGTAGAAAATAGCTTTGATCTCGGAAAAATCTGCAAAAATTTCTGTTAGAACCCGGAGATCACCATCTTCAACTTAAACATAATTGAAGACATACTTAAGCTATAAAAATCATATCATTTAATAAAAAGATCCATATCTTCCATAAAATAAAGAAAATTGCACTGAGCATAGAAAATCTGCAAAAATGTCCGTTAGAACCGGGAGATCGCTATGTTCAACTGAAAAATAATAGAAGACAAAATTAGGCAATATATTTAATCATATCATTTAACAATTTCATTAACAGAAGATAAAATTAGAAAAAACCATTTCATTAAATAAAACGATCATTATGTTCCAGAAAATATAGAAAATAGCCCGGATGTCAGAAAAATCCGCAAAAATTTCCGTTGGAACCGGGAAACCGGCATCTTCAAGTGAAAAATAATAAAAGACAAACGTAGGCTATAAAAATCATATCATTTAATAAAAACATCCATATCTAAAATAAAATGTAGAAAATAGCCATGAATTCAGAAAAATCCGCAAAAATTCCCCTTGAAACCGGGAGATCGCCATCATCAGTTGAAAAATAAAAGAAGACAAGATTAAGCTAGAAAAATCATTTCATTTAATAAACATGTACATATTTATAGAAAATGTAGAAAATAGTCCTGAGCTCAGAAATATCGGCTAAGATGTCAGTTGGAACATGGATATCGCCATCTTCAGCTTAAAAATAATAGAAGAGAAAATTAGGCTACAAAATTCATATAATGTAATAAAAAGATTCATATCTTCCAGAAAATGTAGAAAATAATCCTAAGCTTAGAAAAATCTGTAAAAATGTCCGTTGGAACCGGGATCACAATCTTTAACTTGAAAAATAAGAGAAGACAAAATTAGGCCAAATATTGTAAGGACCGTCTACCTTGCAATACTAACAACAAACACTCTTGAGGGGTTGAATAGAGTAATAGCAATAAATTTTGCAATTAGAAATTAACTTGAAAATACGAAATAATAAATTCGAGAGGAATTAATCAACACATTCAATCCAAACCCAAACACAATATTTTACCTTAGTTTCCCAAACTTGGGTACGTCCATCCACATCAATATTCACTATAATTCCCACAAAGAGAAGTGAATACAATCCCACAAAGAGATACCTTACACAGAGGATTTTGTCCTACACAAGAACCAAACCAACCCTACTCAAGGGTCAAATTTCCACACAGAGAATTACTAACTCCCACACAGAGAATTAGGGTTAGTCCTACACTAGGACACCAAACTCCCACAAAAGAGAATTAGGGTTTCAATGAAAACACAAAGTAAAATAAATATTCTTACCTATGCCTTGAGATTAAATTACTCATTAATGAATGCAAGGCAAAGAAGAGGATTTCCAAGTGATGAGATTAGCTTGAAAGCACTTGGATGATTTCCCTTGAGCTTGACTTCAATGCATAAAGGAGAGAATGATCTCTAAGAGGGAAATGGGAGAGTTTGAGAGTGGCTTAATGATTCTAAAATGATCTTCAATAGTTCCAAGAAGTTCTAATGAACTCAGTCCTCTCCTATATATATATAGGAAGCCAAAAGAAACCCTTAAACCCAAGCAAAAATTCAAAATGAATTAATTTGCAACTTCTAGATTTGGGCAGTGTACGGCACGGGCAGTCGACTGATGAACAACTGACAGTCGACTGGTCAACGGCTATAAAATTCCCAACGGCAATAATCTGAGTAAGGACATGCGACTGTAGAAGGCTACACAGGCGATTGTAAATAGACATGCGACTGTAAAATCTTCATTAGTCGACGACTTGCAAATTGGGATGAAGCCCAGAAAATGCAAGTTGTGCACAAATGACTATAGAGCAATTCACACGCGACTGAATATCCTTCAGCAGACGACTGTCACTAGAGATGGAAAGGAGCTGAGAAAAATGCAACTTTCGCACTTACGCCTTCAGACATCATTTCACTGGCGACTGTAAAATTCTACAGGAGACTGTAAATACTTCATCAGTTGACTGACTTGCAAATTGGATATGAAACCAAGAACATACAAGTTGTGCACAGACGACTGTAGAATAATTCCCAAGCATCTGTTGGAAAATAGGCGACTGTAAATTGAGCTTCAGTCGACTGTTCCAAAAGCTTAAGTAAGAGTCAATCAAAAGGTTGACTTGAGCAGTGTACAACCACCGACTGTAGGAGGCTAGCCAGGTACCTGGAATCACCCAGTCGCCTGACATTCCTTCATCAGTCGCCTGTTGGAGAGCCAAAGACTCCAATTGAGTCATTTGGTATGATGAACCTATTGGATTAAATTCTATGATAATCCTAAGGCTTAATAAGATGGTTATATTCATATGCATGAATGAGTAGACTGTCTATCAAGACATTACATTAAATCTAGACTCACAAAGAGAAAAGCAATAAATAAAATATTACATGGATTACATTGCTTTTCTTAGAGTCTATGGCTTCAAAGCTAGATGCCTTGATGCTTTTCTATGATCTCTAAGCTTTGACACCTCATGTCCAAGCTTTGGCATTGCTCCACTTGATGTACATCCTTACACAAGCTATTAGTCTCCAAAGCATGCTATTCTCCATTTGATAAACATGAGACTAAAATAAGAGAGTTAGCAACATCATAATGTTGTGATCATCATCAAAATAACATTGGTATGAAACATAAATACCCAACAAATATCATATCATTTAATAAAACGATCCATATCTTCCAAAAATGTGGAAAATATGCCGGAGCTCAGAAAAATCCACAAAAATGTCCATTGGAACTGGATTATCGCCATCTTCAACTGGAATATAAGAGAAGAAAAAATTAGGCCAAAATCAAATCATTTAAAGATCGCCACCTTCAACTAAAAATAAGAGAAGACAAATTTAAGCTAGAAAAATCATGTCAATTAATAAAAAATCCATATCTTCCAGAAAATGCAGAAAATGGCCCCGAGCTTAGAAAAATAGCAAAATGTTAGCTGGAACCAATCGAAATTTTCAACTTAAAAATCAAAGAAAAAAATTAGGCCAAAAAATCATATCCTTTAATAAAACTATTCATATCTTCCAGATAATTTAGAAAATAGGCCGGAGCTCAGAAAAATCAGCAAAAAATGTCCGATGGAACCGGAAGATCGTCATCTTCAACTGAAAAATAAGACAAGCGAAACTTAGGTTATAAAAATCTTATCATTTAATTAAAATCTCCATATCGTCTAGAAAATGTAGAAAATAGCCTCGAGCTCAGAAAAATCAGAAAAAATGTTTGTCAGAACGACAAGATTGCCATCTTCAATAGAAAAATAAGTGAAGACAAAATTAGGGTATGAAAATCATATCATTTAACATAAAGATACATGCCTTTCAGAAAATGTAGAAAATAACACCGAACTAAGATTAATCGACAAAAATATCTGTTGGAACCGAGAGATCGCACCCTTCAACATAAAAATAAGAGAAGACAAAATTAGGCCAAAAAATCATATCATTTAATAAAACGATCCATATCTTCCAGAAAAATGAAAAAAACAGTTCAGAGCTCAGAAAATCCGCAAAAATGCCCGTTGGAACCGGGAGATCGTTTTCAACTAAAAACTAATAAAAGAAAAATTAGTACAAAAAATCATATCATTTAATAAAAGATCAATATCTTCCAGAAAATGTAGAAATAGCTGCAAACTCAAAAAAAAATCCCCAAAGATGTCTGTTGGAACCTGAGATCGCCATCTTCAACTTGAAATTAAGAGAAGACAAAATTAGGCAAATATATCATATCATTTAATAAAAAATCTAAATCTTCCAAAAATGTGGAAAATAGGCCGGAGCTCAGAAAAAACCGCAAAAATGTCCGTTGGAACCGGGTGATTGCCATCTTCAACTGGAATATAAGTTAAGACAAAATTTTCAATAAAAATCATATCATTTATTAAAAAGATCACCTTCTTCAATAGGAAAATAAGAGAAGACAAATTTAGGCTAGAAAAATCATATCAATTAATAAAAAGATCCATATCTTTCATAGAATGTAAAATATATCACCAATCTCAGAAATGATATATAACAATCTTTTCAGTTAAAAATGGCGATATCCCGGTTACAACGGACAATTTTATAGATGAAGTGGCGATTTCCCGGTTCTGAATTTTGTCTTCTCTTATATTTCAGTTGAAGATGGCCATTTCCTGGTTCCAACGGACATTTTTTGGCCTAACTTTGTCTTCTCTGACATCATTTAATAAAACAATCCATATATTCCAGAAAATGTAAAAAATAGCTCGGAGCTCAGAAAATCTGCAAAAATGTCCGTTGGAACAGGGAGATCGTCAAATTCTACAGGAAAATAAGAGAAGACAAAATTAGGCCAAAAATCATATCCTTTAATAAAATGATCCATATCTTCCAAAAAAGTGGAAAATGGCAGTAGCTTCGAAAAATCCGCAATATGTCAGTTGGGACCGAGAAAATGCCATCTTCAAATGAAATATAAGAGAAGACAAAATTAGGCAAAAAAAAAATCATATCATTTAATAAAAAGATCAACATCTTCAACAGGAAAATTAGAGAAGACAAATTTAGGCTAGAAAAATCATATCAATTAATAAAATGATCCATATCTTTCATAAAATGTAGAAAATTGCACCAAGATCAGAAAATGATTTATAAAAATATTTTCAGTTGAAGATGGCGATATCCCAGTTACAACAGACATTTTTATTGATGAAGATGGTGATTTCCCGGTTCAGATTTTGTCTTCTCTTATATTTCAATTGAAAATAGCGATTTCCCGGTTCCAATGGAGATTTTTTGGCCCAATTTTATCTTCTTTGGTATCATTTAACAAAATGATCCATATATTCCAAAAATGTGAAAAATAGCCCGGAGCACAGAAATATCCGTAAAATGTCCGTTGGAACCGGAGATCGCCAACTTCTACTGGAAAAATAAGAGAAGACAAAATTAGGCCAAAAATCATATAATTTAATAAAACGATCAATATCCTCCAGAAAATGTGGAAAATAGCCCAGAGCTTAGAAAAATCCGCAAAAATTTCCTTTAGGACCAAGAGAACGCCATCTTCAACTGAAATATAAGAAAAGACAAAATTAGGCCAAAAACTCATATCATTCATGATAAAAATCGCCATCTTCAACTTGAAAATAAGAGAAAACAAATTTCGTTTATAAAAATCATATCATTTAATAAAAAGATCCATATCTTTCATAAAATGTAGAAAATAACCGGTAGCTCAGAAAAATGCACAAAAATGTTTGTTGGAACTGGGCGATCGCCATCTTCAACTTAAAAATCATAGAAGACAAACTTAAGCTATCAAAATCATATCATTTAATAAAAAGATCCATATCTTCCATAGAGTAAAGAAAATAGCATCGATCTCAGAAAAACTGAAAAAACTGTCCGTTGGAACCGGGAGATCGCCATGTTCAGCTGAAAAATAAGAGAAGACAAAATTTGGCAATAAAAATCATATCATTTAATATAAATATTCTTATTTTCTATAAAATGAAGAAAATATCCCCGAGCTCAGAAAAATCCGTAAAAATATCCGTCCGAACCTAGAGATTGCCAAATTTAACAAAAAAATAGAAGACAAAAATTAGGCTTAAATTCATATCATTTAATAAAACGATCGATATCTTCCATATAATGCAGAAAATAGTCCGTAGTACAGAAAAATCCGCAAAAATATCTGTTGGTTCTGGGAGATCGCCATCATCTACGAAAAAAAATAAGAGAAGAAAATATTAGGCCAAAAAAGCATAACATTTAGTAAAACGATCGATATTTTCCAGAAAATAGAGAAACTAACCCCGAGTTCAGAAAAATCCGCAAAAATGTCTGTTGGAACTGGGAGACCCCCATCTTCAAGTGAAAAATAAGAGATGATAAACGCATGTTATAAAAATCCTAACATTTAATAAAAATATCCATTTCGACAAGAAAACGTAGAAAATCGCGTCGAGGTTTGAAAAATCCGAAAAAAAATTTCGTTGGAAACGGGAGATCGCCATCTTCAATTGAAAAATAAGAGAAGACAAAATTATGATAGAAAAATCATATCATTTAATAAAAAGATAAATATCTTACAAAAAATGTTGAAACTAGTCTCGAGATGAGAAATATCGATAAAAATGTCCGTTGGAACCGGGCTATTGCCATCTTCAACTGAAAAATAAGAGAAGACAAAATTAGCCTACAAAAATCATATAATGTAATAAAAAGATCCATATGCTTGAGAAATTGTAGAAAATAGCCCCGAGCTGAGAAAAATCCGCAAAAATATCATTTGGAACTGGGAGATCGCCATATTCAACTGAAAATAAGAGAAGACAAAATTAGGCCAAAATATAATATCATTTAGTAAAACGATCCAAGTCTTCCAAAAATGTGGAAATTAGGCCGTATCTTTGACAAATCCGCAAAAATTTCCGTTGGAACCGGGAGATCGACATCTTCAATTGGAAAATAAGAGAAGACAAATTTAGGCAGAAAAATCAAGTCATTTAGCAAAAAGATAAATATCTTTCATAAAAGTAAAAAAATTGCACCAAGCTCAGAAAATCATAAATAAAAATCTTTCAATTGAAAATGGTGATATTCCTGTTACAATGGACATTTTTATAGATGAAGATCGTGATTTCCTGTTTTCGAATTTTGTCGTCTCTTATATTTCAGTCGAAGATGGCGATTTTCCGATTCCAACAAACAGTTTTTGGCCTAATTTTTTCTTCTCCGATATCATTTAATAAAAGGATCCATATCTTTTGGAAAATGTGAAAAAATCCTGTAGCTCAGAAATATCGGCAAAAATGTTCGTTGGAACCCAGAGATCGCCAATTTCAACTAGAAAATACGAGAAGTTAAAATTAGGCCAAAAATCATATCATTTAATTGAACGGTCCATATCTTCCAGAAAATGTGGAAAATAGCCTGGAGCTCAGAAAAATCAGCAAAAATGTCATTTGGGACCGAGAGAATATGATCTTCAACTAAAATATAATAGAAGAAAAAATTAGGCCAAAAAATCAAATCATTCAGTATAAAGATCGTGATGTGAACCAGTCCAACAAATTACAAACTGAAGACCTAGTTCTAAGTGAAGGCCCAATGACAAGATGAAGGCTAAAGAGAATGCAAGATACAATTGGGGTCCAAGTAGAAGCATTACTGGCCCAAGAAAGTTGTGCGAAAAAGAAGCAAATCATGCCTTAATCTTGCTAATCCAAGCCCAAGAAAATTAAGGCCCCAGATTGGATAATTCTGAATTATTTGGAGAATAAGAAGAGTCATTTGCAATCAAACTTCAGAATTCATGGGGGAATATCAAGAGTCATGTGCAACTATTAATTCTTAATTCATAGGGAGACGAAGAGTCATACCATTATTTCTGAATTAATGGGGAGATGAAGAGTCATACCATTAAAATCTGAATTCATGGGGAGATCAAAAGTCATACTATTTACTCTGAATTCAAAGGGAGATCAAGAGCCATAAGTGGTCTTTAATTACTGTCTTTTAAAGAGTCTCTTTAGTTTCCAAAGCTCTACCTGTAAATAGAGCATGTAATCCTTTGTAACATGCATCAATCAGATTATCAATTTAGAATTTAAGTGTTCTCTCATATTGTCTGATTTTTTATCTTCTTTAGCTATTGTGGAACCTTGCCTTGTCAATCTTCCTTATAAGATTGGTAATCCAAATCTGCAAATGCCCCCAATTCATGCTTCAACCCAAGTGTGTTGCTGTGTGGATTGGTTAAACTCGTGATCGTGGTTAGGCAAGTGGTCTAAGTAGCAGGTCACGCTCTTTTCAACGTTGGTTGGCTATTTGCATTTGTCAGGTTAGTGAACCATCCTTATCTAGAGCTTATCACTCTTTATTTCCTATCACTTATTCTGGAGTGTGATGTTCATATCCTTCTTTTAAGTTTGTTTTCGAGTTTCTTGAACATCCTATGCCGTGAAGATCGGGCCACCTCTCTAGTTTCACATCATTTAGTATCAGAGCCCCATGTAGACACGGTAGGTTTCTTTCAATCATTTTGTTGCTTTCAAAAAATTTCTCTTTCAAATCCTTTCCTTTCCTTTGTTTCTGCCAAAACAAGAAACTTTCCAAAATCTTTCACTTAGTTTATATTCTTAGTGTGCAAGATTTTTGTTTTATCTTTCAACTTTTTAAAGCATTGGTTTGTTTGCTGTTTATTTAGTTTGTACAATTAAAGAACCCAAAAAAGCAAAAAAAAACCCAAAAGCAAAAGGAAAAATCTGAAAAAAAACAAAAGCAAAAAAAAGTAAAGCTTGGCAAAAAACGAGAAAGAAAAACAAACAGTGGTGCTCAATTCAGTTCTTACATTCTGTTATCTTACAAATTTCATAGCTCTTATTGTTGCATTTTTGTCTTGCACTCCTAAAAAATTCCCTAATCCTACTTCAGGCCTAAACCCATCCATTATTCACAATTTTACCAACCACCACTACATAATTGGTTGAAGTGAGTTATTGGCATTATTGGATTAGTCAACAAGGATTTGGGTTGCATACGAGCTAAGGACAGATTTTGAGGGAATTGTGAGTTGGTGAGATTATCAAGAGTGTATTTTTTCTTTCACTAACATGGCAGGAAATCCAGAAGATACTACACAACATGGAGAATCATATTTTCAAATGCAAGCATTAGTGAGCCATCTTGAGAGATTGTTTGACAGAAACCTAGAACGAATCCATGAATGATTAGATCAAATGGAGAATCAAGCTTCTACATAACAAAATCCTCCAAACAATCAAGAACAACCCCTTGGAGATACCGAGAGCCAAGTTGATGGGGATGAATTGGAAGATCACCAGCCAAGAAGAAGGAGATTTCATTATGATGAACACAGCAGACATAGAAACCGAGGAGACAACATTGGTGGAATTAAAATCAAATTACCTTCTTTTCAAGGCAAAAATGATCCTCATGTGTATTTGGAGTGGGAAATGCGTGTTGAGCAAATTTTCTCATACCATGACTACTCTGAAGGTAACAAGGTGAAACTTGTAGCTCTTGAGTTTACTGATTATGCTCTTATTTGGTGGGATCAGGTGCAAAAAGAAAAAGAACGATATGGAGAACTCCCACTTGGACAGAAATGAAATCAAACATGAGAAGGAGGTTTATTCCATCTTATTACCATAGGGAACTTCATCAAACACTGCAACGACTCAATCAAGGCTCTAAGAGTATAGATGAGTATCACAAAGAGATGGAGATTGCCATGATTCGAGCAAATGTTATGGAGGACAGAGAAGCAACAATTGTTCGTTTCTTACGTGGCCTTAATCCTGATATTTTTGATGTTGTAGAGATGCACAACTATGTAGAGTTTTAGGAGATGGTCCACCAAGCCATCAAGGTAGAACAACAACTAAAGAGGAGAAATGTTGCAAGGAATGGCTCTAATTCTTTTATCCCTTGGAAGAGAAGTTCAAAGAGAGATACTCCATCTAGTTCGAAGGAGAATACTTCGAAGAAAGTTGAGAAGACAGCTGATATTCCAAAGAAGACACAAACTGAAGCAAATACTTCTAGAACCGTGACATAAGATGCTTCAAATGCTAAGGGAGAGGACACATTTCTAGTGAGTGCCCTAACAAGCGCACCATGATAATCAATAACCATGGTGACTAGGAGACTGAAGAAGAAGAATCTGATGAAGAAGATGAGATGCTGCTTGAAGATGATGACAGAGAAATTGCTGCCGAAGGAGAATTTCTTGTGACCAGAAGAGCACTTAGCATTCAAATGAAGGATGAAGAGAACAACCAAAGAGAGAACTTGTTCCACACACGCTGCCTAGTCCAAGGAAAAGTATGTAGTGTAATCATAGATGGAGGAAGAGGCAGCAATGTAGCAAGTGCTGAATTAGTGGAGAAGTTGAGTCTTCCAACCTTCAAGCATCGTCAACCCTACAAGCTACAATGGCTCAACGAATGTGGAGAGTTGAAGGTAACAAAACAAGTCACAATCCTATTTTCTATTGGAAAATATAGAGATGAAATAATTAGTGACGTTGTTCCCATGAAAGCATATCATCTCTTGTTGGGCAGACCGTGGCAGTTTGATCGTCGTGTAACACATGATGGGTACTTAAACCATTATTCTTTTGTACTTTGAGGGGAGACTATGACCCTCCTTCCATTATCCCCAAAACAAATAATAGAAGATCAAATAAAGAGAGAAAATAAAAGAGAAAGTGAGAAAGGAAAAATAGCCCCAAGTTCAGAAAAATCCGCAAAAATGTCTGTTGGAACTGGCTGACCGCCATCTTCAAGCGAAAAAGAGAGAGGATAAACATAGGCTATAAAATCTTATCATTTAAAAAAATATTTATATCGATAATAAAACACAGAAAATAGAGCGGAGGTCAGAAAAATTCGCAAAAATTTCCGTTGAAACCGGGAGATCGCTATCTTCAATTGAAAAATAAGAGAAGACAAAATTAGGATAGAAAAATCATATCATTTAATAAAAATATCAATATCCTATAGAAAATGTAGAAACTAGTCTCGAGCTTAGAAATATCAGCAAAAATGTCCGTTGGAACATGGATATTGCCATCTTCAACTGAAAAATAAGAGAAGACAAAATTAGCCTACAAAAAAATCATATGAGGGAAATGTGCTTGAGAACGTGCACAGGTAGAATTACCTGCGCAACCTCTTCGGTGTTCGTAAGTAATTTTTTTTGAATTTTTTGCAGTAGGTAGATATACTTGTTATGTAGCTCCTCACAAAATTTCAGGTTAATCCAACACTGTTTGAGCATCCGTTCATTCTGGACAGTTTTGCGCAACGTTTTTGAAATCGATGAACGGAGGCTCAAACAATGTTGGATTGACCTAAAATTTTGTGTGGAGCTACATAACAAGTATATCTACCTACTACATAAAAGAAATTCAAAAAAATACTTACAAACACCGAACAAAGGGGGCATGCGCAGGTAACTCTGCCTGCGCACGTTCTTAGGTACATTTTTGGGAAATCATATAATGTAATAAAATATCCATATCTTCGTGAAAATGTCGAAAATAGTCCTGAGCTCAGAAAAATCTGCAAAAATATCAGTTGGAACCGGGAGATTGCCATCTTCAACTGGAAAATAAGAGGAGACAAAATTAGGCCAAAAAATCATATCATTTAATAAAATAATCCATATCTTCCAAAATGTGGAAAATAGGCAGAAGCTCATAAAAATCTGCAAAACTTTCCATTGAAACCGGGAGATCGCCATCGACTTACGTTATAAAATCATATCATTCAATAAAACATCCATATCTTCCAGAAAATGTAGAAAATAATCCCGAGTTATGAAAAATCTGCAACAATATCCGATGGAACTGGGAGATCGCCACTACAACGGAAATATAAAGGAAGACAAAATTAGGATTTAAAAATCATATCATTTAATACAAAGATCCATATCTTACAGAAAATGTAAAATATAGCGTCGAGCTCAGAAAAATCTGCTAAGAATGTTTGTTGGAACCGGGAGATCGTCGTCTTCAACCAAAAAAATGGAAAGACAAAATTAGGCCAAAAATCATGTCATTTAATAAAAAGATCCATATATTCCAGAAAATATAGAAAATAGTCCGGAGCTCAGAGAAGTCTGCAAAATGTCCATTGGAATCGGGAGATCGTCATATTCAATAGAAAAATAAGAGAATATAAAATTAGGCTACAAAAATCAAATCATTCAATATAAAGATCCGTATCTTACAGAAAATGTAGAAAATAGACTCGAGCTTAGAAAAAACCGCAAAAAAGTCCGTTGGAACCTGGAGACCGTCTTCTTCAACCGAAAATAGAAGAGAAGACAAAATTAGATTATAATAATCATATCATTTATAAAGATTCATATCATACAGAAAATGTAGAAAATAGCACGTAGCTCAAAAAAATCCGCAAATAAGTCCGATGGAACCAAGCGATCGCCATCTTCAACGAAAAAAAATAAGAGAAGCCAAAATTAGGTTAAATAATCGTATCAAATGATCCATATCTTCCAGAAAATGCAGAAAATAGCCCCGAGCCCATAAAAATTCGCAAAAAAATCCCGTTTAAAACGGGAGACACCATCTTCAACTGAAAAATAAGAGACGATAAACTGAGACGATAAAAATCATAACATGTAATAAAAAGATCCATGTCGTCCATAAAATTTAGAAAATAGCACCGAGACAGAAAAGTCCAAAAAATGTCAGTTGGAACTGAGAGATCACCATTTTCAGTAAAATAATAAGAGAAGACAAAATTAAAACCTAAAAATCATATCATTTAATATAAAGATCCATATCATACAGAAAATGTAGAAATTATCTCAGAGTTCATAAAAATCCACAAAAATATCCGTTGGAATCGGGAGATCGATATCTGCAACGAAAAAAAATAAGAGAAGACAACATTAAACCAAAAAATTATATCATTTAATAAAATGATCCATATCTTCCAGAAAAGGTAGAAAATAGCACCGATCTCAGAAAAATCGGCAAAGGAACAGTGAGATCGCAATCTTCAACTTAAAATTAAGAGAAGACAAAATTAGGCCAAATATGAAATCAATTAATAAAAAGATCCATATCTTCCAGAAAATGCAGAAAATAGCCGCAAGCTTAGAAAATCGGCAAAATGTCAGTTGGAACCAGAGGATCGAAATTTTCGACTTTAAAAAAAGAGAAAACAAAATTAGGTCAAAAAATCATATTATTTAATAAAACTATTCATATCTTTCAGATACTGTAGAAAATAGGCCGGAGCTCAGAAAAATCTGCAAAAATGTCCGATGGAACCGGGAGATCGTCATCTTCAATTAAAAAAATAAGATAAGCGAAACTTAGATCATAAAAATCATATGATTTAATAAAAGGCTCCATATTGTCCAGAAAATGTAGAAAAATAGCCTCAAGCTCAGAAAAATCCGTTAAAATGTCTGTTGGAACGAGGAGATCCCCATCTTTAATAGAAAAATATGAGAAAACAAAATTAAGGTAAGAAAATCATATCCTTTAATATGAAGACACATGTCTTCCAAAAATGTAGAAAATAACACCGAACTCAGAAATATTTGGAAAAATATCCGTTGGAACCGAGAGATCAACTCTTCAACTTAAAAATAGGAGATGACAAAATTAGACGAAAAAATTATATCGTTTAATAAAACGATCCATATCTTCCAGCAAATTTAAAAAATATACAGGAGCTCTGAAAATCCGTAAAAATGTCTGTTGGAACCGAGAGATCACCATCAACTGAAAACTAAGAAAAGAAAAAATTAGCCAAAAATCATATCATTTAATAAAAAGGTCCATATCTTCCGAAAAATGTTGAGAAATAGCTTCGAGCTCAGAAAAACCCGCCAAAATATCCGTTGGAACCTTGAAATCAATATATTCAACTGAAAAATAGGAGAAGACTAAATTAGGCCAAAAAATCATGTCGTTTAATAAAAAGAAACTTATCTTCCAGAAAATGTAGAAATAGCTCCAAACTTAGAAAAATTCGCAAAAATGTCCTTTGGAAACTGGAGATCGCCATCTTCAAATAGAAAATAAGAAAATACAAAATTAGGCCAAAATATCATTTCATTTTAATAAAACAATCCATATCTTCCAAAAATGTGGAAAATAGGCCAGATCATAAAAAAATCCGCAAAAATGTCTGTTGGAGCCGGATGATCGCCATCTTCAACTGGAATATAAGAGACGACAAAATTAGGCCAAAAATTATACCATTTAATAAAAAGATCATCATCTTCAACTGGAAAATAAGAAAAGACATTTTAGGATAGAAAAATCCTATCAATTAAAAAAGATCCATTTCTATCATAAAATGTATAAAATAGCACCAAGCTTCGAAAATGATATATAAAAATCTTTTCAGTCAATGATGGCGATTTCCCAGTTACAACCGACATTTTTATAGATGAAGATGTCGATTTCCATGTTCCGAATTTTGTCCTCTCTTATCATTCAGTTGAAGATGGCGATTTCCTGGTTCCAACAAACATTTTTGGCCTAATTTTGTTTTCTTTAATATCAGTTAATAAAACGATCCATATATTCCAGAAATATGGAAAATATCACAGAGATCAGAAATATCGACAAAAATGTCTGTTGGAACCGGGAGATTGCCAACTTCAACTGGAAATTATGAGAAGACAAAATTAGGCCAAAAAAATCATGTCATTTAATAAAACGTTCCATATCTTCCAGAAAATGTGGAAAATAGCCCAGAGCTCATAAAAATACGCAAAAATTTCCTTTGGGACTAAGAGAATGCAATCTTCAACTGACATATAAGAGAAAACAAAATTAAGCAATAATAATCTTATGAATCAAGTACTGGGGGAGGAACCCCCAACCCTTTATTTATAGGTATGATAGGAGAGTCGAAATATAGAATACATAAATATGGGCGTATCACTAAGATACCCGCAATCCTAACCGACTCTAGTATTTCCATTCACAACACTCCCCCTTATCCAGCCATAGGTGTGGACTCTGCTCAAGAGTACTTCGGGATTCTGAGCATAATAAGAGTCTCACATGGGGTGGATACTTCAGGATCCTGAGTTGGTGAGGTTTGCCTCGTTAAAACCTTTAGTTATGGAAAACCCTGTGGGAGAAACTATAGTTAAGGAAAAAGAGTACAAACGCTCTTTAACTCCCCTTGATTTGTACAAGTGACTCTGCTCATGAATACTTCTGGATTCTGAGCGTCACAAAGGTGTGGATACTTCAGGATCCAGAGTTGATGTGATTTGCCTCGTTAAAACCTTTGGCAATGGAAAAACCCAGTAGGAAAAACCATAGCTAAGGGAAAAGAGTACAAATTCCCTCAACTCCCACTGATTTGTAAAAGCTCTTAGGCTTTCAGATCTCTTAGGCTTATCTCATCTCTCCTATTTACAACATTCTGAAAATATACACAGATTACAAAGTTATCTCAATTAAGCAGCTACTGAATCCAGAAACTCTGGAGAAGTGTGCTAAGTGTCGTCGTCTCTGATATGGTCTTCAGACTATGTGGTCAGCTCCACAATACCGGCCTCTACCCAATAGTCACTGGGATGTGATGTATCAGAAGGCGCCCTCAAATACACCATTGGTGTGGTGAGGATCTCGGAATGATAGGATGATGTTGCCTTCATAAATTGCTTTGCAGATCTACAGTAGATGGCCATCCCATTGTGGGTACCCGTTCTGTGATTTCTCAGTATAGGGACCGGACCTGTAACCTGCATTTGCATAAACATTGGATGATGATACTTCATATTGTAAGTCCAAATCTTTCAACCCTTGGAGGAAGCACATAAGGCTTAACTCCGGTCTAATGGCCCTTTTTAGGTGCCAACTATCTCTAGCTAATGAGTTTACTGCAATAGCTATATCGGGACGCGTGCAGTTAGCCAGGAGTGCCTGATTGCACTTAGATAAGGGACTTTAGGACCAGTTATATCATCCCCCTCTTCCAGTGATCAGAAGGGTTCTTTTTGTACATCCATTAAGTATAGTATCGTAGGTGTACTTTGGATGACAATGGTCCTTTTAATTACTCATACGCACTTCTGGGCGTTTGTAACAGGATTCTATGAGCCATGACTTTATACTTGCCTAGGTCTTTTTATTTCATGTTTAAAAGTCAGGCTTGAACCGATGTTTCGGGTTTCTCTTCAGGAGATCCGATGAGATTTTAGTTGTTTATAACTATGATCTCAAAATCCTGCTCTTTGTTCAGGTGCAAAGACAACCCTCAGTAGGAATCATTGCTTTGTCAAGCGATTCTCTTGGTTGTACATTATTCTTATTGTGTTTCTTCAATAGAATAGATGTCCCGAAGTCTATTCAGGCATTTAAGGAAATGTGGAAATTATCTTTACCAAGATATCCACGAAGGTATGCCGTCACAACATCCAATAACAGCATATCCAAAATTTTCCTTCGCCAAATCGTAAGGTATTCGCTTTTGATAACTTAGGGAGACTGATGCATCATTTATGAGACATTCTCATTTTAATTTGTTTGATCCCTAGTTTCACGAAATTTTCCTTGGGCTATAGGTTTACCTTATAGCATACAATTTTGTATTTATTTTTCTTATGTGTGCAATACTTTATTTTATCCATAGGTTTGACACTTTTTGGTGTCTGGACTTCAGGTCCGAACATTTCACGTTTCATAAGTGAGTCCAGCTCATCTTTTATTGCCTCGTTTCACATATGGCCAATCTCTGCGTTTGCATTCTAGCAACAGAGTATGTAACGATAATTTATAAACATCATCGCTTTTGTGATGAATATGGCAATATGATACGTGAATATATTGTCGACAATTATGTTCTTTCTGTCCAACACCTCCGCAGTACGTACACCATTTACTTTCAATTTCAGTTTTTCCTGGCATTTCCTCTGCAGTGGATTCTGGGAAGGGGTGAGGGTGTGGACATGAGCTCATTGTCATGTGGTGTATTGTCTCAAGGTCTCCATGTATGTTTCTTTGTTCTTTTATTTTCGTCCTTGGAGCCTGGTGGTCTGCTTCTTTTCCGTTAAGGAGTAGCCACTTTTGCTGCTGGTGGATTGCATCCATTCTCGGGGATGTGAATCCTAGCTGGAGTATTTGCTGCATGGATGTGTGATCCGATAATCTTCTGGTTGTCAGTAAATGATTCCGGTAATTGGTGAACTGTGTTCTGTATGTGGAGAATCTTCAGGATCTCATCTTCACATTGTATTGTTACCGAATCATAGTGGGTCAAGCTTTTTGTATCCCACGTTATAATTTGCTTCGTGCCAAATTTTCCAGTATCTGGGCCTATTTTGGACAAACTCGTCTCATCGAGATCACAGTCTTCAAGGTGTGCCTTAAATGCGTCCCCCATTTGTGGTTCTAGGTATCTTATAAGTGAGGGTGAGTCAAACCCTACATGGATACTTAGGCGACGTTAAGGACCGTTTTGGTCCTCTGTGGTGGTGCAATAGGGATTTATACTGCGCGACCGAAGATTCTCAGATGAGAAATGTTCGGTGGCATTCATATGTAAGTTGCATTGGAGACTCTGACCTCCAGAGGGTCTTTTATTTACGATGCAGCAGGCAGAATTTGCATGTCCCCATGCATCCATCACAATCGGGATTTTATGGACGTTCAATCCAGTGGAGTCTACTTATCAACGACTCTGCTGACCCATTTTGGGTATGAACATGCGGCATTGTATGTTCAATTTCTATTCCCGTTGCTTGGCAGTAATCTTGAAATGACCGGGAGATATATTTTCCAACATTAACCAGACTTATTTTCCATATTTGATTGTCTGGAAAATATGCCCGTAACATTTTTATTTTTGTGCCAATAGCTTTGGAAAAGCTAAGTTGCGAGTCTGTAGTAGACACACATACGAATATTCTAAGGATGCATTTATCAGTACAATGAAGTACCGAAATAGCCCAATAGGGGATGGATTTTATCCACATCTATCTCCTTATATTCTTTTTGAGGAAGCGTGGAGATTCTTTTTCAACTTTTCGTAGAGATGGCCTTGTAATTAGTTTTCCCTTGTAACAAGGGATGCGAGGGAATTCTCCCTTCTGAAGAATCTTCTGGTTCTTCAAGTCATACCAATAGGATAAGATGCGATGCATTATCACTGATCTAGGATGGTCAAGTCTATCATGCCAGAGTAAAAACTTGGCGGATGTCGGGCACTTCAGGTGCTTCGTTTAATTTCTCTTCCTTTCTCCGAATCTTTGTATGGTTGAGGCCTGTAAGGCTCTCAAACCGTTCAAGTATGGATTTTAATCCTTTTCTTGAGATGTTACATACAGTAATTTGTTTTTCATTTTCATTTGCTGTTTCCAAATGGAATCCATTGAAACGGATGTCCTTGAAACTTTAGAAAGTTTCTTTTGGAATTCGAAGAGATTACTGCATCCTTTATTTTTGTTTCTGTGTCATTTAGGGGGCAACAGTGTTGCGATCCCTGGATCTTCAATATGGCCCTGATGTTGGGCTTTGTATTGAAAGAGCGTATGTGTTTATTGTCTACTAATCAGTCATGAGAGCAGTTCATCTATTAAAAGATGAATCGTAGGCACATGCATTTTCAGATAATCATTTTCATTCAAAATCAAATTACATAATATGAAAGCTCTCATAACATGAAATGTTCTAAACAGTTTGCTAAGATAGAAGGCTAATCAAGCAGGTCATCATGTTCGAAGTCGTCAGCTGTAAACTTGACTGGAGCATCAGATGTCATCAGGTTTGTTTCAGCTTTATTTCTCTTGTTCTCTTTATACAAATCCTGGAGATGCTACGGAGTTTTGCATACTCTGGACCAGTGGCCTTTCATGCCAAAGCTACGGCACTGGTCTTCCCATTCCCTCTTGGGAGGGGGTGCATCATCTCTATTTTTGTCATTTCTGCGCCAGGTGAACTTCCGCTTACTTTCATTTCTTCGTTGCTGGACTTGGCCCCTAGCCCTTTTGTTCTATCCCCTATTATGTGGTCTTTCTTTTCGTTTGTTGTCCCTCTTCTTTCGAGAAGAAGAGGCATTATGAGCTTCTGGGGGGCAGTGCCAGGGGGCGCATGTTGTGAGTGGCGAGAAGAAGCTCTCTGTTTTGTTCAGCCATGAGTAAACATGACAACAGCTCAGAATATTTGGTGAACTTGCGTTCACGGTATTGTTGCATTTGTATCTCATCTTTTTCATGGAATGACGTATACGTCTTTTCCAGCATGTGATCTTCTGAGACCTTTTCATCACACAGCTTCAGGCGTGAGGTGATGCTGTGCTGAGTTGTACTCAGCAATGGACTTAAAATCCTGCACCCACTCATATCGTGCCTTTGGGAGTATAACATCTTTCTGATGTTTATACATATCCTCAAGGGCAGTCCATAGCT
The DNA here is from genome assembly GCA_030789695.1 of Scilla litardierei. NCBI lineage: Eukaryota > Viridiplantae > Streptophyta > Magnoliopsida > Asparagales > Asparagaceae > Scilla > Scilla litardierei. Next base: position 168,887,023 of record CM061141.1, read on the forward strand.
CAAATGGATCTTCGACCGTAAGGTATTCAGCCTTTAGGGTCTTGTCCATATGGTGGTAAATATAGATAATGGCTTGCGTCTTTTCTATATCACTTACATTTACATTATTAGTCACAGCAGAAATGAGGGACTTTGCCCGCAGATGAAACTTCACATCGAGCTGCCAGCTCAGGTAGTTTCTCCCTGATGCATCCATCACTTCGAAATCGACACTTGCGATTTTAGCCATTTTATCTAGCAAAGCACAAATATGCATGAATTAATAATTTAAACATAAAAATTTTCATGTGGAGGCAATTTTAATATGAAGGGCAAATTGCGTGGATCAGCCAGTCCCACATAAATAATAGTCCAAAGTCCCATTATAGTCTGTATTACACGAATGAAAGCTTTAAAAAGAAATTACAACTTTGGAAACCTCCGTGGGTCCCATATAAGATCTTCAGCTTCAATTGTGGCCTCCGTCTCTATGGAAAATGGTCTTTGGTCTGGGACATTTACAAAATTTCATCACTACAATTTCTCTCAAAAGTAAAAGAAAAGTGCAGGAAATATAATGCATAACCACGCATAAATTAGCCACAGAATAAGCCAGTGATGTAAAGCATGTATAGATGATTTTACAGAAGAAATCATTTAATGCAAGGGTTGTTAAAATTTGGGTTTGTCCAAAGAATTGGAAAAGAGCACAATAATTTAACATGTTCTTCGTAAAAGGAAGAAGTTTTTCCTTTTTAAATTCATCCCTAATAACCCCCAGTAATCCCTTATATGTCCACATATAACCCCATAATATACCGTGATTTTTCACGAATTTTTACGCCCACAAACGCCCTTTATAATTAATTTTTAGCCCAAAAAGTCTTTTAAGTCTTATTTTTAACCTTCGCCCCCCGTTTTTTCTTTCTTTCTTTTTTTTGAAGAAAAACTGGCCTGCGGGCCTGAAGTCCACAGGTTGGCTGCGGGCTTCAGGCCCGCAATCAAAATTTTTTTTGAAACAAGGCATGCAGGCTTGAGGCCCGCAGTTTGCTTGCGGGCTTCAGGCCCGCTTTTGAATCTGGGCTCGAGGCCCAGTAGGGTTTTGGGGGCAGCGGCTAGGGTTAGCCGCCGTCGCCCCTTTACAGCCGCCGGACGGCGGTGGAAGGGGGGTCGGCCGCCCCATGTAGGGGGGTCGGTGACATGGGGGCCGCTGCCCCCTGCAGGGGGACGGCGGCAGGGCGCCGCCGCCCCCTGCAGGGGGGAAGATGGCCGGCGGCTAAGCCGTCGGCGGGTTTGGGTTGGGGTTTGCACAAGAAAAAACCTTAAAATTTTGATTTTTGGGATGAAAAGTTCGTCGTTTTTGGGCGATCAAGCGAATCCCCATATCGATCTTACGAGATCTAGGGGTAAAACAATCATACTATGATTAAAAACATCGTTTTTATCGATTTTTACTTCTATATCTGTCCTTCAGATATTGCGACGGTTGAACGAAGCCCTACGCAGATGACGACGCTCGATTGAGGAAGCCTTGCACTGCGCGCGTGGATCTCCCGTCTCCTTTTACCTTCGCAACGAATGAAAAAAATTTTGTTGGAAAATTTTCTAGAGGCTCGTGCTGATAACGTGTTATGAATCAACTACTGGGGGAGGAACCCCTAGCCCTTTATTTGTAGGCATGTAGGAGAGTAGAAATATAGAATACATAGATATGGGCGTATCTCTAAGATACCCGCAATCCTAACCGACTCTGGTATTTCCATTCACAACACATATCTTTTAATATAAAGATTCTTATTTTCCATAAAAAGTGGAAAATTTCCCCGAGCTCAGAAAAATCCGCAAAAATATCCGTCAGAACTGGGAGAGCTCAAAATTTAACGAAAAACAAAGAAGACAAATCGAGGACATAATATCATATCATTTAATTAAACGATCGATATCTTCCAGATAATACAGAAAATAGCCTAGAGCTCAGAAAAATCCTCATAAATATTTGTGGGAACCGGGAGATCGCCATCATCAACGAAAAATCTAAGAGAAGACAAACTTAGACAAAAAATCATAGCATTTTGTAAAACGATCGTTATCTTCCAGAAAATACAGAAAATAGCCCCGATGTCAGAAAAATCTGCAAAGATTTCCGTTGGAACCGGGAAACCGCCATTTTCATGTGAAAAATAAGAGAAGACAAACGTAGGCTATAAAAACATATCTTTTAATAAAAAATCCATATCTATAATAAATTGTAGAAAATAGCCTCGAGTTCAGAAAATCCGCAAAAATTTTCGTTGGAACCAGGAGATGATCGCCATCATCAATTGAAAAATAAGAGAAGACAAAATTAGGCTAGAAAAATCATTTCATTTATTAAAAATATCCAAATCATACGGAAAATGTAGAAAATAGTCCAGAGTTTAGAAATATCGGCCAAAATGTACATTGCAACTGGGAAATCGCCATCTTCAACTGAAAAAATAAGCGAAGACAAAATTAGGCTACAAAAATCATATAATGTAATAAAAAGAGCCATATCTTCTAGAAAATGTAGAAAATAATCCCGAGCTCAGAAAAATCCGAAAAACTGTCCGTTGGAACCAAGAGATGGCAACCTTCAACTGAAAAAAATAAGAGAAGACAAAATTAGGCCAAAATATCATATTATTTAATAAAACGATCCATATCTTCCAAAAATGCGGAAAGTAGGCCGGAGCTCAGAAAAATCCGCAAAAATATCAGTTCGAACCGGGCGATCGCCATCTTCAACTGGAATATAAGAGAAGATAAAATTAGCCTAAAAATCATATCATTTAATAAAATGATCGTTATCTTCAATTAGAAAATAAGAGAAGAATAATTTAGGACAGAAAATCATATTAATTAATAAAAAGATCCATATCCTCCATAAAATGTTTAATTAGCACCAAGCTTAGAAAATGATATATAAAAATCTTTTCAGTTGAAGAGGGCGATATCCCAGTTACAACAGACATTTTTAAAGTTGAAGATGGCGATTTTCTTGTTCCGAATTTTGTCTTCTCTTATTTTTCAGTTGAAGATAGTGATTTCCCGGTTCTAACGGACATTTTGACCTAATTTTGTATTCTCTGATATCATTTAATAAAACGATCCATATATCCCAAAAAATATGAAAAAAAACACGGAGCTCAGAAATATCCGCAAAAATATTCGTGGGAATTAGGAGATTGCCAAATTCAACTGGAAATTAAGAGAAGACAAACATTAGGCCAAAAATTATATCATTTAATAAACGTTCCATATTTTCGAGAAAATGTGGAAAATAGTCCGGAGCTCAAAAAATCCGCAAAAATTTCCTTTGGCACCGAGAGAATGCCATCTTCAACTGAAATATAAGAGAACACAAAATTAAGCCAAAAAATCATTTCATTTATTATAATAATCGCCATCTTTAACTGGAAAATAAGAAAAAACAAACTTAGGTTAAAAAATCATATCATTTAATAAAAATATCCATATATTCCATAAAATGTAGAAAATAGCTTGAAGCTCAAAAAATCCGCAAAAATGTCTATTGGAACCGGGGGATCGTCATTTTCAACTTAAAAATAATAGAAGACAAACTTAAGCTATCAAAATCATATCATTTAAAAAAAGATACATATCTTCAATAAAATAAAGAAAATAGAAACAAGCTTAGAAAATCCGAAAAAATTTCTGTTGTAACCAGGAGATTGCCACCTTCAACTGAAAAATAAGAGAAGACAACATTTGGCAATAAATATCATTTAATTTTATATACAGATTCTTATTTTCCATAAAATGTAGAAAATATCCTCGAGCTCAGCAAAATCTGAAAAATATCCGTCAGGACCGGGAGATCACCAAATTTAACGAATAAAAGAAAAGACAAAATTAGGCCCAAGAATCATTTCATTTAATAAAACAATCGATATCTTCCAGATAATACAGAAAATAGTCCATAGCACAGAAAAATCTGTGAAAATATCTGTTTGTACCAGGAGATCACCATCAGCACCGAAAAAATAAGAAGAGAAGAAAAAATTAAGCTAAAAAATCATATCATTTAATAAAACAATTGATATCTTCCAGAAAATACAGAAAATAGCCTCAAGTTCAAAAAATCTGCAAAAATATCCGTTGGAATTGGGAGACAACCATCTTCAAATGAAAAATAAGAGAAGATAAACTTAGGTTATAAAAATCATATCAATAAAAATATCCATATTGACAATAAACCATTGAAAATAGCCTCAAGGTCAGAAAAATCCGAAAAAATTTCTGTTGGAACCGGGAGATCGCCATCTTCAATTGAAAAATAAAAGAAGACAAAATTAGGATAGAAAAATCATATCATTTAATAAAAGGTCTATATCTTACAGAAAATGTAGAAATTAGTTCCGAGCTCAGAAATATCGATAAAAATGTCCATTGGAAGCAGGATATTGCCATCTTCAACTGAAAAATAATAGAAGACAAAATTAGCCTACAAAAATCATATAATATAATAAAAAGATCTATATCTTCGAGAAAATGTAGAAAATATCCCCGAGCTCAAAAAATAGCAACAATGTCCGTTGGAACGGGAGATCATCATATTCAACTGGAAAAATAAGAGAAGACAAAATTAATCCAAAATATCATATCATTTAATAAAACGATCCATGTCTTCCAAAAATGTGGAAAATAGGCCGGAGCTCAGAAAAATCCACAGAAATTTCCGTTGGAACCGGGAGATCGACATCTTCAACTGGAAAATAAGAGGAGACAAATTTAGGCAGAAAAATCATGTCATTCAACAAAAAGATTGATATCTTTCATAAAATGTAGAAAATTGCAACAAGCTCAGAAAATGATATATAAAAATCATTTCAGTTGAAGATGACGATATCCCGGTTACAATGGACATTTTTATAGAAGAAGATGGTGATTTCCCAATTTCAAATTTTGTCTTCTCTTATATTTAAGTTGAAGATGGCGATTTCCTGGTTCCAACAAAAATTTTTTGGCCTAATTTTGTCTTTTTCGATATAATTTAATAAAACAATCCACATCTTTCGGAAAATGTGGAAAATAGTCTGGAGCTCATAAATATCCGCAAAAATGTTAGTTGGAACCGGGAGATCGTCAACTTCAACAGGAAAAATAAGAGAAGACAAAATTAGTCCAAAAATCTTATCATTTAATAAAACGATCCATATCTTCCAGAAAATGTGGACAATAGCCCGGAGCTCAGAAAAATCCGCAAAAATGTCCTTTGCGACCAAGAGAATCCCATCTTCAACTAAAATATAAGAGAAGACAAAATTAGGCCAAAAAATCATCTTCTATAAAGATCGCCATCTTCAATTGGAAAATAAGAGAAGACAAACTTTGGTTATAAAAATCATATTATTTAATAAAAAGATTCTTATCTTTCAAAAATGCAAAAAATAGCACCGACCTCGGAAAAATCCGCAAAAATGTCCGTTGGAACCGGGAGATCGCTATCTTAAACTTAAAAATAATAGAAGACAAACTTAAGAAATAAAAATCTTATCATTTAATAAAAACGTCCATATCTTTCATAAAGTAAAGAAAATATCATCGAGCTCAGAAAATCCGAAAAAATGTTTGTTGGAACCGGGGATCGCTAGGTTCAAATGAAAAATTGGAGAAGACAAAATTTGGAAATAAAAATCATATCATTTAATATAAAGATTCTTATTTTCCAAAAATGTAGAAAATATCCCCCGAGCTCAGAAAAATCCGCAAAAATATCTGTCGGAACCGAGAGATCGCTAATTTTTTTAAAAAAGACAAAAATGAGCCAAAAAATCATTTCATTTAATAAAACTGTCGATATTTTCAAGATAATACATAAAATAGCCCAGACTCAGAAAAATCCGCAAAAATGTCCGTTGGAACTGGGAGATCGCTATCATCAACCAAAAAATATGAGAATATAAATATTTGTCAAAAAATCACATCATTTAATAAAATGATCGATATATTTCAGAAAATACTGAAACTAGTCTCGAGTCAGAAAAATACGCAAAAATATCCGTTGGAACTGTGAAACCGCCATCTTCAAGTGAAAAAAAGAGAAGCCAAAATTAGGCTAGAAAGATCATATCATTTAATAAAAAGATCCATATCTTCTGGAAAATGCAGTAAATAACTCCAATCTCAGAAAAATCTGCAAAAATGTCCATTGGAACCGAAAGATCACGATTTCCCGGTTCTAACGGACATTTTGGCCTAATTTTGTCTTCTCTGATATTATTTAACAAAATGATCCATATATTTCAGAAAGTGTGAAAATAGCCCGCAGCTCAGAAATATCCGCAAAAATATCTGTTGGAACTGGGAGATCGCCAACTTATACTGGAAAAATAAGAGAAGACAAAATTAGGCCAAAAATCATATCATTTAATAAAACGATCCATGTCTTCCAAAAAATGTGGAAAATAACCCGGAGCTGAGAAAAATGCCCAAAAATGTCTGTTGGACCTAGAGAATGCCATCTTCAACTGAAATATAAGAGAGACAATATTAGGCCAAAAAATCAAATTATTCAATATAAAGATCACCATCTTCAACTAGAAAATAAGAGAAGACAAACTTACCTTATAAAAATCATATCATTTAATAAAAAGAACCATGGTTGAAAACTCGGCCACAACTTCATCGGCTAAGATTACGTCTTCTTCTTCTTCATTATCATCATCTGTAACATCTTCGTATGCATAGGCTCTTGGCAGATTTCTAAGAACAACCCAAGCATCGTATACCATTATATCTTTTACATAAAACATTGTTTAACATGGGTAGCAAGCATATACTTGTCATTCTTGTAAATTTCCTTGTTTAGATTTACAATCGTGTAGCCAAATAGGTCCTTTTGTTTACCCTGCTCATACCAACGAACCTTAAATAACACATGACTAACATCCTTCTGATAGCCATAGAAAATCTCAACATCATCGTCAACCTGTCCATAGTAGAAGATCTGGCCTTCTTTTGGTTGTTGATCTTTGCTACTTGCATACGATAATTGAGAGAAAGATGATAAGATTCCACTATTCTGCATACATCGTTCCTTCTCGACGTCAATGGAATTAAATCTAAAACCATTGATACTTTACCCCATAACGATGTACTGTGCTATAAGGACCTCTGGCGTAGCTTTGAATGGCATCAGATAGATGTACACCTCCCTCAATTTGTCGTTGAACCTTCATGAAATAGATAAAAGGTATTACTATATTAATAAGCTCGATATTAATTTTATTATAAGTATATGGTTAACATGTCTAATCTGCGCAAATACCTGAATTTTCAACCATCCTGGAAATTCTTTTGAATATGCGTCCGCAACTTTTTTGCTAAAAGTTTTGGCATTCAACTTTTTAATACATCTATCTTATGACGACTGCGATACAAATAAAGAAAGCTTATATAACATTGGATTTAAACATATACATCATTAAACAGGCAAAATACTCAGCTTTATTCCCTACGATATAAGTCAAATATCGGTAGATTGTTTAGAACATATGCATGGGCTTGGCCAAGATCCATCATATTAAATCGTGTCTCCTCCCCCACGATCATTATAGAAGACAACATCCATCACTCTTGGCTTTCGATTGAGCTTTGTTTCAACAACATGCAAATAATGAGAGATGAATATCAGGGTCTTGTGTGATGAATAATTTACAGCTATAGAACCTTCAGGTTTTGCAAGATTGTGCACTAGTTGTTTAATAAACCCTAGAAACCTGCAGGTTAAAAATCATAAAAATAATTAAATGTATGGCTGTACTGATTGTCTCCATCAAAAAGCATTAAAGTGAATAAGCATATACCTCTCAACGGAATACATCCACCGATATTGTACTGGTCCTGCAATGCGTGCCTCCTGTGCCAGGTGCACAGTGAGATGAACCATGATCGTGAAGAAAGAGGGCACGAAAAGTTTTTCCATATTGCACAGTGTAAGGATGACACGTCTCTCTAACTCCTCAAACTCAGCGACATCTATCACCTTAGAGCACACCTGCTTAAAGAAACCACATAATGGTACCAAAACTGAAGCCAACCTCTTATCAACATGACGAACTGCAACCGGAAGCATCTGATGCAGCAAGATATGGTAATCATCGGTTTTCAAACCGAAAATCTTCCTTTCATTTACATGCACACATCTAGATATATTTGAAGCATATCCATCTGGTGTCTTCAAGGACTTAAGAAACATAAGGAGGTTATGGATCTCATATGTAGAAAGTGCAGCACACGATGGTGGCAGTTCGTACTTTTTATTTTCCTTCTGAATGGCCAGCAATTCAGGACGTATCTCCAATTGATTTAAATCAAGTCTCCCCTTTAATCCATCTTTCGACTTAGCCGAGTCTTGTAAAATGGTGTACAAGAGATTTTCACAAATATTCATTTCTACGTGCATGACGTCCAGGTTGTGACGTATTTTCAAACTCATCCAATATGGCAACTGAAAGAAAATACTGAACTTTGTCCATCCAACTGGGAATATTGTCCTCTCTATTGTATCTTCTTCTGGTAGAGGCTTTCGTTGCTTTCTTGTTCTTAATTTATCATTTCTCCTTCTCTTTCCCTTTGCAATCTTCCTTCTCACACCAAGAGGATTCTCCTTGCTATATCTTTTCTTCCCAAACTTTACTCTAGGCAAAGGATGAAGCGCCTCGAATATGTCCTCTCCACTTAGCTGTTTTGGTGCTCCTCTCGATTCGATTTCACCATCAAATAATCTTCCATGTCTTCTATATTTATGATCTGCAATCAACCATCTTCTGTGCTGCCAAAAGCATTGCTTATGGCTAAATTTCAAGTACTTTCCCTCATAGCTTGTCGTGCAAACTGGACATGCAAATTTACCCTTTGTCGACCAACCAGATAGGTTACCATATGCGGGAAAGACATTAATTATCCATAAAACAATTGCCTGCATGCGAAAGTTTTGCTTTGTAAAGGCATCGAATGTGTTCACACCCTCTTCCCATAAAAGTTTCAAATCATCAATAAACGGCTGCAGGAAAACAACGATATCATTACCCGGTGAAAATTTCCCAGGGATCAAGAGTGACAATATCATGTGTGGCTGCTTCATACACATATGAAGAGGAAGGTTATACGGGGTCACCAACACTGGACATGTCGACCACCCAGAGCTCATCACTCCAAAAGGATTAAATCCGTCGCTTGCGAGACCAAGTCTAATGTTTCGTTGCTCCCTTGAAAAGTCTGGATAAATTCTATCAATATGCTTCCATGCCTCACAATCCGTAGGATGCCTCAGTTTCCATCATCTACACGTCCGGTTGCGTGCCATCGCATTTTCCCAGCCACTTCAACAGAAATGAATAACCTCTGTAGCCTAGGAATAATTGGGAAATAACGGAGAACCTTTGCAGCAATCTTTTTCTTCTTCTTTTGGACTGTATGACCTTCCTTGTTTGAACATATACTTTGTTTAACTTTCCACTGTGGTACATGACAGGATGGGCATTCATTTAAATCCTTATTCTCTTTATAATAAAGGATGCAATCATTTGGGCATGCATCAATTTTATTGTAATCGAGCCCTAACGTATCAATGATCTTGCTAACTTCATAATGAGTCGCATGAATGCTATTCTCACCTCAAGGAATTACCCTTCTCAACAGATCCAACAACATCTCAAAATGTATAACTGCCATTCCGCTAAGGTTTTAGATATGAAGAAGTCTGATCAAGAATGATAGCCTCGTAAACTCGCATCCTTCATATAAATCCGACTCGTTGTCGTTCACTAATTTAATCAAATGATCGACGTCACTTGATGTCTGTGCATCCTCTGAAAAATTATCGGTCGTAAACGGTGCAATAAGAATGTCTTCTAGCATGGCACATGTGTCATGTGCATGTTGACCTGCATGCAGTATCCGTGGCTCCGCTTGAAGTATCTCCTCAATTACCACACCTTCACCGTGGTTACTCCAAAACTTGTAGTGAGGGTCGAATCCGTTCGCAAACAAATGGAAACGAAAAATAACCTTGTGATATTTAAAATTGTTCTGACATTTCTTGCACGGACAATAAATATCGAAAGTTGACAATCGTTTTGGGTTACTATCAGAGAACGCTAAAAATTCATCTATCCCATCTTGGTATCGTTGGTCTTTATGCCTAACTTCATTTGATATTTCCATAAATGACTTGTCAGGAACCACCCGCATCTATAATAAATTTCAAAATGAGATATAAGTTTATTTGATATCACACAACTAAGCTGGAAAAAAATCTAAAACACACTGTATAGAAAGCCAACCAAGAAAATACTGACATTCAATGGCTTTCATTTGAGAGTGTTGATTTGCAACGGTAAATTTAATTTTGTTGCAGGGAAAATACAACACGTATTTTAACAAATCACAGTGCTGATTTGTTAAACTACATCACGTGTGTCATTGTCATGTTATAGTGCCCTTGTGAAGATTTGTTAAAGTACAAACCATATAATAGGTATGCGGGCCATTATATGTATTCTTAAAATATCTACTTTTTTAAAGACATTTCACCATCATTTTTAAGGCAATATCTTCATTTCACATGTATTCTTGCTCTTGGCACATATGCCTCTCATACAACTTTATCCCTTCTTTATCAGCTTGTTCATAATGAATCTTTCATCATGATTGTGCACTTCTTCACACCAACCATTGTCTTTTCTACTTTTTTTAGGATACCCATCACCCTTGCAAGGATATCTACCATCTCTAATAGGATGTCTATCTACTCCAAGATATCGTGAAATTCCTCCTTTATCATGAACTTCTTGCTATGAATTTTTGTTTTGGTCATCAACCATCATGAAGAGAGGACAGAAACAAATATATTTAGATCAACCTCTACATACATCGATGTCATCATATTTGTCTGTTGAATTTGATTGCAGATATTTTGGCTCATACCATATGTGTACACTTCAATTTTAGATCAACATATACTTGTATTTACGGCATGTACTTATTAGGGAAAATTTATGCCAATATGGTGGTTCAACGTCACGTTCTAAGAGGATATCTTAGCTGATTGGGAGTGTACTTAGTATTAAACTCTTTCTATGCTTTACAAACTTAATTAGACCTGCATCTTGTTTCATACAAATATTTTAGTACATAGATATTCATATGTATGTTTTTTCCCATAAGATTTTTTTCATATAAGGTAATCCAACAATATAATCATTATAACTTAATTATCTAATGTCGACAGAGATTAAACAGACAGCTTATATTAATTAGTCTTGTTTCCAACAGAATATGATAAATTTGGCTACATACAGTTTGCCCACTAATTAATTTTGCATGGGACATGTTAATACAAACACATACAGAAATTAAGCATCATTACAGTCATATTTCCCCTACTTATATAAAACTTCCTTCCTTTGCTCATTACTAATTCATTCGTGATGTATAGCTAATCCAAGGCAAGATTTATGCTATGGAAGCCAATCTGGTAGTAGCAACAAATACTTCAATTCTTGAAGCCATAGATTGGCTAATAAGAAATTTTGATACATATGCAATTGACTGGTGACACATAACCAACTAATGTAAATTTATAGTTTTATAGTTTAACAAATGCAAATCAAGTAAATATGCAGAATCATTAAAATATAACATGTTTGCATCTTCACTGTCTAGCATCAATATTACACATACAGAACTATTGCCGGTAAAGGTTTCAGTTTATGTGAGCTTGATGCAAACAATACCATAACGGCCTTCTATAACACAGATAAATTAAATTTTACACTTTACAGTTAATAGGATATATTTGCAATTTCAAAGGTCCATCAGGCACCTTTAAATAAATAAGAGTTAGATTCATTACCTATTTTGAGTATTTAAACTCAACACATGCCATCTAAGCACCAGGAAATTGACTTTATTTCCAAGGAACTTCTTACCACTCTCATAAATGTGACAGTGGTGATCCATGTAACTCGTAACATGGATGCTAAATAAAATACGGTGTATTGGGCGTTTCCTAACAATTATATTTGATCATATGAAATTTGGAAATATAGTTGTTCACTTGTTATCATATGATGAATGCATAAAATCTCCAATGCACAAAATATTCACATTGTTACTTAAACATTTTAGATGTCCTCATTTTAACAACTAAGGCGTGACTTCAAAGTTAGATTGGTGATGAAATTTGCACCAAAAAAGACAGGTGCATGCACACAATCATCTTGGATACAGTAAAAATGACACGTGCAGAACGTAAATCCCCAAAAGACAGGATACGGGTACAATTGATAGAACGAATGGACTAATCGAATATGGTTTATTAAAATACAAACCAAGTAAGCGAGGACCGATGCTGGCACCCAAAAAAATAGGGTAGAGCAAAATATTAAGGCAAAAGCATCTTTTGGAAATAAGATTATAAAGCTATGTGATCGATGAAATTAATACCTCTTAAGAAATTGCAGATACAACCGATGCTGCTAAGAAAACATACAAGGACATATGAATCAATTATATCAATCATAATAAAAACCAGATTTTAACATCACCTAAAATTATTATGTCATCCACCTCAAGATTTATAAGCTTTAATACCATCATCAGTATGCCATTATGGTCCCAGAAACAAGTAAAATAAATTATCCATTAAATGGATTAATAAACTGAAACACAACCCAACGTTCCACCAGAAGACTTCATGGGTAGAGTTTTCATTAACAAATGATTCATAAAAACACATGTAACGGAGATTCCGATCATAAAAATTAATATCCAACATCCCACCACATAAATCAAACAATGAAGGAATTTCAAATAGAAATCAAACAGAAATCAATATCAATATCAAATCTAACTTTGAGGAATTTTCAAATACTGAAGAAAAAATCAAAATCATAACCTTGTCGTCGCCAACGGCGTTATCAAAGTCAAAAATTCGTAATTCGTTTGGTTAGTTCGTCTGCGGAAAAAAGCCCTGATTTGTTAGAATCGATAGAGAAATAGATAGATAGAGGGAGGATTATAGCTACCTGCCTGAGTCCACCGTCGCCTGAGAACAAGTAGATCAACGGTGAAAAGAAACCCTAGTTTTTTTCGCCAGATATCTCGGAGATCGTCAGATCATCGAGCTGGTTTCATCACTTGGTCTTGTCCACGAGTAACTTGATCGTCGCCAGGTTTCGTCGCTCAAGAGAGCGATTGTCGCCGAAATTCGTCGAGAGAGAGAGAGAGAGAGAGGAATTGAGTTTTGTTATAAAAATTTTCGTTTTCTTTATATTTTTATGTAAGGAAATAAATTTTCATTATGTTTTTTCGTTTACCCGCCAAAATTTGCCGCCTGGTTTTCATTGCGTACGTGGAAACTATAATCTCCACTTACTATTTTGTATTTGCCACTGAATTTCTGTGGCTATTACTATTTTATCCACGGAACAATAGCCACGAATCGTCCGTGGCTAATAAAGAAATATTTGCCACGGAATTGTTCTGTGGCAGATGTTCTGTGGCTGTTGCTCTATTTTCCAGTAGTGTTAATAAAAATATCCATATCTTCCATAAAGTAAAGAAAATAACACCTAGCTCAGAAAATCCGAAAAAATGTCCGTTGGAATCGGAATGGACAAAATTTGGCAATCAAAATCATATCATTTAATATAAAGATTTTTATTTTGCATAAAATGTAGAAAATATCCCGGATCTCAGAAAAATCCGCAAAAATATCCATCAAACCCCAGAGATCCCCAAATTTAACAAAAAAGAGAAGACAAAATTAAGCCAAAAAATCTTATCATTTAATAAAACGATCGATATCTTCCAGATAATACAGAAAATAGGCCATAGCTCAGAAAAATCCGCAAAAATATCTGTTGGTTCCTGGAGATCGCCATCATCAATAAAAAAAATAAGAGAAGACAAAATTACGTCAAAAAATCATAACAGTTAATAAAACAATCAATAGCTTCCAGAAAATACAGAAAATAGCCCTGAGTTCAGAAAAATCCGCAAAAATGTCCGTTGGAACTAAGAGACCGTGATCTTCCTACGAAAAATAAGAGAAGATAAACGTAGGCTATAAAAATCATATCATTTAATTAAAATATTCGTATCGACTATAAAACGCAGAAAATAATGTCGAGGTCAGCAAAATTGGCAAAAATTTCCGTTGGAACTGGCAGATTGCCATCTTCAACGGGAAAATATGAGAAGACAATGTTAGAATAGAAAAATCGTATCATTTAATAAAAAGTTTTATATCTTACAGAAAATGTAGACACTAGTCTCGAGCTCTGAAATATCGACAAAATGTCCATTGGAACTGGGAAATTTCCATCTTCAACTAAAAAATAAGAGAAGACAAAATTTGCAAACAAAACGCATATAATGTAATAAAAAGATCCATATCTTCTATAAAATGTAGAAAATAGCCTTGAGCTCAAAAAACCTGTAAAAATATCTGTTGGAATCAAGAGATCGCCATCTTCAAAAATAAAATAAGAGGAGACAAAATTATGCCAAAATATCATATCATTTAATAAAATGATCCATGTCTTCCAAAAATGTGGAAAATATGATGGAGCTCAGAAAAATCCGCAAAAATTTCCATTGGAGCCGAGATATCGCCACCTTCAACTGGAAAATAAGAGAAGAAAATTTTAGGCTAGAAAAATCGTATCATTTAATAAAAAGATCCATATCTTTCATAAAATGTTGAAAATAGCACCAAGCTCGGAAAATGATATATAAAAATCTTTTTCAGTTGAAGATTGTGATATTCATATTACAATGGACATTTTTATAGATGAAGATGGTGATTTCGTGTTTCTGAATTTTGTCGTCTCTTATATTTCAGTTGAAGATGTCGATTTCCCGGTTCCAACAAACATTTTTTGGCCTAATTTTGTTTTCCATATGGATCATTTAATAAAACGATCCATATCTTCCAGAAAATGTGGAAAAAAGACTGGATCTCAGAAATATCCGCAAAAATGTCCATTGGAACCGAAGATTACCAACTTCAACTGGAAAAATAAGAGAAGACAAAATTAGGCCAAAAAATCATTTCAATTAATTAAACGATCCATATCTTCTAGAAAATGTGGAAAAATCCTGGAGCTCAGAAAAATCAGCAAAAATGTCCCTTGGGACCAAGAGAATGCCATCTTGAACTAAAATATAAGAGAAGGCAAACATTAGTTATTAAAATAATTTCATTTAATAAGAAGCTCCATATCTTCCATAAAATTTAGAAAATAGCCCCGAGCTCAGAAAAATCCGCAAAAATGTAAGTTGAAACACCACGAGATCGCATCTTCAACTTTTAAATAATAGAAGACAAACTTAAGCTAATAATCATATCATTTAATAAAAAGATACATATCTTCTATAAAATAAATAAAATAGCACCAAGCTCAGAAAATCAAAAAAAATGTCCATTGGAACTGGGAGATCGCTAAGTTCAACTTAAAAATAATAGATGACAAAAGTTCGCAATAAAAATCAAATAATTTTAACATAAAGATTCTTATTTTCCATAAAATGTAGAAAGTATCCCCGAGCTCAAAAAAATCCGAATAAATATCTGTCGGAACCGGGAGATCACTAAATTTAACAAAAAAAACAAAATTTGGCTAACAAATCATATCATTTAATAAAACGGTCGATATCTTCCAGATAATATAGAAAATAGTCCAGAGCTCAGAACAATCCACAAAAATATCCGTTGAAATCGAGAGATGGCTGAATTTAACAATTACAAAAACAAAATTCGGCCAAAAATCATATCATTTAATAAAACGTCGATATCTTCCAGTTAATACAAAACTAGCACGGAGCTAAGAAAAATCTGCAAAAATATCTGTTGGAACCGGGAGATCACCATCATCAACGAAAAAATATAGAAGATTAAATTTGGCCAAAGATCATATCATTTAATAAAACGATCAATATCTTTCAGAAAATACAGAAAATCGCCTCGATGTCGGAAAAATTTGCAAAAACATCCGTTGGAACCGAGAGACCGCCATCTTCAAGTGAAAAATAAGAGATGACACAATTAGGCTAGAACAATCATATCATTTAATAAAAATCCATATTTTCTCCAAAATACGGAAATAGCCCCAAGCTCAAAAAAATCCACAAAAATGTCCGTTGGAACCGAAAGATCGTCATATTCAACTGAAAAATAAGAGTAGACAAAATTAAGCCAAAAAATCATAGTATTTAATAAAAAGATACATATCTTCCACAAAAAGTAGAAATTGGCCCGAGTTCGGAAAAATTTGCAACAATGTCTGTTGGTTAGTGGAGATTGCCATCTTCAACCGAAAAATAAGTGAAGATAAAATTAGCCTATAAAAATGATATCATTTAATAAAAAGATCCATATACTATATAAAATTTAAAAATACACTCGACCCTAGAAAAATCTGCAAAAATTTCTATTGCAACTGGGAAATCGCCATCTTCAACTGAAAAATAAGAGGGGATAAAATTAGGCAATAAAATATTATATTTCGATACAAAAGATCCATTCTTCCAGAAAATGTAGAAAATAGTCATGGGCTCAGAAAAATACAAAAAATGTCCGTTTGAACAGGGAGATCGCCATCTTCAATTGAAAAATAAGAGAATAAAGAATTAGGCCAAAATCCTATCATTTAATAAAAAGATCAATATCTTTCAAAAAAATTTAGAAAGAGCCCAGAGCTCAGAAAAATCAGCGAAAATATCAGTTGGAAACGAAAGATCGCCATCTTCAACTGAAAAATAAGAGAAGAAAAACGTTGGATATAAAATCCATATCATTTAATAAAACATCCATATCTTCCAGAAAATGTAGAAAATAACCCAAGGTTAGAAAAATCTGCAACAATATCCGATGGAACCAGGAGATCGTCATCTACAATTGAAAAAATAAGAGAAGACAAAATTAGGATTTAAAAATCATATCATTAAATATACATATACATATCTTACTAAAAATGTCAAATATGGCGCTAAGCTTAAAAAAATCCGTAAATTGTTTGTTGGAACTGGGAGATCGTCATCTTCAAATAAAAAAGAAAGACAAAATTAGGCCAAATATCATATCATTTAATAAAAAGATCCATATCTTTCAGAAAATGTAGAAAATAGTCCAGAGTTCAGAGAAGTCCGTAAAATGCCCGTTGGAACTGGGAGATTGTCATATTCAACTGAAAAATAAGAGAAGATAAAATTAGGCTATAAAAACATTTCATTTAAAATAAAGATCCATATCGTACAGAAAATATAGAAAATAGCCCCGAGCTAAGAAAAATCCGCCAAAAAGTAAGTTGGAACAGGGAGATTCTTCTTCAACCGAAAAAAGAGAACAAAATTAGTCCAAAAATAATATCATTTAAAAAGTAAGTTGGAACTAGGAGATTGCCTTCTACATCCAAAAAAGAGAACAAAATTAGTCCAAAAATAATATCATTTAATAAAAAATATGTATCTGTCAGAAAATGTAGAAAATAGATCCGAGCTCAGAAAAATCCGTAAAAAAGTCTGTTGGATCCAGGAGATCGCCATCATCAAATGAAAAATAAGTGATGACACAATTAGGCTATAAAAATCATATCATTTACAAAGAACCATATCTTACAGAAAATGTAGAAAATAGCTCGCTCAAACAAATCCACAAAAATGTCTATTGGAACCAAGAGGTCGCCATCTTCAACAAATAAATAAGAGAAGACCAAATTAAGCCAAAAAATCATATCAAACGATACATATCTTTCAGAAAATGTAAAAAATAGCCCCGAGCTCATAAAAATTCACAAAAATTTTCATTTGAACCAGGAGACGACATCTTCAACTGAAAAATAAGAGAAGATCATTTAATAAAAAGATCCATAACTTCCATAAAATTTAGAAAATATCACCGAGCTAAGAAAAATCCGAAAAAATGTCCGTTTGAACCGAGAGATCGCCATCTTCAAAAGAAAAATAAGAGAAGACAAAATTAGACCTAAAAAATCGTATCATTTAATATATAGACCAATATCTTACATAAAATGTAGAAAATAGCACCAAATTAGAAAACAATCTGCAAAAATGTATGTTGGAACTGGGAGATCGCCATGTTCAACTGGAAAAAATAAGGGAAGACAAAATTATGATATAAAAATCATATCATTTTATATAAAGATCCATATCTTACAGAAAATGTAGAAAATAGCCTGGAGATCATAAAATTCGGCAAAAATATCCGTTGGAACCGGGAAATTGCATCTTCAACTGAAAAAAATAATAGATGATAAACAAAGACGATAAAAATCATATATTTAATAAAAAGATCCATATCTTTCATAAAATTTAGAAAATAGCACCGTGACAAAAAAGTCCAAAAAATGTCTGTTGGAACCGAGAGATCGACATTTTCAATAGAAAAAAAATAAGAGAAGACAAAATTAAAACCTAATAATCATATCATTTAATATAAAGGTCCATATCATACAGAAAATATAGAAATTATCCCAGAGTTTGAAAAAGTCCACAAAAATGTCCGTTGGAACTGGGAGATCGATATTTTCAACGAAAAAAATAAGCGATGACAAAATTAAACCAAGAAATAATATCATTTCATAAAACGATCCATATCTTCCAGAAAATGCAGAAAAATAGCCCCGATCTCAGAAAAATCGACAAATGTCAGTTGGAACAGTGAGATCGCCATCTTCAACTTAAAACTAAGAGAAGACAAAATTAGGCTAACGATGATAACATTTAATAAAAAGATCCACATCTTTCAGAAAATGTACAAATAGCCCCGAGCTCCGAAAAATCGGCAAAATATCAGTTGGAACTGGAGATTGGAATTTTCAACTTAAAAATAAGAGAAAGCAAAATTAGGCCAAAAAATCAAAACATGTAATAAAACTATCGGTATCTCCAGAAAATTCAGAAAATAGCCCCGAGTTCAGAAAAATCCGCAAAAATGTCTGTTGGAACTGGCAGACTGCCATCTTTAAGTAAAAAAAGAGAGAAGATAAATGTAGACTACAAAAATCTTATAATTTAAAAAAATATTCATATCGACAATAAAACGCAGAAAATAGCGTCGAGGTCAAAAAATTCGCAAAAATTTCCGTTGAAACCGGGAGATCGCTATGTTCAATTCAAAAAAATAAAGAGAAAACAAAATTAGGATAGAAAAATCATATCATCTAATAAAATATCAATATCCTATAGAAATGTAGAAACTAGTCTCGAGCTCAGAAAAATAGGTAAAAATGTCCGTTGGAACAGGAATATTGCCATCTTCCATTGAAAAATTAGAGAAGACAAAATTAGCCTACAAAAATCATATAAAGTAATAAAATATTCATATCTTCAAGAAAATGTAGAAAATAGCCATGAGCTCAGAAAAATCTGCAAAAATGTCAGTTGGAACCGAGAGATTGCCATCTTCAATTGGAAAATAAGGGGAGACAAAATTAGGCCAAAAAATCATATCATTTAATAAAACTATCCACGTCTTGCAAAAATGTGGAAAATAGGCCGAAGCTCATAAAAATATGGAAAACTTTCCATTGGAAACGGAATATCGCCATCAACTTAGGTTATAAAAATCATATCATTCAATAAAACATCCATATCTTCCAGAAAATGAAGAAAATAATGCCGAGTTCTAAGAAATCTGCAACAATGTCCGTTGGAACTGGGAGATCGCCATTACAACTGAAAAATAAGGGAAGACAAAATTAGGATTTAAAAATTATATCTTTTATTATAAAGATCCATATCTTACAGAAAATCTGCTAAAAATGTCTGTTGGAACCAGGAGATCATCGTCTCAACTAAACAATGGAAAGACAAAATTAGGCCAAAAAATCATATCATTTAATAAAAAGATCCATATATTCCAGAAAATATAGAAAATAGTTCGGAGCTCAGAGAAGTCTGCAAAATGTCCATTGGAATCGGAAGATCATCATATTCAACTGAAAAATAAGAGAAAAATAAAATTAGGCTACAAAAATCATATCATTTAATATAAAGATTCATATCTTACAGAAAATGTAAAAAAATAACCACAAGCTTAGAAAAAACCTCTAAAAGTCTGTTGGAACCTGGAGACCAGCTTCTTTAACCAAAAATAGAAGAGATGAGAAAATTAGGCCATAAAAATCAGATCATTTAATATAAAGATTCATATCTTAGGAAAAATGTAGAAAATAGCCCCGAGCCTAGAAAAAACCGCAAAAAATTCCGTTGGAACATGGAGTCCACCTTCTTCAATCGAAAATAGAAAAGAAGACAAAATTAGGTTATAAAAACATATCGTTTATCAAGATTCATATCCTACAGAAAATTTAGAAAAAAGCACGTAGTTCAAAAAAAATCTGCAAATAAAGTCCGTTGGAACCAAGCGATCACCATCTTCAATGAAAAATAAGAGAACCAAAATTAGTTAAAAAAATCATATCAAACGATCCATATCTTCCAGAAAGTGCAAAAAATAGCCCGAGCTCATAAAAATTTGCAAACATTTCCGTTTAAACCGGGAGACCCCATCTTCAACTGAAAAATAAGAGATGATAAACAGAGATGATAAAAATCATACCATTTAATAAAAAGATCCATATCTTCCATAAAATTTAGAAAATAGCACCGAGACAGAAAAGTCCAAAAAATGTCTGTAGAACCAAGAGATCGACATTTTCAATAGAAAAATAAGAGAAGACAAAATTTAAACCTAAAAATCATATCATTTGATATAAAGGTCCATATCATACAGAGAATGTAGAAATTATCACAGAGTTCGTAAAAATCGAAAAAATGTCCGTTGGAACCGGGAGATCGATATTTTCAACAACAAAATAAGAGAAGACAAAATTAACCAAAAAATTATATCATTTAATAAAATAGTCCATATCTTCTAGAAAAGACAGAAAATAGCACCGATCTAAGAAATATCGGCAAAATGTCTGTTGGAACAGTGGGATCGCCATCTTCAACTTAAAAGGAAGAGAAGACAAAATTAGGTCGAAAAATCATGTCATTCAATAAAAAGATAGCTATCTTTCATAAAATGTAGAAAAGTGCAACAAGCTCAGAAAATGATATATAAAAATCTTTTCAGTTGAAGATGACGATATCCCTGTTACAATGGACATTTTTATAGAAGAAGATGGTGATTTCCCAGTTCCGAATTTTATCTTCTCTTATATTTAAGTTGAAGATGGCGATTTCCTGGTTCCAACAAACATTTTTTGGCCTAATTTTGTCTTTTTCAATATCATTTAATAAAACGATCCACATCTTTCGAAAAATGTGGAAAATAGTCTGGAGCTCAAAAATATCCGCAAAAATGTCAGTTGGAACAGGGTGATCGTCAACTTCAACAGGAAAAATAAGAGAAGACAAAATTAGTCCAAAAATCATATCATTTAATAAAACAATCCAAATCTTCCAGAAAATGTGGAGAATAGCGAAGCTCAGAAAAATCCGCAAAAATGTCCTTTGGGACCGAGAGAATCCCATCTTCAACTAAAATATAAGAGAAGACAAAATTAGGCGAAAAAATCATCTTCTATAAAGATCGCCATCTTTAATTGAAAAATAAGAGAAGACAAACTTTGGTTATAAAATCATATTATTTAAAAAAAGATTCTTATCTTTCAAAAATGCAGAAAATATCACTGACATCAGAAAAATCCGCAAAAATGTCCGTTGGAACCGGGAGATCGCCATCTTAAATTTAAAAATAATTGAAGACAAACTTAAGTAATAAAAATCATATCATTTAATAAAAACATCCATATCTTCCATAAAATAAAGAAATAGCACCGTTCTCAGAAAATCCGAAAAAATGTCCATTGGAACCGGGGATCGCTATGTTCAAATGAAAAATTGGGGAAGACATAATTTGGCAATAAAGATCATATCATTTAATAAAATGGTCGATATCTTCCAAAAAATACAGAAAATAGCCCAGAACTCAGAAAAATCCGTAAAAATATCCGTTGGAACTGGGAGATCGCTATCATCAACGCGAAAAATATGAGAAGATAAATATAGGTCAAAATCATATCATTTAATAAAATGATCGATATATTTCAGAAAATACAGAAAATGGTCTCGTGGTCAGAAAACTACGCAAAAATGTCCGTTGGAAATGGGAGACCACTATCTTCAAGTGAAAAATAAGAGAAGACAAAATTAGGCTAGAAAAATCATATCATTTAATAAAAAGATCCAATCTTCTAGAAAATGCAGAAAATAACTCCAATCTCAGGAAAATTTGCAAAAATGTCCATTGAAACCGAAAGATCATGATTTCCCGGTTCCAAAGGACATTTTTTGGCCAAATTTTGTCCTCTCTGCTATCATTAAACAAAACGATCCATATATTCCAGAAAATGTGAAAAATAGCTGCAACTCAGAACTATCCGCAAAAATATCCGTTAGAACCGGGAGATCGCCAACTTATACCGGAAAAATAAGAGAAGACAAAATTAGGCCAAAAATCATATCATTTAATAAAACGATCCATATCTTCTAGAAAATGTGGAAAATAACCCGGAGCTCAGAAAAATGCCCAAAAATGTCTGTTGGGACCAAGAGAATGCCATCTTCAACTGACATATAAGAAAGACAATATTAGGCCAATAATCAAATCATTCAATATAAAGATCACCATTTTCAACAAGAAAATAAGAGAAGACAAATTAGGTTATAAAAATCTTATCATTTAATAAAAATATCCATATCTGCCATAAAATGTAGAAAATAGCATTGAGCTACAAAAAATCCGCAAAAATGTCTGTTGGAACCGGGAGATCGACATCTTCAACTTAAAAATAATAGAAGACAAACTTAAGCTATAAAAATCATATCATTTAATAAAAAGATCCATATCTTCCATAAAGTAAAGAAAATAGCACATGGCATAAAAAATCCGCAAAAATGTCTGTTAGAACCGGGAGATCGTTATGTTTAACTGAAAAATAATAGAAGACAAAATTAGGCAATAAATTTAATCATATCATTTAATATAAAGATTCTTATTTTCCATAAAATATTGAAAATATCCCCAAGCTCGGAAAAATCTACACAAAATTAGGCCAAAATATCATATCATTTAATAAAACGTTCGATATCTTCCAGATAATACAAAAAATAGTACAGAGCTCAGAAAAATCCTCAAAAATATCTATGGGAATCGGGAGATCGCCATCATCAACCAAAAAGCTAAGAGAAGACAAAATTAGGAAAAAAAAATCATCACATTAAATAAAACGATCGTTATATTCTAAAAAATACAGAAAACAGCCCGGATGTTAGAAAAATCCGCAAAAATTTCTGTTGGAACTGGGAAACCGGCATCTTCAAGTGAAAAAAATAAGAAAAGACAAATGTAGGCTATAAAAATCATATCATTTAATAGAAAGATCCATATCTAAAATAAAACGTAGAAAATAGAAATGAGTTCAGAAAAATCCGCAAAAATTTCCCTTGAAACCGGGACATCGCCATCATCAATTGAAAAATAAAAGATGACAAAATTAGGGTAGAAAAATCATATCATTTAAAAAATATACATATTTACAGAACATGTAGAAAATAGTCCTGAGTTCAGACATATCGGCCAAGATGTCCGTTGGAACAGGGACACCGCCATCTTCAATTTAAAAATAATAGAAGACAAAATTAAGCTACAAAATTCATATAATGTAATAAAAAGATCCATACCTTCCAGAAAATGTAGAAAATAATCCCAAGCTTAGAAAAATTCGTAAAAATGTCCATAGGAACAGGGAGATTGCAATCTTTAACTGTAGAATAAGAGAAGACAAAATTAGGCCAAAATATTGTAAGGACTGTCTACCTTGCAATACTAACAACAAACACTCATTAGGGGGTTGAATAGATTAATGGCAATAAATTGTGCAATTAAAAATTAACTTGAAAATGTAGAATAATAAATGCAAGAGGAATTAATCAACACAATCAATCCAAACGTAAACACAATATTTTACCTTAGTTCCCCAAACATGGGTACATCCATCCACACTAATATTCACAATAATTCCCACAAAGAGAAGTGAATACAATCCCACAAAGAGATACCTCACACAGAGGATTTTGTCCTATACAAGAACCAAACCAACCCTACTCAAGGGTCAAATTCTCACACAGAGAATTACTAACTCCCACATAGAGAATTAGGGTTAGTCCTACACTAGGACACCAAACTCCCACAAAGAGAGTATCTAATTCCCACAAAGAGAATTAGGGTTGAAAACATAAAGTAAAACAAATACTCTTACCTATGCCTTGAGATGAACTTACTCATTAATGAATGCAAGGCATAGAAGAGGATCTCCAAGTCATGAGATTAGCTTGAAAGCACTTGGATGATTTCCCTTGAGCTTGACTTCAATGCATGAAGGAGAGAAGAGCTTTAAGAGGGAAATGAAAGAGTTTGAGAGTGGCTTAATGATTCTCAAATGATCTTCAATAGTTCCAAGGAGTCCTAATGAACTCAGCCCTCTTCTATATATAGGAAGCCAAAAGAAACCCTCAAACCCAAGCAAAAATCCAAAATGAATAAATCTGCAACAGCTAGATTTTGGCAGTTTACGGCACAGGTAGTCGACTGATGAACAACTTACAGTCGACTGGTCAACGGCTATAAAATTCCCAACGGCTATAATCTGAGCCAGGACAGGCGACTGTAGAAGGCTACACAGGCAACTATAAATAGACATGCGACTGTAAAAACTTCATCAGTCGACTGACTTGCACATTGGGATGAAGCCTAGAAAATACAAGTTGTGCACAGACGACTGTAGAGCAATTCACAGGCGACTGAATATCCTTCAGCAGGCGACTGTCACTAGAGATGGAAAGGAGCTGAGAAAAATGCAACTTTTACACTTACGACTACAGACGATAGATGACCATCTCACAGGCGACTGTAATTCTACAGGCGACTGTAAATACTTCATCAGTCGACTGACTTACAAATTGGGGATGAAACCCAGAAAATGCAAGTTGTCAGTTGGAACCAGGAGATCGAAATTTTCAACTTAAGAATCAGAGAAAACACAATTAACAGATAAGATTTCTATATATCATTTTTTCAGCTTGGTTCTATTTTCTATATTTTATGAAAGAAATTTATCTTTTTGTTAATTGATAAGATTTTTATAGCCTTAGTTTGTCTCCTCTAATTTTCCAGTTAAAGATGGAATCTTTTTATTAAATGATATAATTTTTAGCCTAATTTTTTCTTCTGTAATATTCTAGTTGAAGATGGTGATCTCCCGGTTCCAACAGACATTTTTGCGAATTTTTTGAGCTCCGGACTATTTTCCACATTTTTGGAAGATATGTATCATTTTATTAATTGATATGCTATTTTGGCTTAAGTTTATCTTTTTTTTATTTTTTATTTGAAGATGGTGATCTCCCGGGTCCAACAGAAATTTTTGCAGAATTTTCTGAGCTCGGGGTTATTTTGTACACTTTCTAGAAGATAAGAATCTTTATATTAAATGATATGATTTTTATATCCTATTTTTTGTTCATATTTTTCAGTTAAAGATGGTGATCTTCCTGTTCGAACGGACATTTTTGCGGATTTTTCTGTTCTCCTTGCTATTTTCTACATTTTATTAAAGATATGATCTCTTTATTAAATGACAAGATTTGATAGCCTAATTTTTGTCTTCTCATATTTTTCAGTTGAAGATGGCAATCTCCAGGTTTCAACGGACATTTTTACGGATGTTTCTTAGCTTTGGGCTTTTTTCTACATTTTCTAGAAGATATGAACTTTTTATGAAATGATATGATTTTTTGGCCTAATTTTGTCTTCTCTTTTTTTCAGTTGAATATTGCGATCTCCCAGTTCCAATGGACATTTATGCAAATTTTTCTGAGCTCGGTGCTATTTTCTAGATTTATGGTCGATATGTATCTTTTCATTAAATGATATGTTTTTTGTCCTAATTTTGTCTTCTTTTATTTTTCAGTTGCAGATGGCGATCTCTCGGTTCCAACGGACATTTTTTTCGGATTTTTCTGAGCTCCGAGCTATTTTCTACATTTTCTGTATGATACGAATCCTTATATTAAATGATATGATTTTTATAACTTAATTTTGTCTTCCCTTATTATTCAATTGAAGATGGCGATCCCCTGGTTCCAACAAACATTTTTGCGGATTTTTCTGAACTATTTTTCTATATTTTGGGAAGTTATGGAACTTCTTATTAAATGATATGAATTTTTGCCCTAATTTTGTCCTCTCTTATTTTTTATTTGAAGATGGCAAATTTCTGTTTCCAACAAACATTTTTGTAGATTTTCTGAGCTTGGGAATATTTTCTATAGTTTATTGAAGATGTGGTTCATTTTATTAAATGATATGATTTTTATTGACTAAGTTTGTATTCTCATATTTTTCAGTTGAAGATGATGATATCCCGTTTCCAATGGAATTTTTGTGAATTTTTCTAATATCGGGGCTATTTTCTAAATATTATGGAAGATATGTATCTTTTTATTAAAAGATATGATTTTTACTGCATAAGTTTGTCTTCTCTTATTTTTCAGTTAAAGTTGGCTATCTCCTTGCTCCAATAGACATTTTTGCGGATTTTTCTGAGTTCACGACTATTTTTCTAATTTTCTGGAAGATATGTATCTTTTTATTAAATGATATGATTTTTGGACTAATTTTGTATTCTGTTATTTTTTTCGTTAAAGATAGCGATCTCCTTGTTCTAACGGACTATTTGCAGATTTTTCTAAGTCCGGGCAATTTTCTACATTTTCTGAAAGATTTGGATGTTTATATTAAATGATATGATTTTTATAGTATATTTTTTGTCTTCTCTTATTTTTTCAGTTGAAGATGGCGATCTCTCGTTTCACCGAAATTTTTTGCTTATTTTTCTGAGCTCGGTGCTATTATATATATTTTCTGAAAGATAAGGATCTTTATATTAATTGATACGATTTTTGTTGCATAATTTTGTCTTCTCATTTTTTTCAGTTGATGATGGCGATCTTTTTATTAAACGATATCATTTTTTGGCCTAATTTTGTCTTCTCATATATTCGGTTGAAGATAGCGATCTTCTGGTTCTAACGGACATTTTTGCGGATCTTTCTAAACTTTGGACCATTTTTCACATATTCTGGAAGATATGGAACATTTTATTAAATGATATCAGAGAAGAAAAATTTGGCCAAAAATGTCCGTTGAAACAGGGAAAACGACGTCTTCAATTGAAATATAAGAGAAGACAAAATTTGGAACTGAGAAATCACCATCTTCATCTATAAAAATGTCTGATGTAACCGAAAAATTGCCATCTTCAACAGATAAGATTTCTATATATCATTTTCTGAGCTTAGTGCTATTTTCTATATTTTATGAAAGAAAATTATCTTTTTATTAATTGATAAGATTTTTATAGCCTTAGTTTGTATTCTCTAATTTTCCAGTTAAAGATGGAATCTTTTTATTAAATGATATAATTTTTAGCCTAATTTTTTCTTCTCTAATATTCCAGTTAAAGATGCTAATCACCCGGTTCCAACGGACATTTTTGCGAATTTTTTGAGCTCCGGGCTATTTTCCACATTTTTGGAAGATATGTATCATTTTATTAAATGATATGCTATTTTGGCCTAAATTTTTCTTCTTTTATTTTTTTATTTGAAAATGGCGATCTCCCGGTTCCAACGGACATTTTTGCAGAATTTTCTGAGCTCTGGGTTATTTTGTACACTTTCTGGAAGATAAGAATCTTTATATTAAATGATTTGAATTTTATATCCTATTTTTCTTCTTATTTTTCAGTTAAAGATGGTGATCTTCCTGTTCGAACGGACATTTTTGCGGATTTTTCTGATCTCCTTGCTATTTTGTACATTTTATTAAAGATATGGATCTCTTTATTAAATGACATGATTTTTATAGCCTAATTTTTGTCTTCTCATATTTTTCAGTTGAAGATGGCGATCTCCAGGTTCCAACGGACATTTTTACGGATTTTTCTTAGCTTTGGGCTTTTTTCTACATTTTCTGGAAGATATGAATCTTTTTATGAAATGATATGATTTTTTAGCCTAATTTTGTCTTCTCTTTTTTCAGTTGCATATTGCGATCTCCCAGTTCCAACGGACATTTATGCAGATTTTTCTGAGCTCGGTGCTATTTTCTACATTTATGGTCGATATGTATCTTTTCATTAAATGATATGGTTTTGTCCTAATTTTGTCTTCTTTTATTTTTCAGTTGTAGATGGCGATCTCTCGGTTCCAATGGACATTTTTTCGGATTTTTCTGAGCTCCGAGCTATTTTCTACATTTTCTGTATGATACGAATCCTTATATTAAAAGATATGATTTTTATAACCTAATTTTGTCTTCTCTTATTATTCAGTTGAAGATGGTGATCCCCTGGTTCCATCAAACATTTTTGCGAATTTTTCTGAGCTCAGGGCTATTTTCTAAATTTTTGGAAAGTTTTGTATCTTAATATCAAATGATAAGATTTTATAGCATAAGTTTGTATTCTCTTATTTTTTTTAATTAAAGATGGCAATCTCTCGGTTCCAGAAAGGACATTTTTGCGTATTTTTTGAGCTCGGTGCTAATTTCTACATTTTATGAAAGATATAGAACTTTTTATTAAATAATATGATTTATGTAGCTTACGTTTGTCTTCTCTTATTTTTTTTAGTTAAAGATGGCGATCTCCCAGTTCCAACAGACATTTTTGCAGATTTTTTAGCTTGAGACTAATTTTCAATATTTTCTGGAAGATATGTATCTTTTAAGCAATGATATGATTTTTGGCCTAATTTTTTCTTCTTTTTTCCTTTGAAGATGGCGATCTCCCAGATCCAATGGACATTTGTGCGGATTTATTTTGAACTAGGG
Organism: Scilla litardierei; assembly: GCA_030789695.1. Classification (NCBI taxonomy): domain Eukaryota; kingdom Viridiplantae; phylum Streptophyta; class Magnoliopsida; order Asparagales; family Asparagaceae; genus Scilla; species Scilla litardierei. The sequence continues at coordinate 168,915,980 of CM061141.1, forward strand.
ATATTTTCTATATTTTTTGTATAATATGAATCTTTTTATTAAATGATATGATTTTTATAACCTAATTTTGTCCTATCTTATTTTTCAGTTGAAGATGTTGATCTCCATGATCCAAGGGACATTTTTGCGGGTTTTTTGAGCTCGGGGCTATTTTTCAACATTTTCGAGAAGTTATGGATGTTTTTATTAAATGATATGACTTTTGGCCTCATTGTCTTTTCTTTTATTTTTTAGTTGAAGGTAGCGATCTCCCCTTTCTACTGGACATTTTGCCTATTATTCTGACATCGGGATTATTTTCTAAATTTTCAGGAAGATATGGATCTTTTTATTAAATGATAAGATTTTTTGCCCAATTTCGTCTTCTCTTATTTTTCAGTTGAAGATGGTGATCTTCCTGTTCCAACAGACATTTTTGCAGATTTTTATAAGCTCGGTGTTGTTTATTACATTTTTATAAATGATATGATTTTTATAGACTATGTATGTCTTCACTTATTTTCTTCAGTTGAATATGGCGATCTCCCGGTTCCAATGGATATTTTTGCAGATTTTTTTAACTTGAGGGTATTTTTCTACATTTTCTTGAAGATATGGATCTTTTTATGAAATGATGTGATTTTTTGGCCTAATTTTTGTCTTCGTTGTTTTTAGACGAAGATAATGATCTCCCGGTTCTAACGAACATTTTTTACGGATTTTTTGAGCTCCATGATATTTTCTACATTTTCTATAAGATATGAATCTTTATATTAAATGATACGATTTTTGGCCTGATTTTGTCTTCTATTATTTTTTCAGTTGAAGGTGGCGACCATGGTTCCAATGAACTTTTTTGTGGATTTTTTTGAGCTCGGTGCTTTTTTCTAAATTTTATGGACGATAAAGAACTTTTTATTAAATGGTATTATTTTTATAGCCTATATTTGTCTTCTCTTAATTTTTTTAGTTGAAGATGGAGATCTCTCGGTTCCAACGAAAATTTGGATTTTTCTGAACTCTAGACTATTTTGTACAGATGTTGGAAGATATTATATGATATGATTTTAATGATCTAATTTTTTATTCTCTTATTTTTCAGTTGAATATGGCGTTCTTTCGGTTCCAACATACATTTTTTGCGTATTATTCTGACCTCGGGGCTATTTTCTAAATTTTCTGGAATATAAGTATCATTTTATTAAATGATATAATTTTTGGCCTAATTTTATCTTTTCTTATTTTTCAGTTGAAAATGACGATATCCCTGTTCCAACAGTCTTTTTTGTGGATTTTTATGAGCTCGGTGTTATTGTCTATATTTTATGAAATTTAAGGATCTTTTTAGTAAATGATTGATTTTCTATTTTCTATATTTTCAGTATTTTCTATATTTTTACGATCTCCCTGTTCCAACAGCCTTTTTTGTGGATTGCTATATCCTAATTTTTTCAGTTGAAATGGCGATCTACCTGTTTCCACAGAAATTTTTACGGATTTTTCTTTGTTTGGCATTATTTTTCTTCCTCTCCTGGAAGATATGGATATTTTTATTAAATGATATGATTTTTTGGCCCAATTTTGTCTTCTCTTTTTTCAGTTGAAGATGGCGATCTCCCGGTTCCAATTTACATTTGTGCGGATTGTTTTTGAGCTTCAGCCTATTTTCTACATTTTCTATAAGATATGGATCTTTAAATTAAAAGAAATGATTTTTATAGACTAATTTTGTCTTCTCTTATTTTTTTCAGTAGAAGATGGCGTTCTCCCGGTTTCAATGGACATTTTGGCGGATTTTTTCTGAGCTCGAGTATATTTTTCTACATTTTTCGAAAGTTTATGGAGCTTTTTATTAAATGAGATGATTTTTTTTGCCAAAGTTTGTCTTCTCTTATTTTTAAGTTGAAGATGTCAATCTCCCAATTCTATTAGA